>OW121764.1:5050000-5481000 GCA_933228765.1 Miltochrista miniata
CTCCTACCGACCAAAAGCCACACGTTGCCTACCTAATGCCTACGGTTAGGAGCCACGGGTAAGACCTCGGAAGTAGTACAGCTACCACTGCGGCCTCACCTAGGGGGTGCTGTACCTCTGCCTACATCTTCGAGGACTAAGACCTGACTATTACGTACCTATGTATGTATAATATTTTATTCGTAGAAATATGCGAAAGAATAACAGAAATAATGCGCAAAATGTTTTCATATCAGTGATTCAGAAATTTTGCTATAGTCTGTCCTCTCTACAGTGCTAAAATTTTTGAAGTTTCGATTACCCAATAACCCTTTTCCACATGAAATCCAATAATAAAGGTATGTAGTGACGTAATTAAAATTGCTGAAAACGAACGTCACGCAATACGAGGAATGGAGGGAGAAACAATAAAATGTGGAGTGAACGAGACCAATTTTTGGATTCAGTTATCAAAAGGCTTCTTCTGAAGGTATTGTTGGGTAATAGTGTCAGCGAGAACACTCGTTTCTGAAATAGAATAACAAACATAATTATGTTTTTTGATGAAAAACTGTATCTTGTTACGATACTTCTTACTCTTTAAACCTATTCTCAAACCTTTTGCAAGGATAAATTTTATTCTTGCAAAAGGTTTGAGAATAGGTTTAAAGAAGGTTTGAGATCGAAATTTTGAAAAAAGGAAGGTTTTTTATGTAATTCCGTTCAAATATTATCGTTGCAGCCCCAGCGTTTCTAGCTGGGTGATGAGAAATTAGGCTATAAATGTAATTATTAGGATAGCAGCAGTTTTATCAAGCAAAAGTTATATCAATAAGCATCGAAACCGCTTTAAAATCCTGTCCGAGGGCGTACCCGGGCATCCCGGTCTTAGAAACAGATGGTAGGGCACCGTGTGGTCTTTGTCGGTAAAAATCTGGTATAGTATCTATGAGGATTGTAATTCACATGTAAAACGTTTCACTTTGAAAGTACCTAATTACTTTTATTGTTAAAAATTACAAAGAAACATAATTATTACATAACTAGATATATATTTACATTATTACTATCTAAAGTAAACCTAAATAAGGCCCTCGTAGCATTATTCCCAAAAGACTAGCAGCATTCCCCCTTTGAATAGCAATACCTATTCGCTGAGCGAGAAAACTGCCAGCCCCTGGGGCACCAGTCGACTCCACTGAAAGTAATAAGTATCCAAGTTTCTTAAAGATAACGAAAAAAAAGACTCAAAACTTTCATAGTACGTTCTATACTATTGAAAAATGCAATAAACTCGCCTACACTTGCAACCCACCTCACCGGGCTTGATTAAATTCACTCTTTATGTGAGTGAGAACACTTGAAATTAACTACCCAATGTATCATAACCCTTAGTTATCTTTTTCATCATTTCGACACGAAGCGACAAGAGCTAATTTGTTTTACTTAATCGTATTATAATTTAGATTAATTTACGTAATGGATGTTTTTTAAAACTTCCTTTTAAAGCACGCTATATTTTGTGAGCTTAAAGCCTTGTTTTCACAGTGAGCGAGTGGGTTATTTAACGAATCTGCTTAAGGCCGTTCTTAAGGCTAACGACCTTAACCATGCAAAATGCGCGTCCCTCAAGGTAGAAAATGTAGTATTTTATTGCTTATTTTCGTTATAATAAGTTAATACTCATACCTATTCAAAATTGAATAAAACCATATTATAGGTGTATGTTTTTTTTATATAATGGCATATTATTTTTCTCTTTCACGTCGATAAAAATTGAAGTCATAAAATGCATTCATCTAAAAATTTGGGGCTCATTCTATGATCATTTTACATGCTATGTATAATTAATATACAATTTATAATAAAAGCATACTTTAACACGACTCTTACAGATTAAAAATCAAGTTTTGACTTTAATTGTTCGTCTACTTATACCGACAAAAAATGATTTCATCTGCACCTCTTTTTTGTCAATTTCTACACGAGGCCCCTTAAGAGTCCATATGACGCCAAATAGACTATTACTTTGATCTAGATCTCAGGACTCGTCAGGTCTGCTGAATTAAAATATGAACACAGACAACTTCAGTTCATGAACTAAAAACGCTCTAGGCTCGAAACACGATTACTGATAAAATCCTCGATAGATTTTTGGGTTGAAAAATTTTTAACAAAATAAAACCGACTTCAAACAAAAACTGAAAATTGAAAAATAAAATTAACTTAGCACAAAGTAATAGGTAGTATATTTAGTTTTATATCAGATATTATTGAATGTAATACTGAAATCGGCGCCAAGTAAAATTATAGGTTTAGGTAGATATTATTAATCTCTCATAGAAATATTGGCACCGACTTCAGTATTACAGTCAATAATATCTGATATAAAACTAAATATACTACCTATTACTTTGTGCTAAGTTAATTTTTTTTTCAATTTTCAGTTTTTGTTTGAAGTCGGTTTTTTTTTGTTAAAATTTTTTTTTTCATGATTTTCAGTGACGGGTACACTGAAATTATATCTGTCTAGGGGTAATGTTCTCCCCAATACAAATTAATCAAGCCCAAACACAAGATAACTGCTGTAAATCGTTAAGGAATTCCCTCGCTTCGAGGGATTTCTTCGATTTCTCCAGGATCCCAGCATCCGATTCTGACTTCCTGTATATGGGACCACATGGGAAGCACCAGCTTTCAAACAAAAAAAGAATTTTCAAAATCGGTTAACTCCTTCTAGCGATTTGCCGCTAACAAACATAAAAAAAAAAAAAATACAGACGAATTGAGAACCTCCTACTTTTTTGGAAGTCGGTTCAAAATACCTCGATTTCGTGAGATTTTAAGCTAGATCTTCTATGTTATAAGTTGTTTTTATAATATAAAATATTTTTAAGAAATACAATAGTAAAATCTTCATTTGCACTAGAGCATTTTTATTCATATTAAGTAATTATAGTTTTTTATATTTAATTTATTTCGTTAAAAGCGCACAAAAACCGATCGCATCTCTCTCTTTCTTGCACGCTGAAATGTATATCTTCTATCTTCTTTTAACAATTTGGCGTTTGGTAGGCTCTTACATCGCGACAGTTAAACTGCATGCTTGTTTTCCCGCCACCACCACAGCTTACCGTAGCAAATTGAGCGGATTCATTACTGGGTTCGCTCTGCTCGCAGTAGAAACCAGCCTTAAGTGTCATGGCATTTACATAAAAGTGAAGAGAAGGAAGTTTATTTTGATACTCTGCGGGGTAAATTTTAATTATATTTATTAAAACAAAATAAAAAGGTCAACGGAGTGAAATTTAAGCTCGTTGAGGATAGTCTATTGTAATAAACCTATTTATAGTTGAATTGTAGGCAAGAACCAATCGCCGAAGACTATCGGCCTCCATGACCTAAGACTATGGGCCTGAGGACGGTGAGAGGGTTGCTCACGGTCCTTACAGAAGAAAGCCTATGACGGCAGCGTGACGTGTGGGATTCACGCACGCACGCAGAAGCGGGATCACACCCGTAACCCCCCAAAGACGCGGGATAGCACCCGAACCACCCCCTAGGCGAGGCCGCAGTGGCGGCCGTGGGCCTGTTGTCCTGGGACATCCTTATGAGCTCCCAACCATAGACTGTTGGGCGTTACGTGAGGTTTTTTAGTCGGTAGGAGTCCGGCATAGCATCCATGAGGATTTTCCATCACGTGAAAAAAAACGCAAGAACCAATAACCACGCAGGTTGTTTTATTTTCAATAGCAGGTTTTGCAGCGGTGGTTCTTTAGTCAAAAAATTCTTAATCTGCTTTTGTATATGTTGTTTTTTTGAATCGCCGATTTATTCAGTTTGAATTTTATGTTAGATTGTATTTTAGGTTGGTAGAAGATTTCAATTTCAACTTTGATAACAACGAAAAGCTTATACAAAGTTCTTAAAGTACTTCTTATTATTTGAACAAAATGCCAATTCGTGTTAGTAGTATTTTCTTTCTAGAACGTTGGCGAAATGCCACCACATAAATTTTTGTAGCTCCGTAGATTTTTGTTACAAAGAAATCGTCAAGTGTGAACGTTCCGATATCGATTTTCTTTTGATTTGCCCAAGTTTTGTGACCTAATGTTATTTTTAGCACGCTTTTTCTTAGTTAAACTTAGGTTTGAAAGTAGATTCCATTTTTACTTTTAGAACGTTTGCATTTTTCAGAACTTAAACTTAATATACTTAGGTAAATTATTGTTGTGTGGAAGAAACCTTTTGAAACCTTGTAAATTAAGACATTAATCACCAAGCATATTTTATTTACAAAAATGAACAATGTGCCTTTAAACAGTTTTGTTTTAAAAAGCAATTTTAGTCATTTAAAACCCAATTTTTAACTTTATAATAATGGGTTTCTTATACGCAACGATTACCTACAGTGGCGAGACAGTGCCCTCGGCCGAGTGCTCAGTACGTATGAATACTTTGACGAGTGACACGGCCGAGCAGAGTGGCGAGAGAGTCACTAGAACTACGATTTGTTTGCTAGGCCGAGTGCGCACTCTCTCGACCTAGTATCGTTTTACTGTCTCGCCACTGTACATACTCGTTACGTGTTTAGAGACCCATTAGCGACAGTAATTTATTTTAACCCTAGAACCGTACCCTGGGGTACAACTGAAAAAAAAAATATAATTTTGGCTATAACTTTTTTATTTTAAAACGGATCTTTTCGCACCTCCGCGTATTTACGGGGGGCGGGGGATAGTGTCGAAGCATCGGCCGGGCGCGAGTCCTGTTAGCGTGCGATCGTGGCAAGCCTGAGTGGAGTACTAGAGCACCCCTGGGTATGCATCTACAAAATGCATGCACAAATAAGAATTAGGCGGTATTTTTAAAAAGCACGGCCTTCTAGTGCTCCATCCTCTTCAGATTCAAAATCTGGTAGATGTTCCTTTTGTCCCAGGTCAAAAGACCGTAAATCGAGCACGCGATGTGAAAAATGTAAAAAAATTATATGTTTAGAGCACCAATAGAAGATTTGCCAAAACTGTTAATATAAGTTTGGTAGTTCTTTGTTTAATTATGTAACGTGAGACTGAAATAAGTGCCATAAAAGTCTATGTATTTTGATTATATTAAAAAATGTCTATTCTTATGAAAAAAATGTTTTCTTTAACGGGGTACCCTAGTACCCCTGGGTACTGTTATTTAAAGTCTAGGATGGGTACGGTTCTAGGGTTAAACTTACTTTATATTCATCTCATCTATTTAACTTTTAATAGTGTCAAATTTCAATTTCAACGATCCCACACTTTTTTAAAATAAGGTCTTGGAGTATTCCCGTTCTATCTGTGCGCGTGTTCACGACGGCGACGCCGGTGGTCGATAGTCGGTCCTCCGCGTGCTAGCGGACACCTCGCGTTGTTGTGCAAGCCGGGTTGGGAATTCACAAAAATAATATTTTATCAGTTCCCGATCGTCCCCCTGCTAATTCAAGAGGGGACGAATGGGAATATGTTCTTCGATTAAGTGCCATTCGTCCCCCGTTCGTCCCCCTCGATCCAAAACAAATGATGATAAACAAATGAAGATCGATATAAACAAAACCTTCATTTTCCTACATATGTCTGAATCTCAGTTTGACTTAGTCCCAAAATGCCTGAAAACCAAAATGACAAATTTTCTTAATGCCGGAATTATAAAATGACTAAGAATGAGGTACAGTCGAATAGACATTTGAAAAAATAAACAACGACTGGCTGTCTTTGTCGCTTTCTACTGCTGCTCAGTAGCGATAGAAAGGGTGAAAATGAAAATTTATACGACCTTTAAAACGGATTTACGGTTAAAGTATTCATGTGATTTTATTTTTTTATTTTTGTAATGTTTCTTGACTGATGCCACGTCGCGTGACGAAATTTGGAGAGTCAATTTTGTTACACCCAATATATATAAATAAATCCCCTTCAGAGCAGAATGTACAAAACTCAAAATGAGCACCACACGCAAAATGTACAAAACGCAGAATGAACAAAACAAAAAATGTACACAACTCGCAAAATGTAGGTACACAACGCAGAATGTGCACGTTAGAGCTTGTCTGTATTATAATAGGTCTAGATCGGCAAAACAAATTAAGATCGGCGAAACATATGAAGATCGACAAAACAAATGACGATCGGCATAACAAATGACGGTCGGATAAACAAATGACGATCGAAAAATCATGCAGATCAGTAAAACAAAAGACTATAAGCAAGTTGATAAGGTCAAAAATTACTTGCAGCCATATTTTATAATCTAGATGCGATTGCCATTCAAAAAGATAGGTGCAAGCAAATCTCGACCTTAATGACACTTCTCCAAAAATGTGCTTTTTGGCGTTTATAGACATCACTGATCATGACTATGCAAAAAATAAATAAATATTATGCATGTTCATAAGGTAAAGAATTGCTTGGACCTATTTTTGAATGTTTATCGCATCTAGAATACAAACAAGGGTCCAAGCAAATTTCGATCTTATGAGCTGCATAATATCTATTTATTTTTCAATAATCGTGATCAGTGATGTCTATAAACGCCTAAAAGCACATTTTTAGATAAATGTCATTAAGATCGAGAATTGCTTGCACCTATTTTTTTGAATGGTATTCGCATCTAGATTAAAAAATATGGCTGCAAGTAGTTTTTGACCTTATAAACTTGCTTATAGTGTTTTGTTTTATTGATCTGCATATGTTTTTTCGATCGTCATTTGTTTATCTGACCGTCATTTGTTTTGTCGATCTTCATTTGTTTCGCCGATCTTCATTCGTTTCGTCGATCTTCATTTGTTTTGTCGATCTTCATTTGTTTCGTCGATCGTCATTTGTTTTGTCTATCTTCATTTGTTTTGACGATATTCATTTGTTTAGACGATCTTCATTTGTTTTGTTGATCTTCATTTGTAAATAAAAATATAATTTCAAATTTGTTTATTTACCTGTCTTATGTTATTTGTTGGGAGCAATAGAACTAAATGGATTAGTCCGTTAATCCACCCATAAAAATCCACCCCTTGGGTGGATTTCCGGAATTATATATTATTAATCAAAATAGTCCGGTAATCCACCCACGAAAATCCACCCAAGGGGTGGATTTCCGGAATTATATATTATTAATCCAATTAGTCCGTTAATCCACCCATGAAATGGGTGGATTTCGAAGATGGACAAAACACATGGAGATCAGCAAAACAAATGAATCAAAAGAAACAAATGAAGATCGTCAAAACAAATGACGGTCGGATAAACAAATGAAGATTTTTTTTTTGGTTAACGTGAGGGAAAATCCACTAATATAAAAATACAATAAACAAATGAAGATTGACAAAACAAATGAAGATCGACAAGACAAATGACGGTCAGATAAACAAATGACGATCGAAAAAACAAATGAAGATCATCAAAATAAATGAAGATCGAAAAACAAATGAAAATCGATAAAACATATGCAAATTAATAAAACAAAAGACCTAAGTATGAGCTTTGAGTTTTGTGTTTTGGGTTTTGAGTTCTGAGTTCTTTGAGCTTTCAGCCTTGTTGATTTTTGAGAGTCAAAAATTACTTGCAGCCATACTTTGTAATCTAGATGCGTGTGCCATTCAAAAAAATAGGTGCAAGCAAATCTCGACCTTAATGACACTTCTCTAAAAATGTTCTTTTAGGCTTTAACAGACATCACTGATCATGACTATGTAAAAAATAAATAAATATTGTGCATGTTCATAAGATCGAGAATTGCTAGCACCTATTTTTTTCAATGGCAAACACAGCTAGATTATTTGCCGATCTTCATTTGTTTTCCGATCGTCATTTGTTTATTTGACCGTCATTTGTTTTGACGATCTTCATTTGTTTTGCCGATCTTCATTGGTTTTTTCGATCGTCATTTTTTTATCCAAGCGTCATTTGTTTTGACGATCTTCATTTATTTTGCCGATCTTCATTTGTTTTTTCGATCGTCATTTGTTAATTCGATCGTCATTTGTTTCGACGATCTTCATTTGTTCTGCCGATCTTCATTTGTTTTTTCGACCGTCATTTATTTAGACGCTCTCATTTGTTTTGCCGATCTTCATTTGTTTTTTCGATCTTCTTTTTTTTTTTTTTGATCTTTTTTATTTATCATGAATAGATCTGGAAATCCACCCCTTGGGTGGAATTCCGGACATACCATAACATGTAATTCCGGTTATCCACCCCATTGGGTGGATTTTTTGGGATGGATTAACGGAATAATCCAACTAAATAAAGAATGAAAAAATTATTCCCGTTCGTCCCCCCAAAAAAATTAAGGGGACCATCGGGAAAATAAAATAACGAATTCCCGTCCGTCCCCCCAGGGGGACGAAGTCAAGGGGACGAACGGGAATACTCCTAAAATTTTATTATATCGATTTTAATCTTGAACAAATTCACATTCAACGTCACGGTGAAATTATTTTTCAACAGTCACTTAACGTAGACAAGTGGCGTAGTGAAGCGCTCGTGGCCCCGCGGACTCAGTGTTCTGTAAACGATCACTGCAGTAAGCAACATTTACTATGGCCGGATATGGATGGGTGACCACCACGTGGACCAATTTGTGACATTTATTTACGAGCGTTTCCGTGCTTCGGAAGGCACGATAAGCCGTTGGTCCCGGTTGTCAGTAAAATGACAGTCGTTAAGCCAAGTTGAAGGCCTTACGGGCGGCTTGAAAAATTTCAACTGTGGGTCGTCACAGCCTGCACCCGGGTCGGCAGCGCGTGTGTAGCGCCTCTGGTGTTGCAAACGTCTATAGGCTACGGTTACCAACCTTCCGGTGGGCCGTAAGCTTGTCTGCCACCTAAGTAGTAAAAAAAAAAAAAGTCATTTTGGCAGACGCATAAACTGTATCAGGAGCAGAAAATCCATTGAGACGATCCTATCTTTAAACCATCTAAATAAATATGATCACAACCAATCTATAGAGAGGTTTACGAATACGGAGCTATTGAATTCGCATCTAGAGAGCGAGTTCGAAACGCTTGTATGAATCATTCATCAGTTTAAGTTGCAACTGCGCTGTAAAGCTTCTTACCTTTAAATCCTAGCTTATATAAATCTTATGAATAGTACATAAAGTGTTTACAAAAATATGTAACTTAAATTACGTTTTATTTATGATTCTAGTTTTAAATGTCAAACAACTTTAATAAAAAGTCAACTTTTAAAAAACTAACACAACATAAGTTTATAAAAAAAATTGAAAGCCAACTTTCCGTAAAATAACCTCCAACTATAATGACAGCTGTAGCACGGGGGGGGGGATGCTTGCTCAGTGAGGGGCAGGGATTTGTCTATCTGTATGTAATACTAAAATTATCTTCGCTATAACGTATAACAGGAAAAATGTAAGCATCTTAATATAAAAAAAAACATCCTGGTAGAAAGTGGCAGATTTTCTACCAGGGCGGCAGACAAGGCGTCATAAGTATGGGTGTATGTATGTTAATTATCTACTCACATGTTTTAAAACACATTGTGTTCTTAATAGTCTAAAATATACGCTTACCATGAAACTTGATCTAATATGAGTACGCGAAATTTTGTAAATTCATTTAATAAACATCAATTCTACCTTGAAGGGTGTTTTAAGAGTAGCTATTTTCATAACCTTTTACCGCTAATGTTATTTATTTGCAAAACCATTACGTAAGGCTTCTTCGAACCCTTTCAGCTGTGTAATATAATACTTTGTAAATTTAAACATCTCGAACGGATATCAAGTGTGGTTATATTCATAAAATATAACATTTCCGTTAAATGTTAACGTTGTGTGGGTAAAAAGTTTTGACATTAAGTGATCTTATGAGAGTTTAATAATAATCACATGGGAGTTTTATTCAAAACAGACTTTAAAAGTGATGAAAGAACTTTTAACGTCATGTGTATATTTACCGATATACCTATTGATGCATGCTACCTTTTTTTTAACGTGAGAAAAATTCTTCATGGATGCTATGCCGGATTCCTACCGACTAAAAACCACACGTACCCTACCTAACAGCCTACGGTTGGGAGCCCTGGGTAAGCCCTCAGAAGGATATCCCAGAATTCCCAACAGACCTACGGCTACCACTGCGGCTTCACCTAGAGGGTGTTCGGGTGCTATCCCGCGTCTTTGTGGGGTTGTTCGAGTGTTATCCCGCTTCTTGGGGGGGGGGGGGGCGCGAGCGTGAATCCCTCACGTCACGCTGACGTCTAGGGCCTGCTTCTGCAAGGACCGTGAGCAGCCTCTCCACCGTCCTCAGGCCCCCGATCATGGAGGCCGATAGTCTTGGGCGAAGGCACGTCTGCGGCGCCCCCGCCGTAGCTTTGTATCTAGTAAAAGGTTCCATTTACGAATATTTCAATCCTTAGAAAGGCACATTTTAAGCAGGCTCTAGGCCTTGGTGCCAGTTACATGGTCCTTACGCCAAGTAGTAGACATTCTTGCCTGCTGAGAAATCTTTCCACAGCAGCTAGCCACAACTCACCTTGTACATTGCAACAATATAATAGGCTCACCATTTTGTTATTGGGTAGGTATGACTTACTACACTAAATTAGAGATAGTACAGATGTGGCTACGCACACATAGAAAACTTATTCACGGACACGAGGTCAGGTGGACCCAACCAAATTTTCGATACTGATTTGTGCGCCAGTGTGTGTAGCAGAGGGTAGGTGTGAAAAAAAGTACATACATGAGTTTTCCATCTGTACTATCTCTAATTTGTGCTTACTATAAGTCGTGAGCTATGAAGTGGGTGCTTAGTATGGTACTGCCTATCTCTTCAAGGAATAAGGTGTAACTATAAGTATACGAAAAATCGAACTTTCTTGCGCAAATAGAGGAATCATATTAGATAACATCTTTTGACCAATTAAATAGTGACTAGATATTATAACTATTTAAAGTGATTTATGCTAAAGCTGACCCAAACTACTCTGCCACCCACCTAAAGTACCCTAATGCAAAGTAATAAATTCAAATATCAAATTACAAGCAAAACAACGTAAACAACTTAGTAAATACTGTAAGTCTGAAAGCGTCTGGATTCTTTTTATCAAAAAAGTTATTTGTTTAGCGTTAAGACATAAACTACAGGGGTATTTCAAATATTCATTTTGTACTTGAAGGCGTAGCTTGGATCTCCAATTTTTACACACGAGAGGATATTAAATTTTATACTTTATTTCTGTTCCTATAAAGTTGTTTTCAGCAATTTTATTGTGGCTCTTTAATATTTTTTCTACTTCACAAATTCGTTTTCTTTTTTGTCGATATAAATTTTGGACGTTTTAAACTTCGTACATCATTTTTTATACACTAATGCCTATGATGTAAATTATCTATACTTAATAATATAAAGGGAAAAGATTTGATTGTTTGTTTTTTTTCTGTGCATTGAATAGTCTCCAAAAGTACTAACACGATTATTCCGAACGAACCTACACTATCTCTGGGTGACATCGGCTTTATTTTATTCCCGTATTCCCACGGGAACGAGAACTATACAAGTGAAATCGCGTGCAGTCCTGTGGTGTTCAATACAGAGATTGACTTTATAAATGTCCTTTTTAAAAAAGCACTTTCCAGTAAAGTTGTCTCTGTTTTAGATTTTATAAAACAGAAGTGAGACTGAATTTCCAGAGTACAACAAGCTTGTTGAAATAAAATTGCAAAAGTGAAGACAAGCTACACAAATAATGAGAAGATCTAAGGAAAATATTACCGGCACTTACATTCATATAACGAAGAATTTACTATGTCGTTGGCGAATTAGCCGGGCGAGGCAAACTCCTTGAAACGAGAAACTTGAATGCGCTTTTCTCTTGAAATAATACTTTTATGTTGCACGCAGGGCACGTATAATTTCATCGTAAAACAGAATGATTATAAAATCTTCATTGTTTTAAACAAAAGATTTATGACGAGAGAAATTTACGAGATAGCAGTGCAGCAAAACATGCAATCGACCTAAGTGGTCGGTGGATCTACATTGACCAGTTAAACTTGAGTAATGGACCATTTTTGCCGGCTATACCCGATCCAAAATGGTCGCTATTATTTTGACTTACAACTTACGGTGCGGCAGCGTTTTCACCAGTGGCTTAGTTTGACAAACGGTCGGTACGGATTTATTGATATTACCGACTTAAGTGTAACCGTTGTTTACTTAAAAGTTACTTGTTGTTCAAACTTCAAGCCAAATGTCTACTTTTAATCGGTATAGAATAAACTTTTCCTACTTTATTAGGTAGGTACCTGATAATACTTTGAGAGCAAGATTACGTCAGGTAAAATTTGCTTCATTACGTCATGTGTCACTTTACTACATATATAGCATACTTAAAAACATGCCTAAAAAAGTAAAAACATACTTAAAAACATGCTTAAAAACATACTTAAAAACATACTTAAAAACATGGAACGACCTGCCCGCACACGTGTTTCCCTCATTTTACAATCCCGGGTTCTTCAAGAGGGGCGTGAAGAGGCACATCACAGGGCCTCCAACTTGAGGACCACTGTCAGAAGTAGCCCCAATCGCTAGATGCGCCACGGCTTTCCAACAGGCTGGTGGCGACGTCAATTTGGCGAGCTAAATATAAAAAAAACATAATAATTATTATATATCATGCTATGTGTAAGGTACTTGTTATTACTTTTGAAATTATTAAGATCTCAATGTACGCTTCTACAGTTTTAAAACAAAAGTCACTTGATGGTTTCTGATTGACGCTAAGAGCTCACGATCCGGTTTTTAACCGCGCCCGGCGGTGTTGGAGTCGCTATTTTATAACAAAACACACGAGACCGTAGTTCTGAGCGGTACCGCAGCTGTAGCGGTAGCGGTTGTCATCCACAAACTTGGCGGGCGATTGCTATTAGTTAACTATGAATGGAGTTCCAAAATACCGTGGATAATCATCAAAAATAAAATGCTAAAAAAAGCAAACATGCGCAATCGTGTGACATTTAGCCATAATATTGGAAAAATGGTTAAATTTGCGCACTATTCAACATTTTTCCAAATTGCAGAAAAGGCAAGTAGTTGTACTTGCCTTTTCGGCGCTGCGGGAGCCGCAAACAACTGCGTGCACTGCGGGTGTTAAAAGCGTCGTAAATTTCATTTAAGGTGCTTTAGGCCCACGGGAGCTGCGGGCCCGAGCGGTGCGGTTAAAAACCGCACCGTGAGTTCTTTGCCTTAAAAGTTTTCATTTCACAAATATGACTACGAAAAAGCTCGTAATTTCATAACAGAAGATTTATAACTTTCCTGACGAGTCTGCAGACACAATTCCAGCGGCACATTAGTGAACTTTGGGAAACATTGCCACTTTTAGCGCATACCAAGTTCAGAGTGTCTGTGTCGGTAACTTTTGACAATTTTGAAACAAAGCGTAATATGGCAGGTGGGTATTTTGCTACGAACTTCTCGTGTAAGCCCTCGTTGACGGCGTCTGAATGTTAATACTTTTACATGTGGTGAATTTTGCCAATAAATCTTTTGGCATGTGTTCAAGCCGATTATTTGGAGTTCATAGCTGGTTGTATATCTGAAAATTTTATGAAATATTATTTTTTAATATTCTGTCATTTTATGTGAAATTGTGTTTATACTGAAGTTGCCTATGTTCCCAGTTTCCTAGTATTATTGATTTAAAAGTGAAAGTGGATCGGACGTATGATGGAGTGGAGACAATATGATATAAAAGTACCTAACCCAAGGGTCTAGTTTAATTTTGAACTAAGTACTATCTAGTTGTTCAAAATTACTCCGAACGTTATTTATAACATTATTTTTAGTATTGAATAAGATTAAATTATTCAATGCACAACGTAACTAACGTTACGTTGTGCATATTAGTAATATAGAAATCACTTTAATTTTAGAATAAATACCTAAAAGTTTTCCTTAATAAAGTTTACTTCGATATTGGTATTATTTATCCAAAAAGTAATAACTTGGAAGTAATATCATAAACACACTAGAAACTCTTCAACACAACTTGAACTAGGTTAAGCCAAACATGAATTAAAATCAGAACCGAATCGAGAACAACTTAAGCCTGATTTGAAGTACGTACCTTGAGTCTGAAGCACTAAAATGAGCTAAAACTTTTCGCCCGACGAATGTTCAATGCTGGCAACTTTGAATTACTTTTCTCTACTGAAAGACGTATAATGAATCAGGTCCGTTGAAGATATTTGTTCCGAAGTCGGTGAAGTAAAGTAAAGTTGGTGAACAAAATGATTACTTCTGATCTTTCACAAACACCGCTTTACTGTACGCCATTGTTTTTTGAAATATTTTCTTGATAAATCGAGTGTAAATCAAAAAGATTTGTTATGGTAGGTTGATATTTTCAAAAACGCGTCGGGAACCTATTGTTAATATATATTATCCAGAATAAGATCGTCGTTGTGAGAGAGTTAATAGTACCTAATATATTATGTTAAATAGTAATACAGTATTTTCAGGCCTTATTTACTTAATTTTAAAAAAATGTTAAAGCAACAATATGTAGCTTATTCTAGAACTGGAGACAAAGGATTTTTATTTCTAATTTTATTGCATCGCATAGTCGTTCAAGTTCAAGTTAGACAATAACTATCTACAGAATAACTACCGGGCAATGTGGGGTACTCAACTTAGCGCCAAAGGTAATCTTCTCCAAGCTAAACTAAGTTTAAGGTAAACGGTCGAGGTTATTCGGATTAGTAGTTAACAGTCGTTAAACCTAGCAAGGCTATCACACTCAACCCACAGTATACAGATATGCAGTAGGTTAAGTCGGTGTTATGAAGAATAAGATTAGAATAAGTTCTAACCGTATTCCATAACTAAAAGCAACATTTTAATATTAAACCCGTGTGGCGATGGGAAAGAGTACAAAATGTCGCCACCCCAGTTTTATTCAGTCCGAGGGTATAGTAAGAGAACTAAGGTAACATTTTTCAAAGAACGATTCATTGCGTAGAGAAGGAAAACTCCAAATGAGACCTGGTTATCAGTCAAATGACAGTCGTTAAGCCAAGTTGAAGGCCATAAGGGAGGCTTGAAAAATTTCATCTGTAGGTCGTCACAACCAGCACATGTCCATTTCAACACGGCAATGGACTCACGGACTCACTACCAATTTCATGGGTCATAAAACTAAAAGGTGAAATGTGGGCGTGTACTATGCCTCTGACTACCCCTTCGGGGATAACGGCGTGACTATTTGTATGTTAGTATCTTAATTATAACAATATCAACTCCATGGAGCAAATGTTAAAGATCAACTCTGTCAGAGGTCTCTCTGACAGAGTTGATCTTTAACATTTGGTCCATGAAAAAAAACCGACTTCAAACAAATACTAAAAATTGAAAAATAAAATTAACTTAGCACAAAGTAATAGGTAGTAAATTTAGATTTATCAGATATTATTGAATGTAATACTGAAATCGGCGCCAAGTAAAACTATAGGTTTAGGTAGGTATTATTAATCTGTCATAGAAAAATATTGGCACCGACTTCAGTATTACAATCAATCACAGAGCATCGCGCGCCTTTACAGAGGGAGAGGCCAAAGCTGGCAAACCCCCTCTGGCAATAATTTGACATTTTGACGACTAAAAGTGCCCAGTTACATAAAAACTGTTTTTTGAAGTTTCTTTCACTAGACTAAGTCTAGTTGACAACGAGAGCGGTTGAATTGTCATTTTTTAAAAATGATAAAATAATTAGATATTGATACAAAATGAAATGTGATTAAAGAAATTTGAAGAAAAATGGCATTATCTTGTGAAAGTAAGTAATTTTATAACAAGTTATTATTATTTACACCTATTTAACAGTATAGATAATATTCAGATTTGTTTAGCAACTTTACCGGACGTCACATCAATACATGGATTGGTTGAGCGACTTGGGGTGATATGACACAAAATGTATCATGTGTGTGTAAAATTTATGAGTGTATTGTTTAAAGTGTATATATAGGCTTCGTATTGACAGTCGATTGCTATTGTAGTGCGAGTCTAAGAAAGTGTGGGTGAGGTAGATTCCCCCCGCCACCCGCAAAATATGACAGACAAATTTGTACTGAGCAATCGTTCCATGCCGTCTCCCCTTCGACAGTTCGCGTTGCTCTATGACTATCAATAATATCTGATAAATCTAAATTTACTAGCAATTACTTTGTGCTAAGTTAATTTTATTTTTCAATTTTTTAGTTTTTGTTCGAAGTCGGTTTTTTTTCATTATTTTTAGTGACAGGTAGACTGAAATTATATCAGTCTAGGGGTAAAGTCCTCCCCAATACAAATTAATCAAGCCCAAACACAAGGTAACTAACTGCTGTAAATCTTTAAGAAATTCCCTCGATTCGAGGGATTTCTTCGATCAGGATCAGATTCTGACTTCCTGTATATGGGACCACATGGGAAGCAACAGCTTTCAAATAAAAAAAGAATTTTCGAAATCGGTTAACTTTTTCAAGCGATTTGCCGGTAACAAACATAAAAAAAAATACAGACGAATTGAGAACCTCCTCCTTTTTTGGAAGTCGGTTAAAAATGTTAGCCATAACATCAGTTATGACTAACGTTTTAAAAACTAGTCCTCTAGTTTTATCACAATTATAATGTAGATTTTTGAAGGTAGAAAAATATATTCCCCTCATTTTTTGCCTGAAATCTTAAATTGTTTTATAATGAAATAGCAGCCCACGAACTCCGTAACTTTAATAGAGAGTTTGCCATTGAAAGAAAACTGTTAAGTACTTGATCCTACTTAGACAGTGAATAAACGCACCCTTCATTGATTTCATCTCTATACCGTGATTAACCCAAAAAGAGGGTAGTAGAAAAACGTGACCTATTTACCGGAGAACTTTCTATAGAAGAGTTTTTGAAGTTTCAAATCTTCAAACGCAGATTGAGCAGTGAAAGACTCATAATGAAATATAACACTAGCGGACGTCACCTAGTTTCACCCGCGTAGTTCTCGTTCCCGTAGTAATAAGGGAATAAAATGTAACCTATGTAACCTGGGAATAGTGTAGCTTCCCAAAAGTGAAAGAAAATTTCAAATCCGTCAAGTGATTTCGGAGCCTATTCGATGCAAACAAAAATCTTTCCTCTTTATAATAATAGGATAGATATACCTGTAGATAATCCCGGTGTTTTATGACATCACAAAGTGGAAGAGGCGTTCTTTAATGCTATGTTTTTTGTTTTCATACTACTAAGGCAGCAGATAAGCAAATGGCGTTATCAAATATGGCCACCGTAGCCAATGGACATTTGCAACACACTCTATTAAGTTCATACTAATTGCACGCGATATGTTAAGAAAGAAAAAAACTTTCAACACATGAAAATATTTTGAATTTACCAAGCACAACCATTAAATAAATATTTTCGAGTCAGCGACAGTTTTAAAGTTGGTCTAAATGTTATTTCAATGTGTTACATAGCGTACTCGATATGTATTTTTAGGGTTTCGTAGCCAAATGGCAAAAACGGAACCCTTATAGATTCGTCATGTCTGTCTGTCTGTCTGTCCGTCTGTCTGTCCGTCCGTGTGTCACAGCCACTTTTCTCCGAAACTATAAGGTCTATGCTATTGAAACTTGGTAGCTAGATGTATTCTGTGAACCGCATTAAGGTTCTTATATAAAACTAGAAAAAAAGCAGTAAATTTTGGGGGTTCCCATACTCAGAACTGAAACCCAAAATTATTTTTTTCATCAAACCTATACGTGTGGGGTATCTATAGATAGGTCTTTAAAAATGCTATCGAGGTTTCTAATATCATTTTTTTCTAAAGTGAATAGTTTGCGCAAGAGACACTTCCAAAGTGGAAAAATGTGTGTCCCCCCCAACTTCTAAACTAAGAGAATGATAAATCTAAAAAAAATATATGATGTACATTGCTATAAAAACTACCAACGAAAATTAGTTTGAATGAGATAGGGCTGGTAGTTTTTTTTTAATACGTCATAAACCGCAATTTCCGGTTAGTGAAATCACTACCAGTGCGAACGTGTTAAAACATCAGTCAAAGTTACAACGAACTATAAGAACTTTAATATTATGTTACTTGCCGCTACGAAACCCTTCATGGGCGAGTCCAACTCGCACTTGACCAGTTTATTTTATTTTCAATCAACGATCGTATGAGTACCTACATATTTTCATTATGTTTTAACAAAAGCTTTTAACATATGAAAATATTTTGAATATGAAATCTATTAATAAAAAGGTTTCAAACAGAAATTGTACTGTCGAACAAAAAAAGGAGCACGCAAAATGTCACAGAATATAGAATCAATATCAGATACATTTTAATGTGATTCTCAAAGCTATTGGAGTTGTAAGCCTTTGTGTTGTTCTGATAATAATGTTTATACTATATAAGAGACGTTTGTCTGACGCCTAAAGGTGTTATTGAATATTTTATCGATATGACAATAAAAAGGATTTCTCTGAAATATTTTTAGCATTATGATCTTTAAGCCCTTTGTGTTTTTTCCACAAACATATATCATTTTTAAATTTAACCTTTCATCTGTTTGAGAGTGAGTTTTCTCAGTGTCAGAAAGACACAAAAGGACATTATTAAGTTTGATAAAGAGGGAGATTTATTATACTGTCACAGAGCCTGGAACGTTAATCCGAAACTCGTTTGTTCGAATAAACTGTTGACAGAATCATTTTTGGCAGACGTCTCCATTCATAGAAAGCACGGTTGGCAGAAATCAGTACTCGTAGAAAGCACGGTTCGCCGAAGAATCCTTTCATAGAAAGCACGGTTGGCAGAAATCACTATTCGTAGATAGCACGGTTCGCCGAAGTATTGGTTGATAGAATCATTGTTGCACAGATGTCATGTTTGTTCGAAGGCACTGTAGGCAGAAACCTCTGTACATAGATAGCACGGTTCGCCGAATTAATTGTTAATAGAATCATTATTCATAGAAGCCTTGGTTCATAGAAAGCGCGGTTGGCAGAAACCTCTGTACATAGATAAAACTTCATTCCGAAAGCTTTTTTTCATAGAAACCACTTTTTCCAGATACATCGGATCACAGAAAGCAAAGGGTTCGTAAAGTACTGCTGGATAGCTTGATAGTCCCTCGGATACTTTTTTTATCTGTGGTTCTACCCCAACGATAGTATCGAGGGCAAGAAAGGGACTTTAGATTGAGGAAAGCTTAAAACGACCAAAGTTATTAGATTATTATTTGTAACGAGCTTTCTGTGATTCGATGTATCTGAAAAAAGTGGTTTCTATCAAAAAAGCTTTCGGAATGAAGTTTTATCTATGTACAGAGGTTTCTGCCAACCGCGCTTTCTATGAACCAAGGCTTCTATGAATAATGATTCTATTAACAATTAATTCGGCGAACCGTGCTATCTATGTACAGAGGTTTCTGCCTACAGTGCCTTCGAACAAACATGACATCTGTGCAACAATGATTCTATCAACCAATACTTCGGCGAACCGTGCTATCTACGAATAGTGATTTCTGCCAACCGTGCTTTCTATGAAAGGATTCTTCGGCGAACCGTGCTTTCTACGAGTAGTGATTTCTGCCAACCGTGCTTTCTATGAAAGGAGACGTCTGCCAAAAATGATTCTGTCAACAGTTTATTCGAACAAACGAGTTTCGGATTAACGTTCCAGGCTCTTACTGAAGGAGTGTACTTCAGTATGGTTACCATAGTTACATCTACTTTAGTTTGGGTACAATAGTTACGTTGTGCTTATTAGTTGTTGGTAAAAGGGAAAATCACTTTACTTTTAGAATAATTACAAGTTATTCTCTAGTATAGTCTTACACCGATTTTGGTCGAATCCGCCCTTAGTATCATGAACTGTGAAAGTATATGTATTAGTTTGTATATCTTTCACATCCACGAAACTCGCGGAGTCGACCTTTGGGACGAAACCGCGAGGTACTTGCTTGACGCGCTGGACTCTATGCAGCGGCGTGCTACTCGCGTTATCAACTGCCAGGCGGTCACGGAAAGTCTGGAGCTGTTGACGCAGCGAAGAACTATAGCATATTTGGCTGCATTCAACCGTATCTATCACGGTGAGTGTTCTGGAGAACTCTCCAACCTAATCCCGCCCTCTCCTTTCCGATCCCGAACAACGCGTACAGGACAGAAAAGTGCCACTATCACACAGTGCAACTGAACGATACAAAAAATCGTTCCTCTGTTGAACTATAAAAACCTGGAAAGACCTGCCAGAGCACGTGTTTCCCGTTTTTCGAGTGCTATACCACGTCCTTATGGGCCTATTCCGGAGGCTGGGCGTGCGTGAATCTCTAGCGTCACGCTGTCGTCTAGGGCCTGCTGGAGGCCGATAGTCTTGGGCGAAGAAGACTGCGAAACTTGGGTGGGAGAGTTCTCCCTTGAGTAAAAGTAGCCTACAACAGTTTATGCTTACTCATAAACATTTAGTGATCATCTCAAAAAATTAAGGTACAAAATAATACGTTTTTTTAAATGAAATATTTCACACTAAACAGCACCTTTAAAACCCCACATTCCTCTAAACCTGATACGGCAAAATACGTACGTAGAAGACTTCATCTTTTCAATTTCAAATAGATGTAGAAAGTTTTTATAATGCCGTAGCTTAAGCGCACTATTGCGCACCGTGTCACAACATCTGGTCTACATCGCGAAGACTAACGGGCCACGGGAGACAGTTTATATTTGCTCTACTGTGTTGTCTTACAGTGTTAGTATCTTCTTGCTTTGTTACAGCTTATTAAAATAGTTAACTTTATCTATGGATAACAATAAGAGGAATGATGCTGTGTCCAAGATGAATGCCTAATAGTTTGTTTGAAAATTTCACTATCAGGTAGCCATAACCTGCACCACTTTGACCAAAATACTCATGGTGAAATATGGGCAAATAGTATGCGATTGCCTACCCCTTCGGTGATGTATGTATGAAATCTTATATTTCAAGCAACCCGACACTCACTTGGAAAGCTTTTTCTCTACAATTTAATTTCAAAAATAGATATAGAAAGTTTTTATAATACCGTAGCATAAGCGCACTATAGCGCACCGTGTCACAACATCTTGTCTACATCGCGAAGACTAACGGGCCACGGGAGACATTTTATATTTGCTCTACTGTGTTATCTTACAGTCTTAGTATTTTCTTGCTTTGTTACAGTTTATTAAAATAGTTAACTTTATTTATCTATCATCTCACATTGCCTATCATGTCATTTTAAAGAGAGCCAAATATAAAAAAAAATCTATACTAATATTATAAAAAGGCAAAATTTGTTTTTTTGTTTGTTTGTTTGTAACGAATAGGCTCCAGAACTACAAAACCGATTTCAAAAATTCTTTCACTGTTGGAAAGCTACACTATTTGCGGAGAACATAGGCTATATTTTACTCCCATATTCCCACTGGAACGGGAACTACGTGGGTGAAACCGCGTGACGTCTGCTAGTGGATAATAATAAGAGGAATGATGTTGAGTCCAAGATGAATGTCTTATAGTCTGTTTGAAAATTTCACCATGAGGTTTCCATAACCTGCATCACTTTGACCAAAATGCTAATGGTGAAATGTGGGAATATAGTATGTTACTTGTTTACCCCTTACGAGATGTATGTATGTATGAAACCTTACATTTCAAGTAGCCCGATACGTACTTGGCATGCATTTTCTTTGCAATTCAATTTCAAATAGATGTAGAAAGTTTTTATAACACCGTAGCTATTTTTTTATATTTAGCTCGCCAAATTGACGTCGTCACCAGCCTGATGGAAAGCCGTGGCGCCTCTAGCGATTGGGGGCCACTTCTGACAGTGGTCCTCAAGTTGGCGGCCTTGTGACGTGCCTCTTCATGCTCCTCTTAAAGAATCCGGGATTGTAGCTTGAGTGCACTATAGCACACCGTGTCACAACATCTGGTCTTCATCCTGAAGACTTACGAGCCATGAAAGACAGTTTATATTTGCTCTGCTAAAATAAAATAAAATAAAATAAAATAAAATAAAATAAAATAAAATAAAATAAAATTTATTCCCTTTGAAATTTTTAAAAAATTATTTACCTTTGTCAAAATTTTTGTGACTCTACCGGGGGTTCGGAAATGCTACAGACTGAGAAGAACACCCCAAGAAACTCAGTCCGGTCCCTCTGTGCTGTCTTATAGCCTTAGTTCTTCTTGCTTATTAAAACAGTAGACTTTATTAATATTTTAACTAATGCCAAAGCGAAGCGCTCGTGGCCCCGCGGACTCAGTGTTCTGTACATTTACTAGGGCCGATTATGTATGGGTGACCATCACATAACCACTTTGTGACATTTATTTGCGAGCGTTTCCGTGCTTCGGAAGGCCGTTAGGTCGTTGGTCCCGGTTGCCAGTAAAATGGCAGTCGTAAAGCCAAGTTGAAGGTCTTTATAGGCGGCTTGAAAAGTAACAACAGCTGGCAGTCAACCTGCACCTGTCCGGCAATACGGCTCACCACCTATTACGTGGGACAAAACTTAAAAGGTGAAATAAAGGCATATGATATGCCTCTGCCTACCCCTTCGGAGATAAAGGCGTGATCACAATACCTTTCTGTTGAAAGATAGATTAGCAAAATTCCATTCAAATCACATATTTTTCTATCAAGGATTTCTGAGCTATACTGCACACAGACAGACAGGCGGTCAAGCAAAGCACGATATACGTTTTCTTTTACAATGGAACTCTAAAATATTCGCTTGTATTAAAACCTTGTATAAAATTCTTTGAAGATTCAGAAACTTTTTTAAATCAATATTAGCACTATACAAAGGCATTAAAAGACTGTCGCAAAAAATCCCTGTAGTATTTTTAAAGGGCATGTATTTAAATCGATATCTGTTTATTCCCTTTTTCGGAACAAAATATTACAAAGTTAAACCAAAAATACTGACTTGCACACTAATTATGCACACTAAATAAGTCAAATTCAATATACTGTTTAATAGTATTTGCAGAACTATTTTACTGAACAAATCACTATTATCAAAATTGTATATCTAAAAATTCCTTAGCTTAACAAACATATTAAAACTTTTTTAAGGAAAACCGTCACCTAATTTACTTTTAGAAACATCTATTATTCTAATTAAAAACCTAAATTAATCAGTCATCTTTACAAAATTAATTTTTGTGAATAAAAAAAATTAAAAACTAACCTAACCTAACCTATTCCGTTATAAGATTGTACAATTTAGAGTGCAAGTTAGTATTTTTGATAAGCAATTCGTATTTTTGTTTAGTAAATCATATATTCGGTGTACAAACCACATTTTTGGTGTGAATTCGATAAAAAAGGTCATCTCGTTTTGTGTAAAATTTTAGTTTTTTAAGTAGTACATGTTTAGTCAATCAATTGGTTTTTTTGTACATCATTCAGATTTTTGGTATACATGTAGTAAATTAGTGGAGTTCCCTAGTGTGCAGAAAAAATATATAGATGTGCATTTAAAAATATCCCTTTTTAAAGCACCTTCTTGGGTACTGAAACTCTTTTTTGTTCTTTTTGTTTACTGTTTAATATTTTTTACCTCAAAGCTGTGGACAGCGTTAGCCTTTTAGTATTACTAGCAGGCTTAGTATGTTAATCTGTCATTTGTCAGTCATGTTCATGACTATGGTTCAGTTCTAATCGAGTTATATTTAACTTTTCGAGTATGTACATAATTTATTACTTTTTATTTTTTGTTTTAACTTTTTATTTGTTTCTGTTTTATTTTCTGCACGTGTGAAACATTATTTTATTTTTATTGTGTTTGACCTCTGTGTGGGCGTGCGTTCGTGGCGTCACTAGCGGCACCATCTGAAAACCAGCGCTGCGCATGCCTGCTCATTACCTACTACTGATAATAAGTGGTGGGTGGGTAGGTACACGCGGCATTTATGCTGAGATGGTGGCCATATTTGGGGGTTCGCACTATATATTTTGTTTATTTTTGTTTCTAGTTTAAGATTACTTTATGTTTATAATCATTGTCAAGGACACGCCCTAAATAAAATATTTTTCTTTCTTTCTTTCTTTAAACCCTTTCTTTTATCAACACATTATGATTAGGTTATATTTTTTTACTATTGTGGCAGACAAGCTTACGGCCCACATAATGGAAAGTGGTTACTGAATGTTGGCAACACCAGAGGCGTTGAAGGCGTCGCGGTAGCCTTATAAGACACCTTTTGAGGAACGCCATGCTGTAGGCGTATGGTAGAACTGAGATCATTCTTCAATCAAAGCGTGTTCGGAAAGAGAGCCTTATCGGAAACCAAACAAAAATAAATTTATTTTACTTAGGCATATATAGATGCACGTCTTGTAAACGTCAATTATATAAACCAAAGAATTACCACCAGTTCACAACGCGATCCACCTGAGAAGAACCTCTGTTTCGGGTTTCATATTAAAAATAAATAGTAAGCTAATGAGTATTAGGGGCAAGCTAGATGGTGGTGAGTGAAATCTAATTACCATACGGGATTCATCAATTCTAATCTTTGATTTTTAAAGTGAATATAATTTAAAATTAACCATAATAATGTAGGCAGCACCCACCGAAAAGAATTTTACAAGTTCCCGTAAGAGAGTATTGTACATGCGTTCTCAAGTTTACTATAAAAATGCTGTAAAATATGGTAAAACTTGAAGCTTTGTCGACTGAATATGTATAAGTACTTCACTGTACATACAGAGTACACAGTGTGTTTAATATTAAATATACGCAGTACGTACACAGTGGTGTTACTGATATGTCGTAAAAATTGCCATAAAGTCGGCCATTCGGTTTTACGGGCTACGGTCGCGTACATACAGGGTTTTGTAACTCTCAGCTGGTTATTTTTTAGTTACAGAATAAATGATGACAATTTTTTTTCACATTGTAGGTACTTACTTGTTTCACGCAATTACATTCAGAAACGTGCGCATACATAAGTACGTTCTTTATTTTACCGTCCTCATTTTATTTTAGTGAGTGAGGAAGATACCTATTCCATAATTAACTAGCTGATGCCCGCAGCTTCGCCCGCGTACAATTTGTTCCTGTTCCCCCTTCCAGTATTTTATCCCCTTGGGGGTAGAATTTATCAAAATCCTTTCTTAGCGGATGCCTACGTCATAACATCTACCTGCATGCCAAATTTCAGCCCGATCTGTCCAGTGGTTTGGGCTGTGCGTTGATAGATCACTATGTCAGTCAGTCAGTCACCTTTGAGTTATATTATATTTAGATTGCAACACAGAATTTCTGTCAGCTGCGTAGAATAGTGAAACTCCATGCAAATGATTCGTTTTTAATTCTGTCATCGTACAGAGCTTGAAAGTGTGCGTGTGACCAATAAGCCTAAAAGCAAATGTTCCCTCTCGACACCCGCCAACTATAATGACAGCTATGGCTGGACTGGCGGGGGTGGGTTAGCTTGGTCAATGAGGTGCAGGGAGTTGCCTATCTGTAATACTATTATGTTATCTTTGATAGTACGTAGGCACTTAGGCAGACCAGTTAAATAGATTTATGCCTAGTCCCCCCTCACCTCTAAATATCACCAAAACATTCAGTCCCATCCTACGCAAATCCTTTAATTTCAATGATCATGATCATGCGATGATCACCCTAGCTACACTTCGTAATGCCAAGCTTTGGAACAATGCAAGAGCGACGTAGCATTTTTTTGGGCTATTTTCGTAACCGAAAGTTTTTTTTTTTTGGGTTTTAATCACAAGATGATGTTCCAACAACAGTCTGCTTCATAGCCAGTCAACTACCTGTAACTGTTTCCCAAAATATAATTTACTGAAAGTGTTTCTTTGAATAATTTGACGCCAAAGATGTAACTAGTTTCCTGAGAAATTGTTTACCTTCCAGGTGGAAGCCAGTCTAAAAACACAGCTCTTAACTTAACTCTTTGGCACAACGCCCAGCATTTAATAAAGTAGGTACTGATGTGACCTTGTGACTGCAATCATAGATCTAATCCTCTTGCATCACGAATCTGGCTGGGTTCTTCGCATAGCGTTGATATGCACAAAAAGGTGGTACTAAGTTAATGGAAAAAATACCCTCTACTCTCCATATGCACCAGGTGCTTCAAAGCACTCACCGTAAGAGACATCGTATAATTAGTGCTACGTGTGAAATTGCTACAAACGATTTAGGTGCCCGAATAACTCTTGTTTCAAAGTTAGTAGGTATCTATGGCGTCCCAAAATTTTGTCGTCAAACTTCATGAGATGACTTGGCATCGGAAATCAATTACAAGTATTTAATAAAAATGGGATGTTCATGTTCTGAAAAATATGACTGTAGGTTTGCTAGTCAGGTGCAGGTTTTGTTTGTCATAATACCAAAGCGGAGAGAAGAGGAGAGGAAAGCGTCTCCTCTCTTCAACTTTACTTACTTACTTACTACTTTGACGAATAACCTAAATGGGGTCAGATAGGCGACTGAGTGTTCATTGTACCAAAATATTATTATTGGAGTACCTACTATAATGTGAACACGGCGTTACGAGCCACAATTTGTTACTTCATCACCCTTTTGCACATTTTACGAGCGAATAGTGACCAGCTCATGTTTTTGGTTATGGTTATAGCCGTAGTGTCTTGACAACTTTTAATTGAATGAATAATTCAGTTCATTTGACATTTCAGCGTAATGAATGTGGCTGAAAACTTATAGTAGCACAGTTTCGCTCGTTATATCTCGCAGAAGCAGTTAAATATTTTGGAAACTTAACTCTGATCCCTAGAGACTGATATGCCATCATCCGTCTACTAATAGAGAGAGAAATTGTCATTACAAGTTTTGAAAGTTTTCCTAGATTTCGCGAGGATGGTATTGTCTGAACTGAACCAAATTGAATTTGAGATATACAAGAAGCATAATAAAGAAAAATCTAAAGTTTAATGTTGAAATAACATTTATGGCCAGACCAGCAATTTTTTAATAGTAACAGTCTACAGAATAAAAATAAAATCAAAGCAGCAATACAAACAATCAAATAAAAACAAAATACTTCATATGATCAAAGGAATATTTTTCGTGACATTCTCTTGTAACGATATTCAAAAATAAATGTCACAATTCCATCTGACTTTTATGTGAAACATAAAACAGACGTTCAAAGTATACTAGAACTGTAAAAATAGGCTTACAGAGTTTGGCCTAGTAACCCTTTAGTCTCATTCTGTAGAGTGACTGCTACAGCTTGCTTAAAAACTTATGGGCCAAGTTATAGGCGAATTGAAAACGGGCCAAGAGTGAGCTGAATTTGCGTATCGAGGGTTCTGTATAAAAAAACTGCAAAGAAATGACGTTTGTTGTATTTTAGTATTTGTTTTAGCCCCTCTCTAGAAAATAGAGTGCAGAGGGGCTTATGGCGAGACTTTGTCTATAGTCTGTGACTCCGTTGCATTAAACTACGTCACTAGGTCACGTGGATCATCTGTTCAAAGTTTGAAATAAAACAAAAATAACAACGTCAATCGGATTGAACTTTCACTTTCACAATAAACGTTAGAGGGGCAGTCGGGTGAGACTGTCTCACGGCATCTTGTTCTGTGAAACATAAAACAGACGTTCAAAGTATACTAGAACTGTAAAAATAGGCTTACAGAGTTTGGCCTAGTAACCCTTTAGTCTCATTCTGTAGAGTCACTGCCACAGCTTGCTTAAAAACTTATGGGCCAAGTTATAAGCGAAATAAAAACCGGCCAAAAGCAAGCAGGATTTAGGCAGTTGGGTACCGAGCGTTCCGTATAAACATCTGTGAACCAACAAGTTATATAGGTATAGAAAACCCCTTAAGGATTGAATATTTCCGTGACTGTAACTTTCGGTAGTACTATTTTTTTTGACTGCCTCTGTGGCGCAGTCGGTAGTGATACCGCCTGCGGCGCTGGAGGTCGTGGGTTCGATTCCCACCGGAGACAAATATTTGAGTGACCCATAAATGTTTGTCTCAAGAGCCTGGGTGTTTCTATGTATAATATGTATGTATTTAAAAGTATATAAGTATTAATATCTGTGGTCTGATACCCATAACACAAGCAGGTTATTCCTAGCTTACCTACTTTGGGATCAGATAGCGTTGTGTGAGATGTCCGTGAATATTTATAATATGACATGACGTGATTATTTATTAAATATCTCCGGCTTGTTATCTAGAGACATGTGCAAGGCAAAGGACACGATCCTTACGTACGATCACCAATGCGATGGACATACTTCGTGAAAGTCATGACACAAACCTATTTACATAGTCCAGAGTTCATGGGACGCTGACAACCGGATCGTGGGGGCTGTAGTAACCATTTTGTAAACAATCAAAAAAGCTAATTTTTCCTTTGGTAATATTAGTATTGAAGAGATACTCACATTTTATCATTGGGTACCGAGAATTCCGTATAAAAAAACTGCATAAACGTTTGTTGTTTGCTAGTCATCCAATATATTTATTCTGATTTTAGTATTTGTTATTAAAGCGGCTACAAAATGCATGATATGATGAAATTTTCAAGTAGTCAAGCTATTAAGGTTTATGAGATAGGTAGAGCTTGGTAACAAACAGCGGAGGCTCAGAAGTCGGGTTCCGTTTTTAGCTTTTGTTCCGATTTTACTTTTTGCGTGCGGAACACTAAAAGAAAACAATTTAAAAAGTTGAACGTCTTCCAAATAAAAAAAAAAGAATTAGACAAATATTTGCTTTAGCTACTGTAATTGATTATGGCTAGGCTAAGTGCTTTTGGTAATAAATTTAAGTAATTTCTTGTTGCTGTGTATTTTTGTGTTGTTCGGTAGTATAATTTAATTAAATTTTTGGATCGTGAATAGTTAGTGCTCTGATTAATTTTCAGGGATTGGGCCCAGAGTTGATGTCTTTAATCTGTCGGTTTGCGCATGTTATAATGTAAATATGTTTTAACAAAGTAACTACAAAACATATTAATTTATTATACACTTTATTGTACACCATGTAAATATAAATAGAGTACATAGATTCCATACAAGAGGAAGGTACAATGGGCGGCCTTATCACTAAAAAACGATTTCTACCAGGCAACCTTTGGATGGAGAAAATTGGTTTATGAACGTTTTTCCCCGTGAACTGTCTTTATCTTTACAGCTAGTGATATATGATATAAATATAACACACGTAGGTATTATTTAAGCCGTAAAAACGTGAAACACAAAGGTGATTTACGCACCGCACTTTGTCAGTAGTTCGCGCCTTGTCAGGAAAAAAAGACATCCTGTAATCCCATTCAAGATTTCAACAGCCGGAAAAGATATTACGTAATATTATTTCCCAATACTATTTCCCATACATTAATACTAGGTCTCGGTTGCCAGTAAAATGGCAGTCGTTAACGACTGAGTTGAAGGCATTTTTAGGCGGCTTGAAAAATTTCAACTGCAGACAGTCACAACTTGCGCCTGTCCATTTCAACACAACAATACTGCTCACCACCTGTTACGTGGGACAAATTCTAAAAAAGGTGAAATGTGGGCATATAATATGCCCTTGCCTACCCCTTTGGGGATAAAGGCGTGACCATATGTATGTATATTTCCTCAGTCCGGCTTATTGCTTGGCAAATATTTCGCTAGACAAAAAATTGTCACAGTAGAATAATAAGAGAGAGAATTAAGTACGACAGAAACAAGCGTTCATAATTACGCAGTTCATGACACACTCGTCAGTAAACCCATACCTGCTACATCTAGGTCACAGGGTGTTCACTAAATGATCACAGGCTAATGAACGTGTATCTCGGCAGTGGACTGAGGGGCAAGGGTGCTGTTGCTGCGGGCTGCGCGTAATTTGATTAAGTTACAACTTTGTGCAAGGCGCAAGTTTGGCTAAACTCGATTAATAATTTCATGGCAAGATTGTGTTCCGTCTACGATAGTGTTGCAAACTTTGAAGCCTTTGAACAAACAGACGTTGTTAAAACGGTGTATACAATATTAGGTTTGTTGTCTTAATATTATTAGTTTATATAATAATATTTTTTTTTTTACTTGATTAATCGACTTTTTATTAGCTAAGTATTTAACTATGATATATATAAAATTATGATAAATAGAAAATTTGGGTATTAACAAGGTTAATCCGTTCATTAGAGTTGTGTTTGGTAAATCCGTTTGGGTACTCCAAAGCTGTAAACAAAATTTCGACATGACTTTGTCAAAGTGACTTTTGTCTTTCTCGATGGTATCTCTCTTTCTTCTTCTTTATCTTAGCGAGTTTACAGTTACTAGAAAACCCAACGTAGAGTAGGGCCTTTGGGATTTGTTGTTTGACTTATTCATTTTCTTGCCGGACGAGGCGAGGCGCAGGCACCCCGCCTGCGTCTTGCCTCGTCCGCACCCTTGTTTTGAAAGCCTTTTCAACACTCTTTTGTTTATCACTTCTAAAATTATTAGGAATATATATATATATATATATATATATATATATATATATATATATATATATATATATATATATATTATATATATATATATATATATTATATATATATACACAACGCTATCTGATCCCAAAGTAAGCTTTGAATATCCTGCTTGTGTTAGGGGTATCGGATCACGGATATTAATACTTATATACTTTTTAAATACATACATATTATGCATGGAAACACCCAGACTCTTGAGACAAACATTTATGGGTCACACAAATATTTGTCTCCGGTGGCAATTGAACCCACGACCTCCAGCGCCGCAGGCGTTATCACTACCGACTGCGCCACAGAGGCAGTCGAGCCATTAAGAATGCGTGTTGCATACATACATACATACATACAAACATATGATCACACCTATCAACTCGAAGGGGTAGGCAGAGGCATATTATATGCCCACATTTCACCTAACTTGCTCAAGAAATTGTCCCACGTAATAGGTGGAGAGTACTGCTGTGTTGATATGGGCAGGCGCAGATTGTTACTGCCGGCTGTTGAAATTTTTCAAGCCGCCCATAAAGGCCTTCAACTTGACTTAAGGACTGCCATTTTACTAGCAACCGGGACCAACGCCTTAACGTGCCTTCTGAAGCTACCCGATTCCGATGGTTACCCATCCATGACCGGCTATTGACTTTACTATGACTTTACTATGGACCATAGTAAATGTTGCTTACAACTATGATCGTTTACGGAACACTGAGTCCGCGGAGCCACGTGCACTCAAAGGTGTGTTGAAGTACACCTATCTGCTATATTCAAATTTCCACAAATCCTATCATAAAATTTGATCAACATAATGATCATACCTGCTTACCATGAACATGTTGCCATGAAGCACCAATAACATTTTATAGACTCTAAAGGCCTGCTTTATACGTCGTTCGTGTAACGTTAGCAGAACGCAACTCATCTCACCCTGGCTAACAGCCAAACTCATTCGCACCCTAAAGACTACTTAGTGTGGACTGTATGTGGGCTATATATCATAAATATAGAATCTTGTCCCAGATATATTAGTTGTTGATGGCTGTGGAAGGAATTATGACTTGTGCGGACGTTAAACTTAGATAGTGGAGTGTTTATGTTCCTTTGATATCACAAAGGTGGTCGAAAAGTCATCGTGCGAGTAGCAGAATATAATATTTTATACAGATACACCCCAATACATGCTGAGAGTGTCGTAAGAGGCGACTAAGGGAGCACTTTCGCAAAAGATCCATTGCGTAGAGAAGGAAAACTCGAAATGAAATACGGTTGTCAGTAAAATGACAGTCGTTGAGCCATGTTGAAGGCCTTAAATGGGCGGCTGGAAATTTTTCAACTATCGGTCGTGACGCCCTGCGCCTGTCCATTTCAATACGGCAATGGACTCACCACCTATTACGTAGGACATAAAACTGTTAGGTGAAATGTGGGCGTATACTATGCCTCTGCCTACCTACCCCTTCGGGGATATAGACATGAATACATGTATGTATGTATTTCAAAATTGTGATTTTATACTCATACTTATAGAATTCGGGACTTCACGCGAAACTCATTTACTTACATTTTCACACCGACGTTTCGAGCACGTTGCAGCGCCGCGAAACGTCGGTGCGAAAATGTAAGTAAATGAGTTTCGCGTGAAGTCTCGAATTCTATAAGTATGAGTGTAGAAAACCGCGATAGTTTAAAAAAAACATGTGATTTTATATCACCTTACAAAATATAAAGGGTGATTGATGGGTGAGAAGTTTGAACTGACTTTGCTCTAGCACATAGGTCAAGACGTTTGGTTCATAAGCTTAGCTCAACCGATGTGAACTCAGTATTAATACAAGAAATTTTGCATAAAACAAAAAAAATCTTCATTTTGTTGTGCTATTTATCCTATCTGCTTATCGCTGTGTAGATACAGTAGTCGTTCAGACCAAGTTATTCGCGTAGAAAAAAAGCGCGATTCAACGAAATTTATTTCCAAACGTTCCTGGAAGTCAGCCAGCCAGTTCAACAAATTCCATATATCATTGCTTTGAGTTTAAAAGTAACTAAATCTTTCAACAATCTAATATGTCCAAAGTCGAATGCTAAAGAAAACTGCTCACGTGGACGGTCTCGAACGAATTGCGAAGTCTCGATCTTTGGAGATTTTCAATAGAATCGTAATTCAAACTTTTACAGCGACACACGGAATTTATTAGGATATGTTTGAATTTTCCTCATTGATGTTTTGGATGTAAAAGGGGAAAGTTCTTTCTGGATAGGACGAATTGCAGCTGTTTGTTGATTCGAAGATATTTGGCGTGGGAGCAAAATTTTTGACTCAGACGAAACTTCTTGTTGCTGTTTCCTTACGAAAATACATTTGTTATGTTTGACTTCATTTTCAATTCTGATTTTGAATTTGTTTGTTATTGCTTTGAATTTTATTGGTTTCGTTGATGTTTGCTTATTTTAAGAGACTCTCGGCGTGTCTAACAGTGGGCGCACACTAGGCGACAGTCGCGGCGACATGTCGCGGCGTCTTGTCACTTGCTTGTCGCGGAGTCGCGGCGACATGTCGCCTAGTGTGCGGAGCTTAGAACAAAATGTATGTAATTTGGCGCCCGCAGCTGGTCGCCGCGACATGTCGCCGCGACAAGACGCCTAGTGTGCGCCCACTGTTAAAGGCTATCGTGTTTTATTAGCATCTGCTAAGAGTATAAGCACAAATTAGAGATAGTACAGATGGAAATTTCATGTACTTTTTTCTCGCACTGTCTCGATCGCGCACAAATCAGTATCGAAAACTCGCCTCAACCTTGCCTGACCTCGTGTCTGTGAACTCAGTGAGCGGTGTCTATGTGTGAGCATCAGCGAATTTAGTACGTAGGTTTCCACGGTTTACCACTGGTGACTTAAATTCATTTGCTCGTATGATGTGTGACCGAAATAACATTAGGCCATTCTACTACTGATCGAATGAACAATTGACCAAAAGAGTTTTTATCGAACAAACATTTGGTATTTTTACTACTGATCGAACGAACGTTTTGTCGAAAAACAGTTGACAAAAGAATATTTTAACAGGAGCTGCATCAAAATGGCTAGGCTAAATTAGAACTGCGACCACAATGCACGAGCCGAGTGAGCGAAGCGAGCGTGCCGCGGCAGCAGCCGGCGAGTGCCAGTACTGAATACTACTTATTTCGCTTTTGTTTGTTAAAATATTCTTAAGTCAACTGTTTTTCGACCAAACGTTCAATCGATCAGTAGTAAAAATACCAAATGTTTGTTCGATAAAAACTCTTTTAGTCAATTGTTCTTTCGATCAGTAGTAGAATGGCCTAATGTTTTTTCGGTTACACGTCAAATGATCAAATGAATTTCGGTCACCAGTGGTAAACCCAGGTTTCCATCTTCTGTATTTTCTCTAATTTGTGGTATAAGGTACTGTATAGTAAGAGTTCAGAATCATTGTATGGGTTTTGGTTGGCTATAATGAAGCGGCCTCACCTTGAGGAAAGTTTTCGTACATTCCTGATTAGAGTATTACCAAAAAAAAGAGATTGTTAGATACATATTTATGATTTTTGTGTATTTTTGTATGTGTTGACGGTGTTGACAAATTGTTTCAGCAATTTTAATGTGTACTTTTGTATTGTTTCAGGTACAAAGCATATTACATTAACATGGAATTCAGACGGCAAAACTGTGTCCTGGGACATCCTTCCGAGGGCTTACCCGGGGCTCACAACCATAGGCTGTTGGGCGTTGCGTGAGGTTGTTTTAGTCGGTAGGAGTCCGGCATAACATCCATGAGGATTTTCCCTCACGTAAAAAAAAAAATAAAAAAAAAGACGGCAAAACTGACTTACGGTTTTGTATTCCGCTAAATAGAGTAAGTTCATGAGTAATGTCTTAGAATATATTTAACCAAAGTTCACCAGTAAATTACTTAGACTAACTACAGTTCTCTTCCTCATCTTAGTATATTCCCAAATATTTCTTAAACCTACCTAGATTGTATTTAGGGGTCCACTTTTATTTGAGTGCCAGTAGCAGCTCAATGCCTTTTGACCTCTCAACCCCTTCAAATTTCTTTCATAAGAATAAAATCACTTAGTATTCTTTATGAACCTTAGTAGCCAACGGATTAACACTTAGGGTTCCAAAAAGTATTCTTACTACCTATGACATATAATATAAAAAATGAGGTTGCTATATTCCTTACAAAGATTCTTTTTTAATTTCAAACATCGTTTTCTTTTTCATAAAACACTTGAAACTTAATACCACTGGTAGACAAGACTTGTGAGCGCAAATAATATGAGTATTTTATTTCAGTGGAAATTGTACGTCCTCTCTGTTCTGAAAACATTTTGATTACTCCTACATTTAATAAGCAGCTTAAAGAAAACATATAATGTTTATACGGACTCAATTATGAACAAGATATTAAATTATTCTTTACATTTGTTAGAACACAATATTCATATTACGTAGATAATTAAGACTTTTGTTTATGAAATTTCCTATTTTGTACTTTAATCGTGTCTAACGAAAATATATTTTTACTAGCTGTTGCCCGCGGCTTCGCCCGCGCGAAGCATCCACACTCACAAACTTTCACATTCATAATATTAGTAGGATTATTAAGAGATAGAATCAAAGAAGATAGAAATATTCTTTGATTTTATAAAACTATATTATTGTAATATATTACATGCTCTTGCTTTTTTAACGTATCAAAACACGATTAGGAAAACTTTGTTAGATCGAAATCGCTCTCGAAAAATAAGGAATATTACAAAAATCTTAACAAATAATGTTCTTTTTTTATCTAAACATATTAGTTTAATCCTCATAAAAACTTGTCATAAAATAGATATAGGTCTTTAGAACCATATTTTACGGCTACATTTTTTCTTAAAACCCCTCATATTTTATAACAGTAATATAATGTATTAGAATTGCTTGAAATCTGCCAAAAACGTACGTTGCAATCCTTCGAATTGCCTTAGGATTTGTCAAGGTCGAATACAGAAGCCTTAAGACGTTTTTATGAAATTTCCTATTTGGACTTTACTCGTGTCTAACGAAAATACAGTTACAAATTGTTCAGTTTCTAGACTTTCTTTACAGTATCAGGGATGCTATGCCAGACTCCTACCGACTAAAACCACACGGTTGCCCGTCCCTACCAATGCCAAGGGTCCGAAGCCCTGGCACCACTGTAATCAAAGAAATATCTTTAGTTTTACGATATATTATAGGTACCAAATAGGTATAATAAAATCCCTCAGATGCAATCTCTCCTCTACCTTTTTTTATACAGCTATTCGACCTACATTCCCTATTACCATAAAAACTATTATACTAAAAACTGATCAAGAGTGAATACCACACGAACCCGACGCACAAAAGGTTATATTTGACTGCCCAAGAAGAAAAGTTTCAACATATTGGAATAAGGATCCCTAAAATGTGATGGTCAATATATACGGGACCATAAACGTTAGTTTAATGTCGGTCTGTTTTATTGGCCGCAGTTATCAGAGATGGCTCACAGCCTGCACAGATTTTTCCTCAACGATCTGATAAGGAATTGCAGTAAAATCGGAAAATGGAATTAACTTTACTAAGCGATTGAATCGGTACTATAGAGGTTGTAATATAGGTATTTGAACTTAATCAGTAACACAGTATTAGAACGAGATATTTACCTTGTGTTGTGTCTATGTATGTATTTAAAATTATTTGTGCCCAATATCACAAATTAGTGATAGTACAGATGGAAACCTACATACGAGTACTAAATTCGCTTAGGCTACGCATTCATAGACACCGCTCACTGAGTTCAGAGACATGAGGTCAGGAGAAGTTGAAGAGAGTTTTCGCACAAATTAGAGATCGACTTCTTTTTCACACCTACTCTCTGCTACACTCACTCGCGCACAAATCAGTATCGAAAGATCGGTTGAGGACCGCCTGACCTCGTGTCAGTGAATGAGATGTCTATATGTGCGTAGTGTCTGTGAATGAGTTGTCTTGTGTGCGTAGCCTCTGTGAATTTAGTATGTAGGTTTCCATCTATTCGATATGCGTTGTGCGCGAGTAGCAGAGGGTAGGTGTGAAAAAAAGTTCATACATGAGATTTCATCTGTACTACCTCTAATTTGTGCCAATATTTTATCACGGTTAACGGTTGCAAGTGCCATGGACGCTGAGGAATTGAAATAAGTAAAACGTTTGTTACGCATAACACCGCTTCTTCGGACTAAGATCTTTTTTTACTTTTACTTTTAAGAAATATTTATTTTTAAGAAAAGAGTACGAGAACACTACCTCTCCTCTTTATCATAGAATCTAATATTTTTATGTAGTTATTATATGTTTTATATACAATATTATGTATTTATTTAAGTATATATTTTTATTAGATAGTTATATATAGTTTACGTGTTTTTTTTATTGTTAACCTACACAAATATTATATTTTTATCGGTTACATCTCCTATCTCAGGCCTACTGGAAGAGATTTCTATGGAAATAAGTAGTGCCTTTGTACTTTCTTCTCTCTCTGTAATTGTATTTTCATGTTCTTGTTTGTGTGTACATAAATTCAATAAATAAATAAATAAATAAGATCACTAGCTCTTTCAAAATCAAATACAAAAAAGTCTAATATGCTTCAAATAGTGGACTGTGATAGCCTACAATAATTGCCCCCTTTGGGTAAGTTGTATGTGTTCTAAAGGAAAAGTACCTAAACTTAGAACATTTGGTAAATTGGTCACACAAACTCCGCTTAACGAACAATGAAATATTATGATAATGATATCGAATAAGTTTTTATTAGACAAACTGGAAGAGAACTGCGTAAAGAAACCTTTTTTCGCGCTAAGTAAGTTTCTAAGTGAAAAGTTTTTGAGCTCAAAAATTATAAACAAGAAAAATTTTCACCTAAATAGTGGAATGAACTTTTAAAATGAAAATAAGAAATTATCAGGCGAGAATTTCATTAAAGTTTTAATTGTTTGCTGCATATAATCTATACTAATATTATAAAGAGGTCAGATTTGTTTTTTTGTTTGTTTGTAACGAATAGGCTCCGGAACTACTGGACCGATTTGAAAAATTCTTTCATTGTTGGGAAGCTACACTCTTTGCGGTGAACATAGGCTACCTTTTATTCCCGTATTCCCACGGGAACGGGAACTACGCGAGTGAAACCGCGTGACGTCCGCTAGTCAAATATAAAATATTAAAGACTTAAATTAGTTTTTCTTCCGAACATTATTCATGCCTTTTTTAATACCAATGGGTACTACTGAAGGTGCCACGAGCCCCTTAAGTTCTGTGACAACTTATGAATACCCTTACTGTGGCGACTCCAGTTACAGAGATATTGGTATCATCTCAGAGAGTTATATAAATAAGTGAAGATTGACTGATATATATGAGATTTATACTTACTCTTGGCTCCAATGGGGATTATACAATATGAAAATAAAAACTAAAATCACATAGTAGCCTTAATATCGACGAAGGCAAATTTTACTGAAAGGTAACATTCCTTTATTTTTAAAAGTAAGTTAAACTGCATTTAAAGATTTTTGAAAAATCATCTGCTTAATCCGGAAAAAATCAACCTTATTTTATGATACCAACTGAGAGAGTCATCCAAAAGGAAAACAAAAATATAACCAACATCGTATCTTAAATTAAAGTAAGACAATGGAAATATGTTTTTATTGTAAAGCTTACTCACTAGAAAAAAAACAGTCAAATTAATAAAATAAATTCACATAGTACTACTTACAGAGTCATAGCTTTATATAGTTTGCAATACGTGTATATTGTCAGTCGCAGCCTCGCCTCGCAATATTATTAACATGTGAGCACAATTATTAGCAGGATTATTACTTGCATGTTATTAACCCACACATGGCTACTCCTGCGCGAAATTACAGGGTTATTAGGTCGTGTACGCATTAGGGTTACTTTGAAATATTAATAATGTTGCTGTATTGTACTGTATGGAAACTGGTGATAGGAGTAGCCACGTTTTGTGTACGCAGTTGTTGGTTACTTCCTACCTACTCATAAATTAGTTAAAAAGTTAGATTTTTGTTGTGTGTTGTGGAGTTACCACTATTTAAACTGTTTATTTGAATACTCACATTATCATGTATCAAAATATCAAAAAAATCAAATCTAATAGATAGATAGATAGATATTGCTTTATTGTACACCATTACATAAAGTATTTTTAAAGATAACTTAATAACTATGAATGAAGAGTACAATGGGCGGTCTTATCGCTAAAAGCGATCTTTTCCAGACAACCTTGGTATGGAGAGAGAAAAATAAGGAATAAATGGTAGTTGATGGCGCACTTATATAACTTACAACTACTTACTTACATTACATAAAACAGAAATAGTATTACGGAAACAGTTAATATTTATGTACACGATTTACACAAAAAACGGATATGAAATATTTGGTCAGAAGGACAGATAGTGTTTTTTTACTCTGTCTCTGAAAATTGCCAAGGACTTCGCACTTCGTATATTAAATGGCAACGCGTTCCAGAGTCGGACTGCCAGAACTGTGAATGACTTGTCAAAGAACTTTGTGGTATGTAAGGGCATTTTTAATCTTAAGTTTTCTGATGACCTTAAGCACTTCGAGTGAGTATCATGAAGGAATACAAATCTTCCCTTGAGATAGGCGGGTGTAGAAGGGTTGAACAGTATACTGTATAACAAGAAAAGAATATGAGCATTCCGGCGAAGACGAATAGGTAGCCACTCGAGTTTTTTTCGAAAAGCAGAGATATGATCGTATTTGCGTAGTCCAAATATAAATCTGATACATAAATTCTGAAGTCGCTCGAGACTGTCTAGTTGGCGCTAATGTGCAGTTTTTGTGTTTGAGTGTCTCTCAGTATGTTCACGATAAACTAAAAGCAAAACGAACGGAATTTAAGTGAAACTCAGTACTATAATAGTTTCAGTGCCTGCGCAGTGTATAGGGTATTTTTATTTCGCCAAGTATCAGGCTGCTGACTTGTGGAAAATGATAGCGATCCTCTCTTAATATCGCCACAACTTTCCATCAAGCGGCCGACTTCACTTTGATAAGGTAAATATAAGATCATTCTATGCGATTCCTTGTAACGTCTTTTTTGACTGAGTCAAAAAAGACGTTACAAGGAACAAGTCATCGAACATCATCACAAGCTTTAATATCACAATTTGAGGCAACAACTTCTCATTTACCGTTAATAGGACTTTGAGTTTCGTGCAAACAGCCTAGTTTTGTACGGGTCCGTTTACCTAACAAGATATTTGAGACCCGTATGTTGGCACTATTGGAAACTATTATAATTATAATCTTTGCTATAGCTTTAATTTTGCATTGCTTTGTGGTTCCGAGATTGACAAGACAAAAAGTAGTTTTGCAGGAAACGCCAGTTATGATTTTCTTTACGTATAAAAATTCCTTATAAACGCCATGCCGGATTCTAACCAATTAAAAGCACACTTTACCCTGCCACTGTTTACATCCGTGAGCCCCGGGTAAGCTCTCAGGAGAATATCCCAGAATTACTACTAAGTTGCCTGAAAGATATTAAAATTATTAGATCGAAAATGCCACCTTGAAACCGGTATTTCATTACGCATAAAGTGATGTACAATAAAGCATATTTCTAGTCTGTTATAAACCGTAAATTTGATATAATTAGAGCAAAGATACGTGGCTGAAATGAACGGTTTATAAACTAAACCCTGACTGATTGATCTACAAACCTACGCCCTACAGTTCAAACCACTGAACGGCTTTGACTCAAAGGATATGTTTCATCTTGAGCTGGGTCTAGTCCACAATATTAATATTTCGAGAATAATCTATAATCTTTGAGAAATAGTTAGTAATAGATATGTAGATATCTATTTTCTCAAAATGCTTAAGCTAAGGTATTCTATAGGCACACGCTAATTGCTATTATCGACCACTCGACTCCAAAGCGTAGATGAAAATTAACTTGTCTCATATTTGGTCGTTTGTGAAATATGATATCGATCTACACTTTTAGTGTGTTAGAATTCAGAGATTTTGTTTGTGGATGTGCAACATCGTGTTTTGACTGTTGGAATTTTGATTGTATTCACAGAAAGATGGAATTTTTCTCCATAAGATAGATATGTACCCGGTGACACCGATAAACTTGCTCTTTCTAGTCGCCTAGGCCCTAGGGTCTTCATGGTTTTTGGCAAAATTTAGGTGCTTAAGCATTTTCTCCATAAAATACCCAGTGACAACAGTCATCGAACCTTCTGAAAAAAATTAAGAGTGCAATTTTCTTAGGCCTCTCCCCTTGAAGATAGAGGCGTGAATGTATTTACACATTCAAGTCGTAACCTTGAGAATAACTCAGCTATATTTTGAATTCACGTAATAAGTACGAGTAGGGCTTACCCGGGACTCCCGGCCGTAGACAGTTGTAGAGCATCGTGTGGTTTTAGTCGGTAGGAGTCCGGCATAGCAGCCATGTAGGATTTCCACACGTAAAAAAAAATAAAGAAAAAAAAAAAAAGCTTGCTGTCGAAATTAAATCCAATAACAATAAAATAATACCAAAAAAGCAATATAAAATAGAGTCGCCTCACGATGTCATTTCGGTCGCAGACAGGCTTTCCAATTAGCGGGACTTTGCCCGTCACTCATTACCGCCTATAAGCCTACGAAAATCCCCTAGTGGCACACCAGAGCCGCGATTCTCGACTATACGGCTTAATGCGTAGACGAAAATTTACTGGTGAAATTTCATTTGTCTACCATTGAGAAACACATTTAAGGCGCTCGTGGCCCCGCGGGTCTTAGCGTGCTGTAAACGATAAATGCAAAAAGTAAGGCAACCACGTGACCACTTTGTGACATTTATTTTCAAGCCTTACCGTGATTCGGAAAGCACGTTAAGCCGTTGGTATCAGTTGTCAGTAACAAGACGGTTCTTATGCGAAGTTGAACGACTTATGTGAGGTTTGAAAAATTTTAACTGTGGGTCGCGACAACAAGCGCATGTCTACATAGGGCGTATGTAGCGCCTCTAGTGTTGCAACTATCAGGTGGGATCGTAAGCTCGTAAGGTTCGATCCAATAGGTGTTTTCTTTTGCGCACGCTTAGGTTGTGGAATGACCTCCCTGCCTCGTTTTTCCCAAACGCCTACAGTATGGGGTTCTTCAAAAGGGGTCTTAGAAGGTTTTTGCAGGGTCGGCAGCGCGAGTGTGGCACCTCTGGTGTTGCAAACGTTCATAGGCTGCGGTGACCACCGGTCCTTCTGGTGGGCCGTATGCTTGTCTGCCACCTTAGTGGTATAAAAAAAAGCTAATCTTACACCTTACTAGTCAAAAACAGCTACAAAAGATATTTCACTAGTATTATTTCGTCTACGCTCTGAGTCGTACTGTTGTGAATTGGCACCCAGTTAGGACTCCGTTTCATTTGAGCGAGCGCTTGATATATTTTTTAATCAAGAACACAGGATATGTTATGTTTCTTTGACGTCAAGGGAGGCTTTAATACAATGTATTTTGATGTTGGTATATCAATACCGACATCAAAATTGACACGTATTCTTGTACTGAGAGTGGGGTGTAAAATAAGTGTTCAAATTCCAGTTACATTCCATTTTGAAATAGGTTTTGATGGTTATGTCTACAAGTACTGTATTGGAATCAAATTAATTATAATTTTGTAACACAATGATGTTCAGTGTTACTCACCAACTAGCGTGAGGTAGCTATGCAGAGAACTCTATCCCAGGGCGCCTTATTTCTGAGTTTCCAGTGTGTGTGCAAGCGTAGGCTAGGGCTCTAACGAAGACAGACAATAGGGTGTACACACATATATTTATTAAGTACACAGAGATACACAGAGACACACAGAGAGCTTATTCACTGATAGTCACAAATATCATAGGTACACAGAAATATAGTCAGGGCTTAGATACTAATACTACTCAATAGACTACTGCCGCGTGAGCAGGTAAAACGGGTAAGCAGCTAACTACACTTATAATTGGGTGACAATTACTGGCCTTGAGTCAAGCTAAGAGCGATACAGCACGAGAATGCCACGTGGAGGCGGCTGGTTCCTCTCAAAGCCCCTCGCTCGTGCAGTCCACGTGTCTTTGGGTGTGGCTCTGCCAACCGTGGACGGGCCGCTTTTCCCGTAGTAAAAACCCTGTTATGACAAGTAAACGACAAATGAAATAACTGACATCGCGACCGACGAAATTCGAACCGCTTTGCAAACAAGAAATGACACTTACCGGTATCCCGGGTGTAGGTTGAAATAGAAACTTATTCTTTCTGAGGAAAGTAGAACCTAGGCTATATTCCTCAACAAGTCCTCAGGTTTGTACAGTGCCCGAGTCAAACTATAACCTCGCAACACATGAGGTGCGCTAAATCATCAGAGCTCAACGTTAACTAAGATGTGAATCGTATTGGCTAGATGTTAGAAGAGACCGTGAACTTCATAGCAGGGCATACCCTCACTATCGAATACTCTGGAAAACTTTAAACCCGTTTGCTACGCAACAATTCCTCCGTCCATCACAAAAAAATCCATAGACTAACGTCCGTTTCCTTGAGACAGCTGTTACCACAGCAAAAAACAATGAATCGATCATGGCGCACTGACACGGTCAATTAGTATTGTCCAGCCAGAGACCAGACATTGCTACTCATAGAAAATAAATGTTACAATTTTTATTAACGAAGTGCTACCAAAATTGACATAATATTTATTTATTTACTCTTGAAGGAAGCTTACGAACTAATAACAATTAAGTATAGGTAATAGTATACATTATCATTTCACCAACAACAAGCCCCCATTGATAGAAACATTATAAGAAATTTAATATACATATGATCACGCCTTTTATCTCCGATGGCGTAGGCAGCTATTTTATGACCATATTTCACTTTTGAGAATCTGTCCCACATAATAGGTGGTGAGCCGTATTGCCCTGTTGATATGGGCAAACGCAGGTTGCAATAATTGCCTGCTGTTCAAATTTTCAAGCCGCCCATAAAGGCCTCCAACGCTTAGTGATTCGACTGCCATTCTGTGAACCAGGATTATCGGCTTAGCGGCACGAGATGGTCACCCATCCATGACCGGCCACAGTAAATGCTGCTTACTGCACTGATCGTTTACAGAACACTAAGTCCGCGGCCACAAACGACCCTGACATGGACTAGATAGGTATAGTTTTTAATGAAGTTATCAATTTTAGCCCCTCTCTATAAAATAGATTGCAGAGGGACTTATGGTGAGACTTGTGTCTGTAGTCTGTGACTCTGTTGCATTAAATTACGTCACTAGATCACGTGGATCATCTGTTCAAAGTTTGAAATAAAAAGAAATTACAACGTCGATCGGATTGAACTTTCACTTTGACAATAAACGTTAGAGGAGCAGTCGGGTGAGACCGTCTCACGTCTTCTTGTTTTGTATAATACACTCAATGCATTGATCTACGAATTTTTTTGTTTATCAATGACTCAATGTAACAAAATGTTGTTGCGCTTAATGACTATGGTATTATATTATTTTCTTGTAGACATCCCTACGCGTACACTGAAACTGCACAGTCCATACCTTTTTGTCTACGGCAGGGACCCCGGTCAACTCCTCAAAAGTGGCATGCAGCACCCCTGACTTTCAGTACTACTCTTTACCCTAACTTCTCTTTTCCCTCCTCGCTACCTCGAAGATTTTGCAGGACAGCTTGAAAAACATTAAAAATTTACCAAAAACCTTTCTCCTTATTAAACATTGCGTTTACAAAAAACACAGTTAAACCAACATTGCTTATTCGCAATCCAATCCCAGAATCAAACTTTACAACCGCGGCTTGCATGAATAAATAAATAAAATATATATCGTAAAACCAGGCGAATCATTTTGTGCCGCTCTCAAAATATTCCTATTACATAAGGCTGAATATATTTGAATTTACGAAGGCACTATTTGGGCGTCTAAAGGTTTTATGGTTATATAAATTAACTATAAAGCTACCTATAATATTATATAATTCGATGAGAAACCAGCAAAAAAAAATACTTTGTTTACCACCGTACCGTGACTATAAATTAAAATTCTCCCAAATTTTCCGTAAAATAAAATGAGGTTGTATAAATTTCCCATGACTAATGAAATAAATCGTTCAATTAAATCAGCTTCTCAAAGCTGTTCTGTTTACTGCTGCAGACGTAGACATCTCCCAAGAGAACTCTCCCCCCCCCCCGAGTTCCGCAGTCGGCGGCCTAGGGGCCGCCGACGCGCTTCGCCGAGGACTATCGGCCTCCATGACCGGGGGTCTGAGGACGGTGAGAGGGTCGCTCACCGTCCTTACAGAAGCAGGCCCATGACGGCAGCGTGACGTGAGGAACTCACGCACGACCCCCCTTAGAAGCGGGATCACACCGAAACCCCCCCCCCCCCCAAAAGACGCAGATTAGCACCCGAACCACCCCCTGGGCGAGGCTGCAGAGGCGGCTGTAGGTCTGTTGGGAGTCCTGGGACATCCTTCCGAGGGCTTACCCGGGGCTCACAACCATAGGCTGTTGGGCGTTGCGTGAGGTTTTTTAGTCGGTAGGAGTCCGGCATAACATCCATGAGGATTTTCCCTCACGTAAAAAAAAAAAGACCTCTCCCAAGTCATATTCATATTCATTTATTGCACACCATTATTATGTCAAAATTAAAGTTGTCACAAATTTGGTTAGAGTACAATATGGACCCTGTCGGGCACGGCAACATGGGAGAGAGTAGGAACCAATTCTTATCATCCTTTCATGCAAAGGATTTTTTGACCGCACAATCACGACACAATACACGTTCCTGCGTCTTCCGCATTCAGTCACTCTCTCCAACCTTATACAGGTCGTCGGTCTATCTGACGGGGGTCGTCCTACCCCACATGTACCAAGTCTCGGTCTCGACTTCAGAACTCGTTTGCTCCATCGGCCATCGGTTCTTGGCCGTGGCCAGTCCACAGCTACTTCAAAACGAATGAATGCTTTGCGAACTATGTCAATCACTCACACCACTGGTCACAAATTAGTCATAACATGGCAAAAATTCATCCTAGAACGACAATTAATAAAGAACCTACCACATACCCTCGATACTCGACACAAATAAGCTCCATTTATTGTGATTGAAGGACAACAGCTAATAGATATTAAGTATCGTTTTCAATCTAGATGCAAATTTTATGGTGATTTGTTTTCATTAGACAGAATGTAGGGACATTATACCTATATAACGTACTTGTATACGAGTTTGTTCTTGTTTTATTTCAAAGTATTCCATTTTTTTTCTAACGTTGACCGTGAGCTGTTGCGGACAAGCATACGATCCACTTGATTGTTAGAGGTCACCATAGCCCATGGACGTTTGCAACATCAGAGTTGCAAATCTCCATCATACTCGAAGTCGTATGGACGAGAATCGCCGCATATGTGGTATGGATTTCCTTAAGATGTCTCTTAAAGAAATCCGTACCACAATTTTACCAGTGCCCAGTTTAATGCTTCAATCTTTGATGCGACAGGCGATAGAAAAAACCTAGTCAGGGAGCTCATTTCACATCTAATTAAAGAGCCGTCTCCGTGACGAATGAGTATCAAAAACTACCCGTACTTTCTTGTTTTAATCTTTTTGTACATCGTTCCACTGTTCTATACTATCACCTTAGAATATACACTCTCAGAGTCGATAATCTAAGACTATCACTCACTCACCATATTATCACGAACACGAGATATTGATTTCTGCGCTATGAATGTTCCCAGTCTAAAATAAGTGGAAATACACAAAAACAACACGAATTCAAATTTCAATCTGCTTGTGAACAAACGAAGAAAGACGATCGTCTCGAACCACCGCTCAGTAATTCAAACCATTGCTATTCAAAACAAGTTTGTAGTTTATTTCATTCAGGACTTAGCGCGAATGAGTTTCTGGATTAGAAAAGTTTACCATGTACGTACTTCAACCACAATCTCGGAGCGTGAATAATGAAATGGGTATAAATGAAAGGGAATGTTCGAGGTGTAAGGTAAGTTTCGGATTTGTGGCTGGGATTGGCGGCTACTGTCTTACTGTTTGTAATAGTACTGAGAATTTGGTGATATTTCGGCAGTTTTATTTGAAAGAATATTCAGAGAGTTAAATAGTTTGAAGATGAATAAGTACTGTCTTTTGAAACGACTCAACAGATTTTTGTATTTTTTTTTCGTATGGTCGTAGAGTATCATTTTTCACCCTGTTATAACATCTTCCCTAAATTACCTCAATAAAATTACAATAGATACCTACGTGCCTTTATAATTATACAATTTATATAAGTACGTTATTTATGTTGAATTTATACTAAATTCATCTCCATTAATCGCTAGTTTAGTGTTTCCGTATAACAATATTATTTATGAAAACATCTTATAGTTGTATGGTTTTAAGGAGGTTTGTCGCAGACAGTATCGCGAGGCATAATATGGTACAATATGACGTGAATGAACAAATTAACTCAATATAGTAACAAATACATAACATAAGAGATTTGATGAAAAAAATAACGAGTTTTTTTAAAATTTTATCAAACTCCTTTTATTTATCTGAGGTAGAAATCAAATTTTCATGAAAGATCTAATAGTAATTAACAAAACTAGTGTCATGCCTGCAAATGAAGACAAATAGATAGGTACTTGTACCTAAGGTAAAAACATTTTAAAATTAAATTCAACACTGAAAATATTCCGGAAAGTTCTTTAATTGCGGTTAGGTATATTTCCTTGCAAATATTTTTCATGCATTCCCTGCTACGAACAAACTGAAAATGAAGTTACAATGTAAAAATATATTATTTTCCGTTCCATATTTGAAATTCTAAACTCACATTCGATAGGCTGCAAATCTGCGAGACGATGGATCGAATCGAGATGCCTCTGAAAACTTCGAATGAATCGAACATTGATTTCATTTATACTACGATTTTTAATTCGAGTCAGTAAAATGACATTTTCAGTGTGGCGGGTTTTTTGTCACAAATAAATAGTGATGTGGTTGAATCGAGTTTTACGATTAAAAGTTAGTCGAGATTATATTTTTTTATTCGATATCAAACAGTAATTAAATATTGCATAAAACCACCTATACTGTATTTTAACTCATTCAAATAATGTAGTAAACAAACAATTTGGACCTCGATTGCCCCATAATTATTTACACTAAAATATCAATCCCGATCATCACCACTTTTCAAGGAACCGTAGTTTGTCTTATACAAACATTTCACACCAATTTACCTTGAGATTAAGGGGCCCGTCCGTTAAATGCACGAAAAGACACTTTGGACTTAGGAAATATTTAAGAACTCGTTTCATTAAATGACACGTGTGACATGTACAAAATAATTTACATTAGAAAAAACATCACTGTAAATTATTAAAAATCATCGAAATAGCAAGAAACTTTTTTATAAGTACATAATTAATTAAACAACATTAATTCATTCATAAACAATATTAATAAAACCAATTAAAAGTTATATCATTACACTAAACTTAAAATAAAAACTAACTAACTACCTATCAATATACAAATTGGGTCCCTTCCTACCTATGACGCAGGCAGCATTCCCACGCTGGATAGCTATGGAAAGCCTTTGCGCGAAATAGCTACCAGCGCGGGGATCACGCGTTTCTTCCCTCAGACGCTTACTCAGAGCCGTGAAAAGACCATGTGCACCGCGACACCGTGGACCCAGTGTCTCGACATCAAATGGAACGAATTCATATTGGCACCGAGACAACTATACTTGCCGATCTTTAACCACTCGCGAGCATTAGCCGGCCCACCGCTATTTTGCTAGTAGCCGGGAGGTAGGACGCCGCAAGAGTGTCAGTGCAAGTGGCATTCCACACTAACGCACGTCCCATTCTCCAGGGTACTAAAGACATCCCGTCGGGTCGCTTACCATCCTCCCGTATAATTTGTGGTTCTAAAACCGCGGGGACATTAACGGTGATAAGTACATACTTATTATTTCAATTTTTTCAATAGATCATTCCTCTGTCGAAGTATAAAAAAATGGAACGACCTGCTCGCACACGTGTTTCCCTCATCTGTGAGATCATGGAAACGTGTGCGGGAGGGAATCGCGGTTTCTCCAAGAGGAGCGTGAAGAGGAACATCACAGGGCCGCCAACTGGAGGACCACTGTCAGAAGTTCTTTTTTTCATTATTTTTAGTGACGTGTAGACTGAAAATCTATCTATCTAGGTGTAAAGTTCTCGAAAGTACAAATTAATCAAGCCCAAACACAAGGTAACTGCTGTATATCGTTAGGGAATTCTCTCTTCTGTCTTTCGTCTCCATCATCAGATCGACTTCAGATTTTCATTAAGTTGTACTACTTTAAAGCCCTTAATCGAAAAAATTACAAACGCCCTAGATGTCCCTGCAATTTTAAAAGTTCCCTTCGATTTCTCCAAGATGCCATCATCAGATCCTAACTTCCTTAAAATGGGACCACCTTGGGAGTACCTATCTATTTTCGAACGAAAAAAAATTTTTTCAAATCGATTAATAAACGACAGACGGAGTTCTTCGCGAAAAAACATTTAAAAAAAAATTATATACGGTCGAATTGAGTAACCTCCTTTTTTGAAGTCGGTTAAAAAATTATGTACGGTCGAATTGAGTAACCTTCTCCTTTTTTGAAGTCGGTTAAAAACTACTTGAATTGTTTTACTTAATTTCTCTGAATCTTTTATTTTATTTAGCTCGCCATATTGACGTCGCCACCAACCTGAGGGAAAGAAGCCGTGGTGCATCTAGCGATTGGGGGCCACTTCTGATAGTGGTCCTCAAGTTGGCGGCCCTGTGATGTGCCTCTTCACGCTCCTCTTGAAGAACCCGGGATTGTAAGATGAGGGAAGCACGTGTGCGGGCAGATCGTTCCATGACGTGATCTTTTTAAACATTTTTTCCCAGCTTTTATAATAATGTTATAGTAAACAATTTTAATATGCTGGTAAGGTCCATATTTCTCGAATTATTTAATCTATTACAAATTTACAATAAAAAAAAAGCTTTCATACCTAATAAAATAAAGAATGACTAAAATGTCTAAGTCTATTGATTGTCGAACATCACTATTGTAGCGGGTCACCCTTTTTCGTATCAGTGACAGTTGCAATTGTCATTTTACTGACTCGAATTAAAAATCGTAGTTTAGATGTTCGTATCTTATCCGTTCCGATTTTGAATTTTATAAATCGAGAAAGAATTTGATTTCTTGGAAATATATTTTGATGTTATTTTTAAGTCGATGCAAGTATTCATTCATTTTTAGAACGGATTACATTGCTGTTTTAGTTATACATTTTATTTTTAGAATAGTTTGAAGCATAGAGCAACATGACAAATCTTTTATCGGGAGGAGAGGCGTCGTCGTACTGAGAATTTCCCCTCTGTCAAAGCGTAATTTAAAAGGATGTCGCATATAACGTCACACATATTGTTTAAGAAATTTGTATAATGTGTATTTCTTAAATCGAGTGTATTTTTTTCTAACGTGAGGGAAAATCCATCATGGATGCTATATCGGACTCCTACTGTCTAAAAAAACCGCACGTAACACCCAACAGCTTATGGTTGGGAGCCCCGGCAGGATGTCCCAGGACTCCCAACAGACCAGGTGGTTCGGGTGCTATCCCGCGTCTTTTGGGGGTTCCAGGTGTGATCCCGCTTCTATGGGGGGGCGTTCGTGAATCTCTCACGTCCCAATGCCGTCATGGGCCTGCTTCTTTAAGGACGGTAAGCAGCCCTCTCATCGTTCTCAGACCCTCGGTCATGGAGGCCGATAGTCTTTTGCGAAGACACGTCGGTGGCACCCAAGCCGCCAACTGCGGAGCTCGGGTGGGAGAGTTCTCTTCCGTTCCCGCCCCGCCGCCTCTTTCACGAGCATGATCTCGCAGAAAGAGGCGGCGCAGTCCCACTTACTCCCGCTGGAGATCATGGCTCTTCACCATGGTCTCGAGCGAGAGAGTGTCCACGTCCAGACCCACTACGAGGACCTGGAATCGAGTGTATTGTTTTAATTGTTTTGCGTAAGCTCCACAGTCATAACCAATTGCTTTTGTAGTGGTTTCCCTCCGCAAAATATAACAGACAGTTTACATTATGTATAGAGTAAACATGATGTTCACTCCCCTTGTATAAGCCCCGCACGTTGATATTGCGCTTGGCGGCCATCTTGGTGACCACTTGGTGACGTATGTCCGTCGAGCAGTCAGTACTAAAAAAATACCGTCCGCAGCTTCGCGAGGCCAGCGCGCGCTCGCGCTACGTCACGATGACGTCACTTAGCTGTCATTATGACAAGGTTCCAGCGCATTACCAACTTGCGGGGCTTATACTGGTTGCGTTGCTCTATGAGTTTGAAGAGTTCGTTTTTCAGTACTCATGGTAGGTAGAAATGTTTATGTTATAAATCTTAATTTCTTCGAAATCCAAATAAAAAACAGTAAATCTATTGGAAATGCTTTACTATAAATATTATTGTGAAGTATTAGTCAGCTGCAGTTGACAGTATTTATGTTCAGGCAGCCTTCAATACGTCAACTCTGTAGAATTATTGAGCGAGACAATTTACTGCGTTCAAATCTTGGAAATTTAACGGAAATGGGAAATATTAAATCAACGCTTTACAAAGCTTTGAATAGTAATTGATTAAAGTAACGCTTGTTGGTGTATACTTGAATTGCTGATACTCACGGCTTCGCCCGCGTGTAATTCGATTCCCATTCCCGCTTCCCGTGGGAACATATACTCGGGGTAGAAAACAGTCAATATAATATTTTATTATAAAGTGAAAAAAGACAACTTGGCCCAGACGGGACTTTAACCCGCAACCTTTGCCTAATCCAGGGCAATGCTCTAACCAATTGAGCTACGGGAGCCGTACTGATACAAGTTGAAATTCTTCACCTTATTGTAACCGCCATTTAAGAGTATGGCACAGAGCCATCTATCGAGCTACTTAGCAACTCTGATATCAATGAACGATATTGCAATCATTTTTATACATTGATTTGGCTCTGTGCCATATTCTTAAATGGCAGTTACAATACTATATAAATATAAAAACTAAGTTACTCCTTATTACATACGCTATCTGTCAGTGAAAGTCCCGTCTAAATCGGTTCAGCCGTTCCAGTGATTAGCCGGAACAAACAAACAGACAGACAGACAAAAATTTCAAAAATATATATTTTGGTATGTGTACCGTATATACATTCATATGCATGTAGTAGAAAGCGGTTATTTTAATATTACAAACAGATACTCCAATTTTATTTATTTGTATAGATGATGCTTGCAGCCTCGACCGCGTGGAATTTGATACCCATTCCCGTTTCCCGTGGAAACATGAAGCGCTCGTGGCCCCGCGGACTCAGTGTTCTGTAAACGATCACTGCAGTAAGCAACATTTACTATGGCCGGATATGGATGGGTGACCACCACGTGGACCACTTTGTGACATTTATTTACGAGCGTTTCCGTGCTTCGGAAGGCACGATAAGCCGTTGGTCCCGGTTGTCAGTAAAATGACAGTCGTTAAGCCAAGTTGAAGGCCTTATGGGCGGCTTGAAAACTTTCAACTGTGGGTCGTCACAACCTGCGCCCGGGTCGGCAGCGCGTGTGTAGCACCTCTGGTGTTGCAAACGTCTATAGGCTACGGTTACCAACCTTCCGGTGGGCCGTAAGCTTGTCTGCCACCTAAGTAGTATAAAAAAAAAAAAAAAAAACATATTACCAGGATGAAAAGTAGCATAAATGTGTTATTCCAGACTATATTATAGCTACTAAATTTCAACCCAATCCGTTTAGCCGATAGAGCGTGATTGAGTAACAAACATCCAAACATCGAAACTTCCAAACATTTTCACAAACTTTCACATTTATAATATTAGTAGGAAGTAGGATAACACTAGCGTACGTCATGCGGTTTACCACCGTAGTTTCCATTTCCGTGGGAATATGGGAATTAAATATAGCATAAGTCATCCGGGGATAGTGTAACTTCCCAAAACTGAAATATTTTTTTAAATCGGTTTAATCGCTTCGGAGCTTATTCAATGCAAAGAAAAAAAAAACAAAAAATCTAATCTTTTTACTTTATAATATTTGTATGGATTGGAATGTCGATCAAAGTAACGTTTTTTGGTGAGGACTCGATGAAATCAATCTATCGCTATTCATTACGAGATGTAGAACTTTCTGAAATTTCGCCATACCTATTTGAAAGGCTAATGCCATGTTACGCAAATCCCGCGCCAACCACACACACGTTGTTTACTGCTAGATATTAGTAACGTAGTGACTTCCAGGTATCACATTTTACATCTATGATACCTGGAACTAGTGAATTCCAGGTATCACACAGTGAAAACGTGTAAATCAAAAGGATTAACGCAGGGTTGGCACGAGGTGGGTATGTTTGGACTTCGGTAAATGCAATTTGAGATTGGGTGCTCCCGTAAGATTGCAATTTACCTAACGAGGTTAGAAACTACCATTTAAATTTTCGCGTTGCATGATGTAAATCTCTACTAATATTATAAATGCAAAAGTAACTCTGTCCGTCTGTCTGTTACGTTTTAACGCCTAAACCGCTGAACCGATTTTAATGAAATTTGGTATAGGCATAGTTTTAGTCCAAGGGAAGAACATAGGCTATTTTTTAACTGACTGCGCAAAATTAAGGTAATGATTTTACGCGATAACGACTTCTACGCGGATGAAGTTGCGGGGAACAGCTAGTAGCAATTAAACGTGCTCATATTATACCACGTTGGCTGTCCAGGGTTTTGTTGCGAATTTTCCTTTTCCAAATTTTTATAATTTGTTGGAGAAAAGATCTTTTCAGTCGCTGAGTTCTGGTGAAGTTTGTTTCAACTGTGTAGGAGTGCACTCTCTATCCGGCACGCGTTTTTTATGATCTAAAATGACAGGGTGGAATAAGGTTCAGAACGTTCGCTGTTATAAATTTGATAGAATGCAGCTAAAGACGCTTTGATTTTTCGTTGTGCTAATGGTTCGAATTTTCCTTTTCCAAATTTTTATAGTTTGTCTGAGAAAAGATCTTTTAAGTCGCTCAGTTCTGGCGCCGGGCAGAGTTGGCACTCCTACACTACACAGTGGATGTGTAGGAATGCCACCTCTGCCCAGCACCTGTTTTTTATGATCTATAACGTGAGGGTGGGATTAGAATGAAAGACTCTTCGGAACGCCCGCCTTTATAAAATCAATAGAATGCAGCTAAAGATGTTCTTTCTTACGCTAGCGGCTCGAGACTTAAGCCCGGTATTTACCTAATCGGAAAGCTTCAGGAGAGATACTGGACCTAAAGCTTTCAATAAACGTATAGTAGTGTTGTGAATAGATAAGCGCTCAAAACTGAATCCCATTGTAGCTGCCAAGCCGATTGAACGTGTAATAGAGTATCAAATCTATTTGTATGATATCAACCATACAAGTTGTGATGATGTGAGCATGTGATCTATAATTGATACACGCTACCACAGATGCTGCATTGAAGTGAACCCGAAAAAATTATAATTAATCTAATCAGTTCACTGTTTACTGTCTTATTTCACTATGGTGAGAAAATTATCTAATTGCATATAAAATATGTGGAAATTCTCATACAACATTGTCTTGCTCAAATCAAGCTAAAATAAACATGTGTTATGGGATCTAGACGACTATTAGACATCCTTATATATTTCTAAATACATACCTACATATTATACATAGAAATCACCCAAACTCCGAAACAAACATTTGTGGATTACACAAATGTTTGGACCGACCTGGGAATAGAACTATTAACAAAAATAAGAATTGCATTGGAATGAGTCTTTTTTTCTAGTTTTCACTCTCTTCGGCATGATCTTGGGCATTAACAGGGAAGACTGATTAATTATGAAAGATGAGGAAGCACTTGTGGCCACGCGGACTCAGTGTTCTGTAAACGATCACTGCAGTAAGCAACTTTCACTATGGCCGGTCCATGGATGGGTGACCGTCCATGTGATCACTTTGTGACATTTATTTGAGCGTTTCCGTGCTTCGGAAGGCACGTTAAGCAGTTGGTCCCGGTTGCCAGTAAAATGGCAGTCGTTAAGCTAAGTTGAAGGCTTTATTTCAACAGCAGGCAGTTACAACCTGCGCCTGTCCATTTAAAGACGGCAATACGGCTCACCACACTCACCACCTATGACGTGGGACAAATTATACAAAGGTGAAATGTGGGCATATAATATGCCTCTGCCTACCCCTTCGGGGATAAAGGCGTGACCATATGTATGTATGTATGTTTATTATCTACAAAGAAAATCCTCATAAATATTTTAAGTAACATTTTACAGAAGGAACATTTGTACAAAGCAACGACAATACGTGTTAAATTCTAACACACAAATTCAATAAGCTACACGTCTTTACTGAAAAATACATGAGAAATAATTGCGTTTCGAGTCTCGCTGTCTGCGAAGCTTAAATGAAGTAAGATGTGGTGGAACTGAGTGCTGTATGGAGCTTTGGGTGATTGTACCTTTTATTAAACCCTAACACAAAAATAGGGTGTAATATGTTTGACTGTATGTTTTTGTGACTTAATGTTTAAGTGTGTGTGTGTGAGTGTGTGTGTGTGTGTGTGTGTGTGTGCATGTGTGTGTGTGCATGTGTGTGGGCGTGGGTGGGCGCGTGTGTGTGTATGTGTGTGTGTTCATGTATGTGTGTGTGTGTCTGTGTGTGTGTGTGTGTGTGCGGGCACGCGTCCGTGGATGCGCGTGTGCATGCGAATCGGGTGTTGGAGATCGGTCGGCGAGTATTTCTAGGCGACTGGGTGAGAGGGGTATGTCGAGTGTGTACCTATACATATCTGCATGCTTGCGAGTGAGTGTATATATATATCTCTCTCTCTCTCACTCTGTGTGTGTGTCTGCTTGTGTTATTGTTCCTACCAAATTATTTATCCGTACTGCACAAGCTCCACGCCTCGCTAAATATCAAACAATAGCCCGCTCTCATATTAAGTAAAAAGCATTATAAAACACTCAGATATTCATGAGGCACGCCCATCACGGCGACAAACGAATACTGACAAACAAAGCTTAGAGTAATTGGTTACAATGTAACGATGTCTTCAGTAATTGAACAGCAACTTGATATCCTTAAGCTCTTAAAATTGAACGATGTTTAATGTTTCAACTCAGTATTTCATTTCAATAAAGTTTTTAACAAAGGTACTTTACCTAGCTAATTATATTATTAACATAAATTAATGTTTAAGTGATCCCTTAAATTCTGAATTATATAAATTACTAGCTGTTTCATGTTTGTGTACGTGATATGCTTAAACACAAGTAAGCCGTTATTTATTTCTGTAAGGTATTTCTGAAAGCTTGTAAGCTTCTAAGGATGTTTATTACTCAATCAAAGTCAATTTTAGTTGAATACTGACACCCTGGTTTAATAATTAGACTACTTTTATGAGAGCCAGATATTTTAATGTAATACCGCCCTAAGGTCGGATTCGACCAAAATCGGAGTAAGACTATATTAGAGAATAAAGGATGACTCACGCTAGTCCGTGCCGGGTCTGTGGCAACCGAGTGACGGCCGAGCAACGGACAACGCTCGGAAACAACTTGGTCCCGCCTCGGTTCGGTCACAGCCCGTTGCATGAATATATTGCCGCCGAACTTCGCCCGAATAGTCGCGGACAGAAACGGCTCGGTGACCGTGCTTCGGCCGACACACGGCTCGGACCCGGCACAGTCTCGCGTGAGTCATCCTGTTTCAGACACGGAACCGGCTCGGTGACCGAGCTACGGCCAACACTCGGCTCGGAGTTCGGACCCGGCACGGTGTAGCGTGAGTCATCCTTTACCTGTACGTATTCTAAAAGTAAAGTGTTTTCCTTTTCACCAATAACTAATAAGCACAACGTAACTATGGAAACCATACTGAAGTTGACTACTTCAGGGCAAGTTATTCTCTAGTGTTATCTAACTCCGACTTTGGTCGAATCAGCACTTAAACTAAAAAACTACTTTGGAAAAATGTACGCAAGTACTATGTAGCTACTAACCATTTCAATAAGTAAGTAGGTACCTATTTTCCATTTTTTTAAATTTCTCTAGTAACTAAGTATTTTGAATTGCTCAAAATATCAACAATCAATCCTATAGCTATAGTTCATTCATCACTTTGTATCCAAAACAAAGCGAAAACGACAATATAAAAAAAAATGTCTGCTTTCCCGCCATCTTTTCGCTCCAATAAATTCAGCGTCGGTCCCTGAACACCGCGGCCTTGCACATTTCGTTTCGTGATGTTGGCCACACTGACAGGCTGATGTATTGAGTAAAGGAAAGTTGGTACCGAATGTTACGGTTTATTGTTTCTTTGGAGATGTATTGACGTTCTTCGGCTGGTAATTTATTTTACACTATATGGCACTAAGCTTTGTACACAGTACCTTTTATGTTGTTTTATTAAAATTGATTGTTGTAAAGTGAAATTTCAGCAAAATAGACTTACATTGAAAACGACACTACTATGTCACAGTTTTTCGCCACTTTAGGTCATTTTACCCCGAATGTTCAGTCGGTGCGTTAAGTCTATGCCCCTTCCATACGATGGCGGCTTGACGTAACATTCCTTCCGAACTTTTAATAGAACCCGTATGTACTTGTCAATAACCGATAACATATAGACAGTTTTCAGAAACTGTAGCCTGTTCTAAAGGTCGGTCTACGCTAGACGAACCGAGCACGAGCGGAGCACGAGCCGAACACAATTCGTATAGTGTGGACCGACATACAAGCCTCGAACGAGCGCGCTGCGAGCATTTCGTTCGTGCTCGGCTGCGTTCCGTCTGTTGTCGGTTTTTTGACGAACACAAAGGGATTTGCTTCGCGCTCGCAGTGCGCTCGTGGACGTGTTTAGTGACAGACGTTGGTTGCTCGAGCCGAACATCATGGAAACGTGGACCGAAGATGCTTCCGTGCAATTAATTGAATTATATCAAAATAATCCATTGATATGGAACCCAAACATGAGGATTACTATAAAAAAAATAAGAAGATTGATGCATGGTCTCGTATATCCCAAGAATTATAGATATTTTATATAAGATATTTTCGCAATGTGCGGTCCAGTCGTAGTAGATTCTCAAAGTTTGTCGATGTCATTCGAAGAAAGTTCTTAAATTGGCCAGTTGCTTCTTGACCTCTCAAAATGGTTAGCAAATCTAAATTTTGTTGATTGGATCTCATTTTATATATATTTGTTGATCCCCATCGTCTAGGCCTTTTTCTATTTTTGCTGACCACTGCTATAATAATCGCGGCAACAGCAGCGACTGCTGCAATATTATTAATATCATCCATATTCGCCAAGAGCCGCGAGCTCACTGCGGAAAACTACGTTCGAGGACAGTGATCGTTGTAGGTTCGTTGCACGTCCACACTTGGCACCGCGAACGACGAAACCGAGAAGGGCTCCGCTTGTGCTCCGCTCGTGCTCGGTTCGTCTAGCGTAGACCCACCTTAAGGGTCGAATAATGAATATTAGCAACGCAACGGGAATAGATACGACTAGTGGGATTATAAAAGTCAAAGATGTCGGATTTTAAGCGCTAACCATGCATTTTGCTAAATTTCGGCTCAGTCGCTGAAAATTTCATTCAAAATCGAGTTGCAAGTTTCCATTCTCTAACATACATAATATTACATTGACCATAATTATAACATAATATCATAATGACATTGCTAGTTAAATAAAAGCTTGTAAAACATACGGTCGTAAAAATATGACGGCAAAATAATAAAAAAACAAAAGTTATCATAATACATACCGTAATGTATAATATAATAAATTACCTACACTTTCATATACATGCGACATCACATTGAAGTATTATGGGCTCCTGAGAAGGTTAATGTGACTTGACAAGTCTACTAAAACTAGAATGAATCTAGCTTCAAGCAACGACGTATTATAATATAGACACGTCATGCACGAACATCACGGCTTTCAAAAACAGCTAAATGCTGACATTCAAAAAGAGAATTTCTATGAAATTATCTACGGTAGCATGTATGAATAGCTTAGATCATCTAACCACAGGATGCGCCTTACTTAAGCATTGTTCTCTGCCATTGCACATGTCCATTTGGTCTTTTGGCTTTATAAAAAGCCTGTACATCAGTACATCATTTTATATGATTAAACTAGTACATTTCATTGTAGTTGACTGTACAATAACAATTAACACACAACAGCCATTACGCGTTTGTCGATTAATACATTTTTAAATGCAATGAAATTTTATATGTCTTTGTGTTTCCCCCTTCACTTGTATGAAAACTGGCAGAATATTTTTGTATGCGGTGGTTCGCAAAGGCTAGTCCCGTGTTATATGGTCTAAGATGAATAGTAAAGCCACATACAGATTCATTCATTTTTCGGCGAGAGGTCTCGCCGAGATTTTGCGCGAGAAGCGAGAGCGTCATACAGATTGTCGGCGAGAGGTCTCGCCGAGACGTCTCGCCGCGCGAGAGCAAGACTGGTGAGCAACGGATTACATTCTCAGTGCTCGGGTGTTCACGGGGGTTCTCGCCGTGAATCTGTATGGGGCTTTAGGCAATTTCCTGACTTTTTTGTTGCCATTTTTCAGTGTGGGTAACGTATCTATAGTTTTTTATATAATTATCATTAGCTTCAAGTAAGTGCTTTGTTTGCACGGCTTCATGTGTCGACGTGTATGTATACATGATACTTGTCAAGTCGCATTGATCGTATTCGGAGACCATTATGCGCGAGAAGCGAGAGCGTCATACAGATTGTCGGCGAGAGGTCTCGCCGAGACGTCTCGCCGCGCGAGAGCAAGACTGGTGAGCAACGGATTACATTCTCAGTGCTCGGGTGTTCACGGGGGTTCTCGCCGTGAATCTGTATGGGGCTTTAGGCAATTTCCTGACTTTTTTGTTGCCATTTTTCAGTGTGGGTAACGTATCTATAGTTTTTTATATAATTATCATTAGCTTCAAGTAAGTGCTTTGTTTGCACGGCTTCATGTGTCGACGTGTATGTATACATGATACTTGTCAAGTCGCATTGATCGTATTCGGAGACCATTAGTGAGTAAACATCACAGGAACATATTTGGGCAAAATGAACGCGAATCAAAGGTAGAAAAGACACTTAAATGGATGGTCTGATTCAAAGGACCCACTTAGGGCTAAAGGAAACCATCTGTATGGTAGGTTAAACACGCTCTGGTGAATTTAACAGAGTGATATTCGTATTTCTCTTTTGTAGTTACTCTTAAAATGTGACAGTTCGTAAGAGCTTATTTATTTTGGTAATTATTTGAATAAAGTCCTTTAGATAATACTGACAAATAAAACAAAGTCTCACACCGTATCACTTATGTACAACTAGCTGATGCGCGCGGCTTCGCCCGCGTGAAATTCGGTGCCCGTGCCCGCTTCCCGTGGGAACATATTCCCGGGATGAAAAGTAGCCTATGTGATATTTCAGACTATATAATAAGCTATTTCTGTACCAAATTTCAGCCTAATCCGTTCAGCCGTTAGAGCGTGATTGAGTAACAAACATCCAAACATCTTAACAAACTTTCACAATACATTTATAATATTAAGTAGGAATTAGGATGTTGAATGTTATTAGAACCATAATTTATATGAAAACATTCGTGGCCCCGCGGACACAGTGCTTCCTAAACGATCACTGCAATAAGCAGTAAGTTGATATGGCCGGTCCCTAGATGGGTGACCACTTTGTAACATTTATTTGCGAGTATTTCCTGCTTTAGAAGGCACGTTAGCCGTTGATTCCAGTTGCCATTAAAACTGCTATACGGCTATACAGCTCACCACCTATTACTTGGGATAAAAATCTAAAAGGTAAAATGTGGGTATATTTATGTAGCCTCTGCCTACTGTTTTATATATTATACATAAGAGATTAACTTGAGTATTAAATTGGATTTACACGATTTACCTGTTGTACCTCCCGGTTTTGCCCATGATATGCGTGAACGATCTCATGCCCCACTATCAGTTTTCAAATATTTTCATACAAAAGTTTGTTCTCTTATTTACACCTTCACGAGAAATTAATTTTTAATAAACTGAAATACGTCATCAATTATTTGTATTGAAGGTATCTTACTTGTACTGTATATTACAGTGCTGAGTATGAAGCATATATTATGATGACATATGATATATGAGATTGAGACAATAATAAATTCATTTACTTACACTGAAACAAATGAACTCTCTAAGTATCCAAAAAACCCTGAACAAGGAAGAAAAATAAGGATCTAACCCGTCGTATAATACGGCCATTGCTAGCGAAATTATACGCGGAACTTAAACATGAACGTCACAAATTAGCTAACAAGCCCTTGTTAGGTTGTTTACTCTTTTAGCGAAAGATTTGCTGCTTATCGTTTGTTGGCTCATCATTTGCGATAGAACTGGTTTTGTAGAGGACTGATAAATCCGTGTCTCACTTCTTTGTGACTAAAAAAAGGACTTAAAACGAATTTTTAAATAAATATAACTTCATCTGCCTTCCATCACACAGGCGGGGTTATTTTAGCGTCAGTTCAGAGAATTGTTGAAAGGATTGAAGGCAGTAATTTAACCAAATATTTCCAAAACAAAGTCGACTGACATCAGATCTAGATGCAAATCAAAGTCAACCCTGATATTAAAGGTAAGAATGGGACAGGAATGTTACGCTCATGAATATGCTACCATGTTCTTGGTTACGCCAATGAATAAGTGATTTCGCAAAAGCTCAGCTACTGTCGAGTTGGTTGTTTTCATAATAACAAGAAAAAAACTGTTGGCTTCTCTTCACCCTCAATTTTATTTGTTTTATTTAGACAAGTACACAGTATGCCCCGTGAAAACATGCATTTAAGTCCCTATTGTGATCCCTCTGACTCAAAAAACGGCCATAATTTATTTGTTTTATCATTCAGTGTGTAACTCTGTCTGCAAACAATGGATCGAGGATCGAACCTTAGACCCTTGACCCGAATAAACTCCCGAATGATGAATCGGACGAGACAAATGTATTTGCCAACAGGTTGGGTGAAAAGGATCTTTCTTTTTGTTGAAATTGTCTCCCTAGTAGGTACTCCATGTATAAGGCTTGATTTAGGATATTTTTCTTTTAAATTAAAGATAAATAGGTAAGTACATCAGTGACTTAAATATTTAAATCACGAGATACGTACCATGTTATACAAGGCAGAATTATTTGTGGAGTGAGAAAAAATCTCGTGATTCTTGGTGTTAAAAAACATCTTGTCACCTTTTCACATGTTTATGTCACATGAATCTTTACTTTACGATATACAATAGAAGCACAAACAGCATGGTAGTTGCCTTTGTAATACCATTTACAATGTTTTAAAAGTTGTCTGTAGGAATAGATTACTTTGTTCATTTATTACATATTACGCTCACCACCTATTGCGTGGGACATAAAAATATAAGGTGAAATGTGGGCGTATACTATGCCTCTGCCTACCCTTTCGGGGATAAAGGCGTGACTCTATGTATGTGTGTATGTTCATTTATAAAACTGTGATCTCACATGAATGTTGTATATTGGCGTGCATATAAGCTACTTTTTATCTCGGCAATATGTTTCTATGGGCAACGGTAACGAGAACCGAATTTGAAGAAAGCAGCGAGAATCATTTAGTTCCGAAATAAATTCCTATTAAAATAAACTATGGTTACCCTATTCGTTCCCTACCAAATATACGCTTAGTGTGCCTCGGGATCGAATCTTGATAATTAATTAGTTTTTTCTTCGCCTGTGCCTTTAAGAAGATCGCTATTGTTTACAGGGTGTTGTAACTTTTGTATTAGCAAATTGGGGGCGATTGATATATTATTTTATTTAGTTGGGTCTATTGGAAAAAGCTCGAATTTAGAGAAAACGGGGTTGTTTTTGTAAAGGTTTAATTATTGTAAGAAGAAAGTTTTCAAGTTAATCTAGACGCGTAGTAGTGTGTCCAGTCCAGTTCAATGAATAGAAACGTATAAACTTATCTACAGTATGGAGATCTTTGAACATGACTTCTAGTTTGCAGATTGAATGTTTAAATAACATCAGTGTAAGTCGTATTTACTGTTGTAAATGCCTATGAAACTATGAAGATACACAAACATTTTGGTCCATTGAAAAGTCTATATTTTGTATACGAATTTTAATTAACCACTGAATCGTTCTTGGGTATCACTAGTCAAAGGTTGGGAGTTCTGGGGTCATCCTTCCGAGGACTTACTCGGGGCTCCCAACCGCAGGCATTAGGCAGGAAATGTGTGGTTTTTAGTCGGTAGGAGTCCGGGATAGCATCCCAGAAGTCGGTTCAATTTTATTTATTTCAATATTTTCAGTGACAGATGGACCGAAAAATATATCTATCTAGGTGTAAAGTTCTCATCAATAAAAATCAATCAAGCCCAAACACAAGGTCACTGCTGTAAATCGTTAAGGAACTCCCTCGACTCTCTTTCGGTTCCATCATCAGATCTAGTCCAGACTTTCATTAAATTGTAGTACATTAAAGCAATTGATCAAAAATTTCACAAACGCACTAGTTGTCCCTACAATTTTCTGGGGTTGCCCTTGATTTCTCTTAGATTCCATCATCAGATCCCAAACTGGTGAAAATGGGACCACTTCAGAAGTAAACCCTATTGAATAAAAGAAAAAAATTCCTGCTCCTTTCCTCCAGACTTATAAACGGGCACAACAACGGCTCTCTTGAGGTACTTAGGGAATATTCCTGTCGTTAGGCATTTTTGAAAAATGTTAGATAAAGGTGGCACTAAAATGTTTCAGTACTGTTTCAGGATTTTATTAGATATGAGATCCCAACCAACTGCACAATTTTATCTTTTAAGGTCATAATTATTCTTTTCACTTCTTCTTCGTCAGTGTCAAGTAATACAAGGGATGAAAAGTTAGTTCTGCTTGGGAGAGGTGGGTTAGTGAGTTGCCGATGCCGATTTTGCATTTGCTGTGCTAGTTCTTTACCAACATTCACAAAGAAATTATTTACTGCATTAGCAGATGCGGCCTGAGATGAATGAGTGTTCAACAAACTTAAGGGTGACTCCTTTTGTTTCGTAGAATATGATATATTTTTCATATGTTGCCAAATTTTCCTACTGTTAGATCCGGCTTTCTGAAGTTCTAGTTTATCATGATTTGTTTTTATTTTTTTTAATAAATCGTTACAAAAATTTCGATATCTTTTGTATGTTATGCGTAATTCTAAATCATTAGGTTTACGTTTAGATTTCAAATGAAGTTGATCCCTATGTTTCATGCAGCGGATGAGACCCGGCGTAATCCACGGTTTTATATTTAAAAATTTATTGTGCAAATAGTCAAGCGTGTATTTTTATGAATTGCATTTTTCACTTTCTCAACAAAGTACTGTGTGCAAAATTGCGGATCATCAGAATCGTAAAGTGGGCTAAAATCGATATGACGTAAATCATTACCGAGGTTATTTACATCCAATTTACTGACTGTGCGAGGATTGTTTAATTTAGGTAAGTTACAACTAAGTGTTAGTAGGACAGCGTTATGGTCGGTAATACTAGAGTTAATAACTAATGCGTGCGCTGGGTAATGTGATTTGAGCATGATGTAGTCTAAGCATGAACCAGTTTCCGGGCGAGTGATAAGCGTATGCGTTGGGAATAGGCCATGGAATGTGCAGAGGTTAAGATACTGCAAGCCGTCCTCGGTTACGTCTTGTTGACCTTGGAGTGTATTTATAATATTAATATCTCCAATTAAAATTATATTTCTATAGGATGATAACTTTTGTAGGGTCTCATTTAATGATTCAATAAAGTTATGTATATCCTTAAATGAGGGAGGCCTGTATATCGCTAGTATTGCCCATTCAGTTCCCACCGTTAACAATAGTCTGTTGCAATCTTTCATGCTTGGCTCTTCGATGGATGCATTGATATGAGTTCTTACATAAACTACCACTCCGTCATTCTGATTGTATATCGTATTACATTTATACATATTATATCCTTGCATAAACGGAATGTCATAAGCTGAAGCAAGCCTACACTCAGTTAAAACTATGATGTCTAAGTTTGTGTCTATCCTATGCTGCAGGGTCGTAAAACTATCAAAATTTTTATAAATGCTGCGTATATTTTGGGTTATTATGTTCATTGGATTGTCATAAGCGGTTAGATATTGTTTGCACTCTTCCGCCTTACACATATTAGATTCTACTACAGTGAAGTTATCTATGTCATCAATTAAATTATGAGTCATTATCAACTATGTTACGTAATTACTTAAGTAGAGAAGGACAGTAAAAATATTGGAGATCCGTCCATAATTGACGAAAATATTGGTTAACATACATAAAAAAAAAACATAAAGACGAATTGAGAACCTCTTCCTTTTTTTGAAGTCGGTTAAAAAACAGACAGACTACAAAGTGATCCTTTAAAAGAGTTCTATTTTTACTTTTGAGTTACGGAACCCTAAAAACACATAACAAGTCGTATACGTCCTATACTTCTACACAATCTTTTAGAAAGAAAAAATAGAAGGCTATATTCCATCGCTCCCATTAAAGGATCCCATCAAAAATATTTTTTGCTCATAACGGGTGTTCGAAGTGAATGCTTCTTCGCACGGAAATTTTGCTTTTACGCTCGTTTGAACAACGCCATAGAACGACGTAAACACAATTAGGATGGACCCTACTTACGCGCAACAGAAAAGTGGTGATTAAAATAATGAATTTTTGTTCGCGATGGGTCACAATTCTTTTTTTTATTGTAGTCACTGTTTTTGATGACCTTTATGTGTCTATGGAATTGGATATAAATTTTTGTTTGTTGTTATTCTTTTCGGCACTTCCATTTTTTATTGAAAAATTAGGAGCGTTGTACTTTGATAGCAATTTTAGGGTTGTATAATTAAATTACAACGTTCATTATATTTTATTAGTGTCTAACAATTTATAACGTCATTATAAATTACAACTTGTAATAAGATACATCTTCTAATTCTCTAAAAAAATGGAGTTAAAAAATATTGTTAAATCCGCCATACTTCATTTAATACTTCATTTAATACTTTATTTTATTTAGATGCGCCACTGCTTTCTTACCATCAGGCTGGTGGCGACGTCAATTTGGCGAGCTGAATATAAAAAAAAAAATACTTTAAGTTCTTTGTTCCAATTTTATTTTTAATTTATTAAAATGTAAAATTAGGCAAATTGACTGTTTAAAGTCAGCATGTTCGGGTTTTAGATTCGTCAAATTTACGAGTATCAGTAAGAACATTGTTTTTTAATACATCTTGAGGGTACTGAAATTGTGATCTACCGCAATATACACAAATTACCATACCTAACCCTCCAATAAGACTTCAAAATGTTAAGTAACTTATCTTTTTTTTTTTTTTCAATATTTATTTAGGGGTTTCTATTCCTAATGGAAGATGTCAACCCCATCGTACCTTTAACTACTACCAATCTCAAATAAGAGCGGAGAGTCATTGCGGGGGCTTCTTGACTATTCGAGATAGGTATCCAGCTTTTAGTGATGTTGGTTGTGCTAGGATGCTTTGTATGATTCCTACACCACATAAATTAATGTTGAATTTCTCCATGATTTTAACTTATCTTAACGATCAAACTAACAAACTTAACCCGTTGTAACGTGCAATCGATTTGACATCGGCTAAACTGAGATTAGTAAAACTCAAAATTTATAGATCTTACCCTAGATATAAACAACATGTTGGTGATGCATACCTCACATAAAAATATGCAATAAACACGTCTAATAAAACCTTTGGGAGGCTATCAAAAAACTTTCCCTTTTACGACACATGACTTGGTAGTGGAACGGTGTTTTATTAGGGTACCAAACGTTATCACCAGAATCTTGTGAAACGTAGAAATCTATGTCAGCTTTTAAAATAATTATTCGGGAAATAAAATCCCTAGGTAATTTTAAAAGAGTTTTTTTAGTTCCAACTCATTTCAGCGCCGAGATTTTCACTCCGATTGGTTTTATGCGATACGGCTCAGCTAGAATTGAAACCAACTTAGGATAAATATACTTTGCTTTCTGGAATAAAATAAAAAATACCTTGCAAGAGGATAATTTGTTCATTGGAATATTATCAAGAAGAGGCAGTCTATTGGTTCCATAACTACGTAACTTTACAACGTCTGCTACTTTGTAAACATGACTAATTGTACTGATTTTCATTAAAATTCTAAATTTGGATGTCAAGTATCCAAGTATGTACTAAGTTTTAAATAAATTTGGCGATTATTTTACCATAAATTCACATGCCTACCGTGCATATGTGTGATTTTCTCCTTGATCAAAGTTTACCGAGAACTTGGCTTCAAATAACCGAGAATACAGTTCTCGGATATTTTTATAAAAATACTACTGAGTATGTATAAATTTCACAGGTAAATTCTGGCCAAATTATGCAATTGTGATCACACTTACTCAGAAAGCCAAAGTAATGAAATAGGGTGAATCGTTTCTCAGAAACGAGGAGAGAACTCTTCGAACAACGTGGTTAGAGACATGACAGTAGTTACGGTTGAGCTTTTTGTGATTTTTTTCCAACAACGAGAACTTTTCTAGTGCGATGTTGGACAGTATGTGGCGAAGTAGATTTCTTCAACTATATGGCACGCTGGTAGTTGTTCCATGATTTTCTTGCCTGAATAACTTTTCTCAAGTATAAAATTCGTAAAACTCAATTTAAAGATAAACCAGAATAATTGAACCAAGTTTCAAAGCACACTCCGGCCATTTGCACTAAATCTGAAAGCACCGTGGCTACAAGCAGTTTCATCCAGTTCAAACTAGTTCATCTAGACTACGAAGCTACGAAAATTAATTGCCGAGTATGCAGTAAGTATCTTGAGTAGTCTAATTGTGAATCGATCCGTACGATTCTGGAGATAATGAAGTAGGTCATCAGCTAATTTATTGAGTTATTCAGCCTTGTTAATTGCTACTGGGACTGTGGCGTTGCTTTGTTTTTATTATTGTCTCAGTTCAACTCGACGTTCACTTTCCTACTTCTTCCAACTAACGCAAAAGGAGGGGTATTATGAGTGTCTGGGCATCTATATCTCTGTGTATCTGTATAATTTGTGTGTCTGTCTAGTTTTCAAATTTAATTCAAATCTGCCTGCCACAGTTCACTGCTGGACGAAGCGGTCTCGTCCATTTTCAATTTGGGAAGGTAATATTGGCTTTTTGCACTGGACAGACATGTTCATACAGGGTTTTTCTTTTCACCTTTTCTTCACTAGGACTCCACATTGTAAGTAAAGCTGGGTAGGACTCTGAAAACTTCGGTAGGGCCTAATTAGGAAAACCCTTAAAATGGTCTAGTAGGTTTGTTTGTCTTATATCAATCCAGTTTAGTATGTATCTACAACAAAGGTGCTTACTACCAAGCTCTTGTTCTGAACCTGCAAGCGTATCAGTAACAGTGTGAAGGATGTCGCCGATGCCGGAATTTCTAACGCAGAATTCGTCCACTTCACTTCACATATTCAACAAAGCATGTCCATTATAGTATGCAACATGCAACCCCTCTGCTTGTGTAGTTTAGTCAAGACCAAAACATAATGTTATATACCTACTAGCTAATGCCCGCAGCTTCGCTCGCGTAAAATTTGTTCCCACAGGAACTTATTACCGGGATAAAAAGTAGCCTATGTGTTATTCCTGACTATAATGTATCTCTGTACCAAATTTCAGCCCGATTCGTTCAGCGGTTTGAGCGTGAAAGAGTAACAAACATCCACACTCACAAACTTTCGCATTTATAATATTAGTTAGATATAGGTACTCGAACTAGCTAACCCTCGGTCGTAATTTTGTTAGCGTCAAAGAAAATTTAATCAATCATTTCTTATTATTACTCCACGTGGCGACGGTATCCCTTGTGACGACGGTAAAGAGTACAACATGCTGCCACTCCAATGCATTCCAAGAGTGTCGTAAGAGGCGACTTTGGAACCGCTTTCGTAAAACTATCTATTGCGTAGAGAAGGAAAACTTTAAACGAAATCCGGTAGTTGTAAACTGACAATCGTTATGCCAAGTTGAAGGCCTTATGGGCGGCTTGGAAAATTTCAACTGGAAAACTCACGACCTTATAACACGGAGCTAGTTTACAAGCTACAAGCCAGCGAGTTCGCGAGCCGCTTGTCAACTCGCTCAGTGTCTTTGAGCTTGTACAATATGCTATTGACTATTACATTGTAAATCACTCGTTAGCTCGCTTTAACTCGCCAAAAAGCAGATTGTAAACTCGTTTTGTGTTTACAAGGTTTTCGATCTGCGATCAAAATATATCTACAAAGTTGGCAACCCTAAAGTCACATCATCAAACTTTTCAAAATAAGCCATTCATATTTGAAAGTTTCCATTCCACAATCAGTTCACACTTATACAGCCAACAAGCCACCACGGTCACATTTAACAAATGAGACTTCTGAAAAGCTTCTAACTATTCAAAACACACGCGCAACTTTTTTGTTTTCTACCCAACAAACTTTTTATAAAAGCATTTCAGCTCACATTTTAAGCGAAACCTCCATTACTGTACCTAAACTTATTTTTTTGTGGGCTATAACTCTATAAATGTACTTATTATGCACTGGAAAATGTGCCTTAGAGAAATGTGTCAAAGTTGCAAATCCTTTATCTCTAATCAGTACGTGTAAAATAGCTCGCTTCGCCGAAAGAATATGCGTGGCCATTGGCCTCCGAAAACGATAATAGAAAATTGGAACTTATTGTTTTGGGGACAAGGTTGAAAATGGATGTTGTAAGATAGGTAATAGGGTGGCTATATCTTCTAGTAAGAATCTCTGACGGTCGCTAACTCTTCAAAGAGCTATCTGGGAGGCTTACGGCTAAATGGAATACAACTTTTTCATTCAGGCAAGGTCGGTGCGGTGTAAATTGGTGAGAAATCCTAGGATCAACCTCGGTGTCATTCTTCTTGGAGCCTTGTTCTCTATGCTTGGACTAAAAGCCTATTATCCAGGTATTATGTTTTGCTCTTATACTTACTTTGACGGAAATAAGTTAGTATAGACTTATAGAGTATGATATGCGAATGATAGATTTGTAGCAAATAAATGATTTGATTTTTTTTTTGTTGACGCGGGGAACGCATTTACGCGCCTTCATCCCAACTGCGGGGGCAGCTGGGATGGTGTGTGGGACTCCCGGCCCGGTCCGGAATGGACCGTCCTACCCACTAAACCCCGCGGTGTTCCTCCTCACCCTATAGCCGGGTCGAGGGATATCAAAAGATTATTCACGTCGACCCGGCTAGGGGCGCCCCGTGAATTCGGGGCTCTCCTCGGGGGAGCCAGATGGGCGACTCCCCAAAGCTCCTTAAGGAGCTTAAAACCACGTCTGCACCGCTCTCGATTGCCCCTCTGTAATAGAGGGGACAGAGAGCGGCTGGCGCAGGCGTGCGCTAATGGGCACCCCCGGAACACGGGGAAGGTGCCCACCGCCATGTGACCGTTGGTGGGCGGGGTCCCCCGACCTTACGCCCACGGTCAACCAATTTTCGGGGGCGTGCGCAAGCTCCTCGCGACGGCGCCCCGAACTGCACGGCGGAGTGTTACCAATTATCGAGTTGCTCCCACTCCCCCACGCAGTGCGCCTCCCGCTTTGCCGCCGATGGCGACTCAGCACGCCTGACTGCCGACCATGGCTTGCACCATAACCAGCAGTGACAGGCCCCTACCGGTGCTGTACGGAGCGGCCGCACGGACGGAACGGCCGCACAGACGGCACCACCGTACATGCGGCAGCCCGCACACACGCAGCAGTCTCTGGCAAACTGCCGCGCTACGAAACTGCCGCACAGGCGGAACAGCCGCACGTGCGGCCGCTGCCGCACAGCAAACTTGCTCCAACCGGCCGCAGCCGGGAGCAAACCTCACTACACCGCGGGCCTTAAAGGCCCGCCATACCACGACCCCCTCGTGCAATGGGGTCAACTCCGTCAAAAGACGGCTGTTTCACGTTCCCAATGCTTCTACCGGCTGGAAGGCCGGGAGCATTAGGGCGTCCGCCACGGTGTGTTGCGCTGCAGATGCAACGCAACACTGCGGGCCTAACAGGCCCACCGAACTGCGACCCCCTCGCCATGGGGTCAGCTTGCCGGGATATCAGTACATCGACTAATGGGGGCAGCACGCCGCACCCAATAGCCGATGTTCCAGGGTGCACCGTCTTAGTCCAGTTGCCACTCCCCCCGGGCATATAGCCCGAAGGGATAGAAAACCGGACCAAGCTCACTAGGAGGTTTCCCGACCTAGCACCCCATAAATGATTTGATTTGATTTGATTAGCTAAACAAAACATCAAAAATTTATTAACATTTATTCCTTTTAAGAAACTGTTTTAAAATTGTCATTAACTTTTCCAGCTAAGTACACAGTATTTGTGTTATGTATGAGTTCCCATCGTTAACAAAATAGTTTGGGAGTAAACTTTTCGACCAAAAGTCTGATACTTTATCCACCAATAAGACCTTCATCAGATAATAATTGACCGAGCGAATTAAGCGAACGAGAGTCTCTGATTCGACAGTATGGACGATTTTACAATGATCCATATTTCTTTGTGTGTCTAAAGGACGCATTTCCAACCCGATTTTCACCAAACTTGATACACGTGTTCTTTGATATAAAATACAACTTTTTTTGTCAGCTTTTCTTGATTGGGGGAAAATGGAGAAGAAAACGAGTGACGATTGTTGTCGCGTTTTTTTATGAACAAATTTCGATGATTTTTGGCTGAAACTTCCGCACCAGTTTTTGTTCCTGGATGCTTGTGAAGTCTACTCTTCGCAGAAATACTAGTAAAAAAGTAGGTATAAAAACATTCTAAAAATTTTCGATAAAATAAATAAATGAAAACTTGAAGAGTTGTTCGAAAATTTCAGAAACCTTCAGAAATTTCCTAGTGATTTTACAAAAGAAAAGCAACTTTGAAATACGTTCCTTTAATAACTCACCAAAGTAAAGAAAAACTTTTTAAAAGCAACCTCTAAAGAGATATTTTCAAGAACTAAAAACAAAACTGGCAATATAAATTTGAAAACGGAACACACCATTCCTTCCAAATCAGCTGTTACCGGCAACTGGCGTAGCGTGTCCGTTCGGGTGTTTCCGCCGGGTGTCGGTGTGACGACGTCCGGTTGGCACATTCGAAATTCGCTTGGATTTTGGCAATCCTTCCGATGGTCGATGGCATGTGTTGATCGGAAGTAGCGTGTGTTCACGTATACCAAATTTGAAATTTATCGTTCTTAAATTGGAATCCATACATACATACATAAAGTCTGGATGAAAGAAGGTTTACCTTGTTTTATACTCACATGTAGAATAATTTTGCATTTTACCATTATTTTTTGCTTACTTAGGTTATGTTAAAGGCTATGAGTTCCAGGTCTGCCTTGAATCAAGTTTTTCATTTCACTATCAAAATTTTGTTTGATTTTTTGTAGAAATTCGGAATTTTTATCTTGATAAAAAAACTCGTCGATTCCAAAAATTGACGAACATGTTTTGAATCAACCGGGACGATTCCCGTCGATAAAAAACTAACATCATACCTCACGCATTTTTAATGACAATCCAAAAATCCATTTTTCATTACCTAACCACTTATATTAACAGGCTAGTTGCCATTTTCATTTATCGCACAAATAAAAAAAACGCCCTAATGTTTACTCATCAAAACTTTACATCGAATATTCTGACAAGCTTAACTACCAGTAGATACACCTTGTAGCAAAAGGCTTCTGAGAAAAAAAACCCCTGCCTCGATACTCCACAATCCTACTTTAATATAGCTTAATGGAAGAGGAAAATACAGGGTGATGTAAAACAAATGCCTCAGGCCGCCTCATACTCTAGTTGTGTGGCCATGAAACCTGCGGAACTGATTTGATGAAAGATTTACAGCACAAGGTATGATTTACTATAAGGAAAACGGATTGGGTGTGCCGGAACGGTGTGTACTGTATCAACAATGTGTTATTTAGAAGTGCGAGCATATTTTTTTCTGGACGGAATTTATCACTTTGATTTTTTTCCTGTTTTTGTTGTTGGTAAAGGCTTACTGTTTTGGTTGATCATTTTGAGATTAATAGTATTTACTAAGTTCCGTAGGCTGTGGTAATAAAAAATCATTTTGTTCGCGAAAAATATTCCGTATACCTGTTGCTTTAAAATTAAAATAATTTATTTAAACTTTGTTATTGTCTTTAAATCATCTACATTCTAGAAGATTTTCAAAAGATATACAAGTATAGATTAGTTTCTTTGGCTGGACTTTGAATAGCAACCTAATCCAATGGCCCTTAGGCGACGTCCTACGTAAGCGAACGCGAAGCGGCGCGGCGCGGCGCAGTACCAACAAACAGTTGAAACCTATTGAAGTGTCCTTCGTGACCAAACGCAAGTGCGGTGCGGTGCGGAGCGGCGCGAAATGAAGCGAACGCGATCAGTTGGTTTGATATTTGCGCGCGAACTGTATGATGTATGGCGGCTGTGCGAGACGATTCGCGTGCACGTAGGACATGGCCGCCGCGACGCACCGCGTCGCGTTGAATTCGCGTGTCACCGCTTCAGAATCGCGTTCGCTTTGAACCGCCTACCTAGGACGTAGCGTTAGAGCACAAATTTTCGAAGACTGAAAAAAAAAGATTGAACCTACCCTTTATTTACTACTGCGACCACGACTATTCTGTTTTTATTTTCTGGAACTCTACAGCAAATAACAGTCTGTAGAATAAACTAGATTATTGAAGTATTTTTAATGTTTGCATAATTAAATTGTTTTCTATACTATTCTGTTTTTTATACCATTAAGTTGGCAGACGAGCATACAGCCCACCAAAAGGACTGGTAGTCAAATTGGTAACTTATCAATATAAACGTATTTTGCAGAATACTTCATGGCCTCGCTACAGTACAACTTTATACTCCAGATGCTTCTTGTAACGATCTCTCCTGATGTACTAGACATCTCTTTGTGGTGGGACCGGGGCCCCGCGGTATTTCACACCGGCATCTTTGTCATTTCAGTATTGTTAGAGCAAGATGGCAGACGTTTGTAGTCGCTTTGAGTAGTTTATAGGAGCAATTAATGTTACCTAGCTCATTCTTTTGCAATTTTTATTGCAGGGTTAATCGGGATAGGATGACACCGTTTAAACCTTCTGTAGATAATAATGAAAAAGAGCTTTGGAATTATAGATTTTTTTAAATCTGAGTAAGGTTTTTAGAACGTTAGTCACATGTCAACTGAAATAATTATGACGTAATATGACCTTTGAAGAATATTAACTAGCCTAAAGCTGTTATTAGGCTAGTAAAATATTATTCAAAGTACAAAATATATACTTTAATGGACAGAAGTGTATTATTAAAATTTGTTTCTAAAAATTACAACGTGAATCAGCACACAAAATAATAGTATTTAATTAAATTGTATCTTTTATATCTTAGAAGCACCAGCATTATCACACGATTTCCTGCGAAAAATGAAGTGCAAACATTTACTCTAATCACTACAAAAACAATCTCGAAATGGGTATTAGAACACTTTACAGACAACACCTTAGATTAGTTTACATGATGGATAAATGAAATATATCAGGATCTTCAAACTATTACAAGCGAAATACAAAGAAGTAGCTAACATGCGTTTTTGTCGCCTTAGTAATATAAAAAATATTCGTTAATGTATTTTTTTTTTCATTACAATACTAACACTATCTTTATTCGGTAAATAACGGTTTATTTTATTGCACAAAAGTTTTGTAAGCTAAATAACTACCCAGAGATGCATTATGAAAATTTTATAAAAATCCTTTGTAAGCTGCATTAGCTGCATGGATGGTCTCAGATTGGGTTTAGTGCGCAAGTGCCCATCCGCTGGGAATAATTTACCTGAACGAGTATAATACCTGTTATTTGTAGCATATTATTTACATTCTGTGGGTATATAGCGTTTACTAGAAAGTAGCAAAGTCTTATACATACATATATATGGTGACGCCTGTATACCCGAAGGGGTAGGCAGAGGCATATTATTATATACCCTCATTTCATCTTTTTAGAACTTGTCCCACGTAATAGGTGGTGAGCCATATTGCTGTGTTGAGATGAAAAGGCCTTCAACTTGGCTTAGCGGCTGCCATTTTTACTCGCGACCGGGACCAACGGCTTAACTTGTCATAAAAAAAGGGAAGTTAAAGTGTCATAGAACTAACATTTTCTGTAAAGTTTGAAATCAGATTACATTCTTGTTAATTTTAGTGATCACATCTTTAACCAATATATTTCGATCAACAATACTCAAAACCAATATGGAAGATTTCCTATGGAACGTTCCAGGTTCAAAGCTGACTGGAGACCAAATTCCATCCTATTCGAGCTCCAGACGTCGAGGGTAAGGGTACGGATATATATCCCCCTAAGCGAGGCCGCAGTGGTAGCCGTAAGTCTGTTTGGAGTCCTAGGACATCCTTCCGAGGGCTTACCCGGAGCTCCTTAGTGTAGGCTGTTGGACGTTACGTGAAGATTTTTAGTCGGAAGGAGTTCGGCATAGCATCCATGAAGGATTTTTTATGTTGTTATGGACAGGCGCAGGTTGTGTAATGAATGTAATGATAGGGTTATCAGCGCGAGTGTAGCGACTCTGATAGATAGATTCATCATTCTAGCTTCCGGGGAACAGCTAAATTAGGTTAGATGTTGAACAAATTCTGTGGTCTTTGCAAACCTTATGATTGTGGGATAATTTTTCTTTAATATAGATATATGTATAACTACGAAATAAAGCGTAAACGGCTATGAAAGAAGTAAGATCCCCTTTTCCAATCAAAGTTTTTATCTCGTCTCGCTGAGTCGAGGCGTGCACTACGCTTAAGGCGAGTAATCACCTAAGAAAAGGTTTACACAAAATACGAATTACATTGAGGTGTGAATTGAGATTATCAAATTATAAGATTAAAATCTTACATATTAATAAGCAGAAAACTCATAAGTATATAACTCATAAAAAGTTAGTATACATGATATATTTTTAAATTATGGGCATCGTAGGCTGGGCAGAGGTACCACTCTCAGAGGAGAGAATCTTCACAATAACTGAGCGATTCGAAAGATCGTTTCTCTGTCAAACATTAAATCCCAGAACGACCTGCCAGTGCACGTGTTTCTCTCCTCTTACAACTCTGGGGTTTTCAAACGGAGCATGAAGAAGCACATCATTGTGTCGCCAACTTGAGGACAATTGTCAATAGTCTTGTAGGCTGTGAGTGTGGCTCCCAATTTGCTAGAAGTCGTCATGGTTTTCCATCAGGCGGGCGACATCGTTTTGGTGAGCTAACATACATTCACACATACATACATATAGTCATACTTTTTCCCTGAAGGGGTAGGCAGATGCTTAGTATCCACCCACATTTCACCTTATAGTTTTATGTCCCATGTAAACGTGGTGAGCCTATTGCAGTGTAGAATTGGTGAGCTATATATACCAAAAAAACAGTAAGTACGTTATGCATTCGTATTACTGTTATTTTATTTTAAATTGTAAAATTTCATGTAACCCTGCACAGTTTGCGTCAAGCCAGGCGTGCCTCAAACGCCTCCCCTTAAGTCAGTTGTAACAAACTTTGTTTTAACAAGTCATTTAATAGATCCTTAATCTCACCTCTTTTCTCGTGTTATCTTTCAAAGAACGAAATAAGTAGAAGGATTTTCTTTGTATTCGTCGTAGAAATATGAGTCAAGTTAGAAAAGTATTCAAATTGTTTTTGAAACAGAAACTGCGGAACTGCGGTAAATGGTAACGGTATTATTTTTTACTGTTTGTTTTTTTATGTATTACTAGCTGACGTCACGCGGTTTCACCCGCGTAGGTCTCGTTCCCGTGGGAATACGGGAATAAAATATAGCCTATGTTCACCGCAAAGAGTGTAGCTTCCCAACAGTGAAAGAATTTTTCAAATCGGTCCAGTAGTTCCGGAGCCTATTCGTAACAAACAAACAAACAAAAAAACAAAAAAAAAACAAAAAAAAAAACAAAAAAGCAAAAAAACAAATCTTTCCTTTTTATAATATTAGTATAGATTTATTTTGTTTACAATACCTACAATAGGAGCGGAGCAGAAAGAAAAAAAGAAAGTAAAATATTTATTCAGTTCCCAGCAAGGACACATTAGTAAGTAAGTACATGATTATATAGATAAATCAATAACAAAAAGAATATCCCCGCCTGAAACAGAATGGTCCTTAGCTCAGCTTTAATGCTACTTCGAATTTTCTACAAGTTAGCGCTGGTATTCTTCAGTAACAATAACAGTCAAAAAATCAGGCAGATTTATAAACATGATTCTAAATATGCGGCTATATGGTTTTAACGGATTTCGTAGTATGTCACAGGCGGAGCCGTGGTGCATAGCTAGTAAAATTATAAATAGCATTGTCATCAAACATTTCCGCTTAAAATATCTGCAGAGTTTTGCTTTGAATACAATAAAATAAAGAAACTTGAACGTCTTCGTCAAAAGAATTTTGATAACTAGCAAAAATTTATACAGCATACAGATTATCTGTTCTAAAAACAAATATTTCAAAGTTCATGAGAAAAACAAATAACCTCAGAGTTTTACAACCGTGGTTGACTAAAACCTATAAAATTTCGCAACTCATAATCGAACTATCGGTTGGGGGATTCACCACAATTCGTTTTGGACGGATAAGAAGTAATCCCGTTCGAAAGATTTGAGTTACATCTCCGCGCCGCGCCGCCGCGGATAAAAATATAGTAAAAGAATATACTTGAGAGAACAACATTAAAAGTTATATTTAGAAAGTATTTGCATGAAATGCAGCTCGATTTGGAACAAGTATTTTTGAGTTTTATCTTGAAACTAGTTTGGTAACGTAAATATAATGCAATACCACAGTTTAAACTACTCTTTTTTGGTTCGTTTCGTTTATCACCGTTTGAATTAAAGAACAAAGTTCATTCTATATTAGGTTATTTTTTATTTTGTCAAAAAGGCTTGTTCAGTGTTTTGCAAACGATTACTGCACACACAGAACAACGCGACCAGTACAATGGGAGCAGACATAGCATGTTTGCCCTATACAGATCTGTCTATCATGATTTGCAGGGGGGAATCATAATTATATACACCACTACAAAAAAAATCTGCTATTAATATGGAATATACATAAAACAATTAAAACAATACACTCATAATTTCAGCATATACATTTATATCTTATATATATAAAAATGAATCGCAAAATGTGTTGGTAAGCGCATAACTTCAGAACGGGTGGACCGATTTCACTAATTCTTTTTTTGTTGTGTAAGGTATTGTCAGGAGAAGGTTCTTATGGAAGAAAAAATATTGTATTCCCACGGGAACGGGAACTACGCGGGTGAAACCGCGTGACGTCCTCTAGTTTCTTATAATATGTGTGTGTATAAGCGTCCACTTTTCCGCTTTTACAGAAGGGAAACTCTCAGTATGGCGCCTCCCCTCCCGGTGAACGTTATAGATCGTGTTGCTCTATGACTGCACACGCTCACCATCTCTGGATTTGGTTATTCCTGAGATGAATGAGCGTCTATGTGTGTATTGGACCGGCGGCAGGCAGTGAAAAACATAGGATGCTCTATAAATTTTCCACAAAAAATTACCTTATCCTGACACTTTTCATGTGAAAACAACAAATTACAAGTACTGCTTTTGAAACTTATATCACTACATAGATTAACAAAAACTCTAGTTATGTAGACAAACGTAAAAATAACAAATTAAATGTGTAGGTATGTTTTTATCTAACATAATAATATTTCGCTACGATTATGGGGTCGAGAGATTTTAGGATACAGGCCTATGGTTGTAGGGTTGCTACAACGGAAAGCCGAGTTGTAAACAGGAAAATAATTGCAAAATCTGTAAAATTCTTTCGTAAGCAAAACGGTTTTGTCTTACAAAGAATACATAAAATATTGTACTTATACCTCCTGTGTTTAGCAAGCCATATTTTAACATGACATAAATACAAAATAATAATCCATCGTCCTTTTAATATTTTTTTACTGAACTACGTACAATTAGAGCAGTTCCAAACCACTTAAACAGGAAATCAGAAATATCCATTAATAAAGGTTAAGATTACTAAAATAACTACATAGCACACAAGTCAAATTAACAATCCTAAAGAAAAGTTATTCATCAATACCAATTATTAAGTTAAATAGTTTGTTTGTTTTAGTGCAATATTATTTCTGGTATTAGATAGCCCATTCATCGAAAAGGCCATAGGCTGTAAATCTCCAAGTTACTACCCAAGGAAACTGACCAATAACCATAAATGTCAATAAACCGGGCAGACATCCATACATTATTGGCAAAACCAATAAATTACGAACATGTATGGGCTAGGTGGTGAAATATTCGACTGCCTCTGTGCAACCGACTAGCGCGCCGAGGTCCTTGGGTTTGATTTCCGGGTCCCACCAAATATTTGTATCAATCAATCAATCAAATCAGTCTATAGCTGTCCACTGCTGGACGTAGGCCTCTCCCAAATATTTGTCATTTGTGTGATCCACAAATTACAAATATTTGGGAGTTTGTATCGGAGTTTGGGTGTTTCTATATAAATAACATGTATTTAGAAATATATAATATAAATGTGTTTTACAGATATCTAGATTCCATAACACAAGCACGTTTTGAAAATATTTCTTTTTATCTCTCTCTATATTTACGATACTTACAAGTAAAAGTAATATACAAAAATTTGTCCTGGTGCGTGACAACCCTATGCGATCTGTGCTACACGATAAATTGTCACATGATGGCATTTTTTGAGTGATCGACGGAACGGGATGGCACTTTATAGCCATGAAGCTTTTACGTTACTCTGGTTTTATGATTCAGCTACTATGTGTCAGTGAATGTAGGTGTTAATTGCTTTCTATAAAATGTCTATTTTTAGCTACAGGGAGTAAGTGGGACTCCGCTGCCTCTTTCTGTGAGCAGGTCATGCTCGTGAAAGAGGCGGCGGGGAGGAAGCGGGAGAGAACTATCCTACCCGAGTTCCGCAGTCTTCGTCGCCCCTGATTATCGGCCTCCATGACCGGGGGCCTGAGGACGGTGGGGGGGGGGGGGGAGGTCACCGTCTTTACAAAAGCACATCAAAGACGCATTGTCGGGTCGAATAAGCAAACGGGTTCTGGAATAGAGATCGCGACTTAGTAATCGTAGGATAGAATGATACCCCGATGACCTGCAAAAGGTTGCGGAGAGTGACTGGATACGAGAGGCGCAGGACCGTGTACTGTGGCGAAATTTAGGAGAGGTGTACGTCCAGCAGTGGAGTGCCAAAGGTTGATTTGATATCATTGTCGGTGTATGTAGAGGCGTGTTACAATTTTATCGTTGTACACATAAATGATACTATAGAGAAACGTCCTTTGTGAATCCATACATACATACATAACATCACGCCTGTCTCCCAACGGGGTAAGCAGATACTATGGCTTTCCACTTGCTACGATCCTGGCAAACAACTTTCGCTCCTTCAACTTTCATAAGTGTCTTCATACTTGCTCTTCGGTTAAAGGTACCCTTGACTGGGTCTTTTCTCAGAAGATTATCGATTTGATCGACATGAGTATGCCGAAGTCGACGCCTACCAGTTTGCTCATTCACTCTTGCCTCATAAATCTGTTTATTTCCAACTATTCTCTCCACATGTCCAAACTATCTGAGCATCTCTTTCTCTATCTTAGTCACTACATCTTCTTTCATGCCGCAATGTTCCTTTATCACACAATTCCTTACTTTATCCATCAACCTCACTCCAGCTGTACCTATTTGGCATACGGAATTGAAATATCTATTTTGAAGCTTAGAAGTATCATTTTGTGACCCATATCTCTACGAATGGTTCCTGTAATTAAATACTCGTAAGTATTTAAAACATTGTTCAAGCAAAACTGTATGCACTGCGAATGAAAAGTATGCAGTAGTCTATCAAATGGAATTGTGTCAGCATATCGTGTTGTCACTGAGTCAACAATGTGTTTTTGGATTAAATTTGCTGGCATAAAGTGTTTTAACGCTTCTGAATTTACTTTATTTATTAATTGAAATGTTAACAATTTCTTTTAGCTTTTGTGATTTAAGCTCATAATTAGTACATTTATACCATTCGTCACATCACACTAAATAATCATAAACGCTAAACTTATACTTATACCACAGTCCAAACGCGACCTTGGGCGCTGCAACGTGCTCGAAACGTCAGTGTATGTAAGAAAATTTATTTCGCATGAAGTCCCGAGTTCTATATGTATGAGTGTAAAAAAAAACGCATTAGTTAAAAATAACGCTAAACTTTCTATGGGTGGATAAATATATTAATTCACGCAAAAACTACTAAAGAAATTGTAATGAAACTTTACAGTAAAATATAATATTATATTTTATAGCAAATATTACATACAGTAAAATAGGACTTGGCTATTTTTAATACCGACAACAAGTTCCTTTAGGAAACAGGTATGGAAAAACTTCACCACGTATGCAAAGCTCCGAGCATTACCTACAGCTTATAATAAAAAGCTGAAAATACCTATACCGCTTTATAAACATTGACGCAAGACAATTTAATAACATAATCGTCTGCTCATCCGAAATACGGGTTTCCAATAAATTCACTCCGTATCGAGGCACCGATACTTCAGGACAAATCCGTGATCCCATCTATCCGGGTAGCTAAACTACATCCATTACGACACGATAAACCAGGGGTTATTAGCGTTGAAGGTATAATGATAGACAGCTGGCTTTTACGGCTAAATATTATTCTGGAGCTGAAGCTCGGCGTTGTGGATAAAGGGAGTGCTTTTGTGTGGAATAGTGTTACTTTGTCGGAATAGGGAAGTGTGAGTCGGTTGTTTAGTCAAAAATAGCATAGAGTTAGATGTTTGTGAAATGAAGAATATCGAATGCCATACATGTAATAAGGTTGAACTTACTTTACGTCATAAGATCGTGCGAAATGAATAGCGGGGAAAAGGATTTTTTATAAACCTACTACGAAGGTGACAGACAAGCTTACCCAACCAGATGGAAAGTGGTTACAGTAGCATGAATTTTTGCAACACCAGAGGCGCGTTTTTATTCGCTAAGTTCACTATAAATCCCTCCCAAATGTTATCTGTTCATAGAGTCAATAGAGTAATTGGATACTACTGTTAGGCTTGGATAAAACCTACTATAGCTTTATGGATCCTCGTGATAAGAGTGGTTTGACCAATAATTTGCTCAAATTTTGGTACACTAGAGGTTCTCTCTCTTCATATACATGTTAGTAGCAAGGTAGGATAATAACCTGTTTTATGCAGAAGAATCATAATCAAGCATTTATCTCGTAGGGACCAAAATCATCGAAACAGAAGGATTGTAAACAAGAATTCTCTCATAGAAAAAAGCAATCAAATTACATAAGTTTATTTGTCCTGGCCCAGTGATTCGATCTCGATTACTATAAATGTTTATTAAATAAGTTGTTAAAGTGAAATATTCTTTGTTTCAGGTAATTTGCGAGGAGACTCATTTCGCGTCCTTACGGAATATGTAAAATTGGGTAACAAAAGAAATTATATTAACTAAAGTTTTGTAATTGCTATTAATGTTAATTCCTATGTCCAAAATTGTGTTTAGCAAATTGTGCTGGCAATCGTTTCAAAAATGAACTCTATAAACTTATTATTAGAGTTAACGGGATATTTACCATGTCTTTTTGAGTATTTCCGATATTTCGGCGCTGTTGCAAGTGCCATGATCACGGAGGAACTGAAGTATTGGCGGTTGAAAGTAAAAGTCTTAGCACATATATCGATCCGAAATATCGGAAATACTCAAAAAGACATGGTAAATATCCCGTTAACTCTAATAATAGTGTTAGTGACCATGAAAGTTTAAATATCTATAAACTTAATTCCACTTCCAAACTATCGGGAAATTAAGTTTATTTTTTAATATATCCCGTTGTTTAAAATAGTGCTTACTTAAATTTATATTTAACTTTATTTTGTAAATAGATAAATCTTAATTGATCAATTGGATATTTTTACGTGTGGAACTCGACCTCATACCTGCTATGCCAGACAGCCAGGGTCGCGGGTGCGTCCCGCAGAGTTCCTGATTCATAAATCAAGGGGTGTTTACACTTTAATAATAATAATAATATTCACGGACATTTCACATAACGCTATCTGGTCCCAAAGTAAGCTAGGAATAACCTGCTTGTGTTATGGGTATCAGACCACGGATATTAATACTTATATACTTTTAAATACATACATATTATACATAGAAACACCCAGACTCTTGAGACAAACATTTATGGGTCGACCTCCAGCGCCGTAGGCGGTATCACTACCGACTGCGCCACAGAGGCAGTCATGTCTTGATGTCATGATGTCATCACTTTATTTCTCTTTTGTTAATTTCGTAGTCATTTTTTTATATTTCTGAAAAATAAAGTTGCTAACCCGACACTGTTATTTACTGAAAAAATACAACCTTCAAATTTATGATTTGATTGAAAATGACCAAACTTATAATCACTCAAACTTTTTTGACGTGACAACATCTTAATTAGGTGGAGCCGGCTGCACGCACGAAAAAACATGACGTATGCGGCGTTACCTCGCTCTGAGGCGTTCCATTTAAGGGTGAGTTGTCACGTTCAACTATCGTCAGTAAACCGACTTTACAGACAACTGATTTTTTTTTCTAATGTCTTGAATTTCTCAATCTTGAAGATTCGGGCCTTCTAGCTATTTACAAGTAAGCGATATTTTGAAATGATCTGCAAATAAGGTTTAAAAGACCCTTTTAAATCATAGATATCGTCTCATAAATCCCAGGGCTCAATAATGTACCTTAATTGTACCTAAACGATACCAAGTGTACCTTTTATATACCAGCAAAATCCAGGCTCTTAGAAACGAAACGTAATTTAATGAAAAGAGAATTTGGGATTTTGAAAATACAATACTTTTATTTTCTAAGTCTAAATACGTAACAAAAGGCTACCTACTACACAGTTTTAATGACATACTCTATTTTAGAGTGACGTTTCTATTTTTTAAGTATTCAACAAAATATTATGATGTCCTAAATATGATATGATGAGCCAAGGAGGCTACGTCCTTCGTCCTTATTGGCTGCTTTAGAAGTAGGAAGGAATTGCTTTTTAAGACTCCAGAACCCGTAGAACTTTATTTATTTATTTATTGAATTTATGTACACACAAACAAGAACATGAAAAAAGAATTACAGAGAGAAGAAAGTACAAAGGTACTACTTATTTCCATAAAAATCTCTTCCAGTAGGCCTGAGATAGGAGATGTACCCGATAAAAAAAAAATGTGTGTGCAGGTTAATACATCGGAAATCACATAAACTACATAATAACTATCTAATAGAAATATATACTTAAATAAATACATTTACCGATTAGTAAACAGATTACTTTAATTAATAAATGAGGGGAGGGAGAGGGACAGCCATCATACACCACATCTATGTACATACAATCAATGATTTTGCACATCAGAAACCTTTAAATACCAACCACATTTACCCCTGATATCATGAGAAAGAAAATAAATTGTAAGGAAGTAGACGACAGACTGTCAATATTTCTACGATAAACTAATAGTGACGCTACAAAGTTATAGCCATCAAAATGTCGATCAAACGATTAACTAGCCCCTAATACTCAGACGGCAGTTATCGATATCGATTAAAATGGTTTATTACCCTATCGTTGGTCATGTTGTAGTGTTGGTGTATACAGTGTGGTAGAATTTATGACGTAGTCACTCTAGTAGTAGTACTCTCTATAAGTCGCAAGTGCGGCCGCATATGGAGTACTGCTGTCACCTCTGGGCGGGAGCACCTGAATATCAGCTTCGTCCATTTGACTCGGTGCAAATGCGAGCTGTAAAAATTGTCAACGATCCTGTACTTACAGCTGGTGTGGAACCTCTTCGCGACAGGAGAGACTTTGCCTCCTTATGCGTGTTCTACCGCCTGTACAATGGTATGTGCTCTGAGGAATTGTTTGATATGATGCCCACGGCTACGTTCTATCATCGCACCGCTCGCCACAGACAGGGAGTTCATCCTCACACTCTGCGTCCGGTGCGTTCCAGCACGGTTAGATCCGATAGGTGTTTTCTTCCGCGCACGCTTAGGTTGTGGAATGACCTCCCTGCCTCGGTTTTCCCAAACGCCTACAGTATGGGGTTCTTCAAAGGGGGTCTTAGAAGGTTTTTACAGGGTCGGCAGCGCGAGTGTGGCACCTCTGGTGTTGCAAACGTTCATAGGCTGCGGTGACCACCGGTCCTTCTGGTGGGCCGTATGCTTGTCTGCCACCTTAGTGGTATAAAAAAAAAAAAAAAGTAGTATAATTTATATTATGGCATATTTATATCTGAATATAGTTATCATCATCATCGTCGACGATGGTGACCCATCTTCTTGCTTGCTAATAGGCTTGAAAATTTAACCTTCGTCTTCAGCACTTGGTCACATATACAATGGAGTCGATGTGTGTTGCATGCTTGTAGGTGCAGTTGATGGAGGGTTTCGGTCGATTTTTGCAAGCTAAGCGCGTCAGGTCTAACTCAGATAGTCGAGTGATTTCGTAATAAATAAGACTATATCGGCTATAGTTAAACGTTGCTGGCTCGGTCGAGCCGTAAATACCTTTGCGGGTAGAGGCGTGAATATCGATGAAAATAATGGAGTTTATTACCATGTCAATTTTAACCATATTTTTTACAGCAGCGTGAAGTGACGTTTTCTTATTATGTAAAACGTTTTAACTAAAGAGATTCTATCTCCTTCGTACGCATAATAAAGTTAATATGACGGATGTAACGGCTTTTTTATATCGTCACCAGTTTTATGCCCGTATGTTCTCACAATCTGGAACAAAAAACTGGTTACAATGCAAATTAAGTCTCAGTATTCTCACAAAAGAACGGTAATGCCACAATACAGTGAGCTAACATTTATGTAAATTGTGAGAGAGCTTGTTTTTTTTTCTGTTTATTAATATGAAAATGTCGTTAGTCTAGCTGAAATTTTGACGGTGTTCAATGTTTTTTGGCATTAGCGTTTTGGCGCGATTCCGTATAATGTTCGGCCTGTTTTGGTAATTAGAATTTTCACGGAGCTTTCGCTTGAATACGCTGACGGTTATTATTTTTTACGCGTGTTGCGATGTAAGTTCATTATACAGAGTTATTTTTGCGAACCTGTAAAAAAGTTACTACTGTTTTGTTATGATGAGCACGGTGACGTAACGGAATAATTTGAAATGTGGAATTACAAAATTCCAGCAACATTTTTCATACTTAACTGTGTTCTCCAGCTTTCATCATGACATAGGTACTTCGATAAACTCTAAAAGGATGACTCGCGCTAAACCGTGCCGGGTCCGAACCGAGGCGGGACCGAGTTGTTTCCGAGCGTTGCCGTTGTCCGTTGCTCGGCCGTCACTCGGTTGCCGCTCGGTATAGCGTGAGTGTGTTCATAATTATGTAGCACTAGCTGATGCGCGCGGCTTCGCCCGCGTGAAATTTGGTTCCCGTTCCCGCTTCCCGTGGGAACATTTTTCCGGGATAAAAAGCCTATGTGTTATTCCAGACTATATTCTATTCCTGTACCAAATTTCAGCCAGATCCCTTCAGCCGTTAGAGTGTGATTGAGTAACAAACATCCAAACATCCAAACATCTTCACAAACTTTCACATTTATAATATTAGTAGGAAGTAGGATTAGTTGACTGTGCTACGGCCGACACTCGGCTCGGACCCGGCACGGTGTAGCGCGAGTCATCCACTCGAAGAGAATTTACTCACTTAAATGTAGAATTTTGGCAAACCCTTTTATAATAGGTGGCTACAATGTAAGAGTAGCCTGGCCTGAATATTTCAAGTTTCTAGATATACATTTTTCGGCTAGGCGTAAAAAGATGTGTGAATTAGCCCGAAATTTTATTAATATGGATATTATTACTCTAGTTTAACATTTTATTCGCCCTCTTTAATTTAAAATTCTGTTTCAAAAATAAAAACAAGACTTCATTGTGAATGCTCTTCTAGTTTCACTATGAAGATGATATTCATATGTATTTTAATTTCCTCGCAAACGTGTGTAGTTTATGTAAATTTGCCAACAATAGCGTGAATACATCTGCATAAATAAAAGATATGCATTTAAATGAATGCTTGAACTAAGTCACAGGGGACAAGAATAAAGAAAGCAAGAGAGTACGACTATTTGTCACTTTCATATTGTGTAGAAAATGTACGTACTCGTACTTATTAGACACGCTTTTATTCCCGAGGCTATAATTTGCATTGAAATTTTAGGTAACGGTATTTAGCTGAAAAGGTTATCAATTTCGAGTATGTGTATGTGTATCCCTTTGGCGACGAGAAGAAGTACAAAATGCCGCCACCCCAATTATTCATCCCGAGGGTTTGTTAGAGGGTGGCTAAGGGAAAACTTTCACAAAACAATCTATTGCGTAGAGGAAGGAAAACTCTAAATGAAATCTGGTTGTCAGTAAAATGACAATCGTTAAACCAAGTTGAAGATCTCGTGAGCGGCGTGAAAAATTTCAGCTGCAGGTCGTCGTGACCTGTATCTGTTCATTTCAACACCACAATAGGCTCAGTACCTATTACGTGGGACATAAAGAAACAAGGTAAAATGTGGGCGTATTTTATGCCCCTGCTTGCCTTTCAGGGGATATGTGAAGTGTGAGCTTAAATGTAGGTATATACTTTAATTATTTTCAACACAGAAAACATAGAGCATTGCGACCAGAACAAGGGGAGTAGACAATAGGTAGGTAATTTTATAACTCAAGAACGGGCGCACCTATTCAAACCAAATGTTTAGACTTTGTGTGAACTATTTAGTAGATGGTTTATGTGAAGTTTGCACAAAATCGGTCGAGCGGTTCTTCATTTATCACCCAAACAAAGTTGCGTGGGTCAGCTAGTAGTTTATAAATGTGTGTTTATAAGCGTACTCCTTTAGGTGTACACTTTGACAGAGGGGAAAGCCTCAGTATGGCGCCTCCCCTCCCGATAAAAGTTGTAGATTGTGTTGCTCTGTGATAGTAAACTGTCATTTTCTTCAACAAAAAGGTTTGGTTTCAATAGTCTTCAAGTCTATTTAGACTCTTAATATCATAGATATTTAAGGCAAGCCTAAACGTCGCACAGTGATCAATTTTCAACTTTTAGGTGTACGAAAATATTGGAAGCCAGAAATGTATTATTTTCAATATAAAATTAATTTATTAGGCTGAATTTGTTATTTATCATGCATTATTACGTATTTTAAATCACAAAATAAATTATTAGATAAAATATAGACATATTCATTCTTGATTTTCTTCGTCAACTATACAAGGTTCGTCTAGTAACGCTATAACATCGCAGGAAAGAGCACCTTTTTTTCTGAAAGCTACTGAGTGAAGACTTGAGATTTGGGGATCGGATGACACTAGTAAAATTTTAAATAAGTCTTCATTTGTTGCTTTTCGGGATATTTTTCTGGTATTATGTTCCCTATAATATTTTACCTCTTTATGTCGACATTCCTGTGCATCTTCACCTAGTTGGCCAATAGGCAATAAAAAATGCTCAATGATATCCTTGCCAAATAAATAAATAAATAAACAAAATCTTATGAACTGTGGGTGGCATAGGATACCAGTCATATTCCTTTACATATAATTTTGCCGTTTCTTTTGCATAATCACTGAAAGCGGAGCTATTAATTTTATAAGGGCAGCTCAATGTTTTTAGAATTACTCCAAATTTTACTATTAAATCATGATTTATGCCAGTAATTGCGTGCGTTACATCCGCGCTCTCAAAAAACCTACGAGCCGTGTTTCCATCGTTTGTATTACCAAACCCCTGTTTGGGAACATCGACTAGTAAGCCGAGATGCTTTCTAAATTCTTCTTGAATAGTTTTTTTTTCTATCGGCAACAACTTTTTTATTTTCTTTGCCACGGACCTGCCATGCTTTAATGGGTAATTTATAAGAAATATGCAAGAGGCATTCAAAAAAACGTATATATGCATGCAGAGATGAAATTCCAAATTCCAATGTGTTAGGATCGTAAGCCAAAGGCTCTGTATCTATCATTTTATTGAACTGCCCCGAGGTGGCTTTACAAATATAGCATTTTTGGGTTGACTTAGTTGATGATAAGACATTACATATCTTACCATCAACCATTGTTTTCAACAAACAATGATTTACTCGTAAAGTGCGATCCCCACAAGAAACTGTTGTAGGCATTAAATTTGCGATTTGAGCATCTATATGATTAAATTCTGATTTTATTGTGTTTTCAGTCTCTTTTATGAATTGTAACCTAATTGGTCTACAAAACCTAGTAGAATTGGTTCGAGGATTTTGCCAAATAACAGTTTCTTTGTTGTCCTGTTTACACTGCAAACGTAAGGGAACTAATGAAGATATAAAAATATTTGAATCATTTGAATCTTCGTTTTCAAATCCCTGCTTATAATTCTTTTGACTCCCACTTCCATCGGCACCCCATTTATAAAACATGTTTGTTTCTATGATAGACTGGTCGGTAAAAGACATTAACACAACATCCTGGTTTTCCACTAAACGGGAAACAGTATGGTCCACCAAATCTTGGACGGGAACTTCTGCTGAAATATCAGAAACACTGATGTTTACCGGGTAACATTTTTCTTTTTCCTCAATAATTTTATAATAGGGTGGATAAAGATGTTTCAGATTTTTGCGTATGGCTGATGTTCTCAGGGCTATGTATTGATGACGTGTTAATTTCAAGTCTATAAACAATGATAATGCCTCTTTTGTCGAATACGAAATCTTTTCATTTTGGTCACTAAATCGTTTATCTGATCTATTATCGGAAGAAGATGATATATTGTGTAAAGTAGAAGCAGCACTACGTTTTCCAATCTTATATAATTTCATTTCCGCGGCTAAACATAATTCTTCCGCAGTTTTAGCATTTACTTCTTCATTTAACCTTCGTCGCTTTGTTCTATCACAAACATTTGAAAAGAGCTGTTTTGGCCGCCCTTTACGCGTATTCTGTGATGTAGAAGGTTCACTTGTTTGTGTCCCGGAGATAATAATGCATTTATTAAGCCAATTATGGTACTTTTTCTCAAATTTAGTGACGTCCCGGCTAGTTGCTATCCAATTTCTAGCGGTTGAAGTACAAAAGCTATGAATGGTATTACGCAAGTTGTTTCTCTCTGTAACGTCCAAATTTGGCACTCCAATGGTATCTAATACAAAGCTAAGTAGCATGTCTTTTGATTGCTTAGTTGTAGGTTTCATTGGAGGATGTTGCTTAAGCACATTGAACAAATCTTGATTTTTTATTGTAGTACCGTTACCTAAAAAATCATAAACTTTGTTCAAGAAGTGCAAAAATGAGCAAAAAAGTCTCATTGAATATAATAGCTGAGGGCTTAATACTCCTAAATAACTTAAATATGTAATGTTTCTTTATGTTTCTTTAAAGATATGTTTCTCAGAAGCTCAAAAAATAGGGTAAAATTTTCTATGTGAATTATTAATTTTTTTTCTGAACAATAAGAACTATGAAGCATAAACTAACAACAGGAATAAATCATAAATACCTTTAAGAATATGCACCATTTTTTTCAATGCCACAGTAAACAACTTACACTACAAAATATAAATAACTTCACTAGATAAATCTTATGTAAACGGCAATTATCAATGCAATTCGCGGAATTGATATCTTTGAGCGTTAATTTCTGATGACACAAACAAACATATCAAAATAATATTGTAGTACGAAGTGTACACAATACTCTTAAGCACGTAGCGACAATTTTTTCGAACTACCTTCATTTTGAGAATAATGAATTCCGTCCAGCTAAAATTCAATAATTGATCACTGTGCGTCGTGTTGAAAATGCTAGAAGGCTGATTTATTGCTGTTGGAACAGCTGTATTTCAATAAAATATGATCTTTGAAGCCTAATATTGCGATGTTATTGAGAATCGTAGAATTTTCTAATATTAATACGACCGATAGTAAAACGATAATGTTATGATTGTATATTTATGATTGTATTTGACTGCCTCTGTGGCGCAGTCGGTAGTGATACCGCCTGCGGCGCTGGAGGTCGTGGGTTCGATTCCCACCGGAGACAAATATTTGTGTGACCCATAAATGTTTGTCTCAAGAGTCTGGGTGTTTCTATGTATAATATGTATGTATTTAAAAGTATATAAGTATTAATATCCGTGGTCTGATACCCATAACACAAGCAGGTTATCCCTAGCTTAATTTGGGATCAGATAGCGTTGTGTGAGATGTCCGTGAATATTTATTTAAATTTAATATTAATTTCATGTTAGATGTTAATAGCTACTTATTTTTTATCTATGTCGATATTAAATTTTATAAGTAGTACCTACCTATTTGCTGTGTTATATAACTAAGTTACGAGAAAAGTAATTAATGCAGTCATTATTTATAATGCCCGGGTATTATGCATAATGGCCGGTTAAATGGACCAAAGTAATTAACTCTTCCCTAAACTTCATTTAATATCACACTTCCTACAAAGTATACTAACTTTGAGGGAAGGGGAGAGAAAAGAGTGGGAAAATAGGGGCGAGAGTACATCTCTCTTTCCTCCCCATTTTTAGGGTTTCGTAGCCAAATGGCAAAAACGGAACCCTTATAGATTCGTCATGTCTGTCTGTATGTCTCTCCGTCTGTCTGTCCGTCCGTGTGTCACAGCCACTTTTCTCCGAAACTATAAGGTCTATGCTTTTGAAACTTGGTAACTAGATGTATTCAGTGAACCGCATTAAGATTCTTATATAAAACTAGAAAATGAGCAGTAAATTTTGGGGGTCCCCATACTCAGAACTGAAACTCAAATTTTTATTTTCATCAAGCCCATACGTCGGTATCTATAGATAGAAAGAAGAAGAAGATAGGTCTTTAAAAATGCTATTGAGGTTCCTAAAATCATTTTTTTCTTAAGTGAATAGTTTGAGCAAGAGACACTTCCAAAGTGGAAAAATGTGTGTCCCCCCTCTAACTTCTAAAGTAAGAGAATGATAAATCTAAAAAAAATATATGATGTACATTGCTATAAAAACTACCAACGAAAATTGGTTTGACCGAGATTGAGCTGGTAGTTTTTTTTTAATATGTCATAAACCGCAATTTTCGGTTACAAAAATCACTACCACTGCGAAAGTGTTAAAACATCAATCAAAGTTACAACGAACTATAAGAACTTTTCTATTATGTTACTTGCTGCAAAGAAACCCTTCATGGGCGAGTCCAACTCGCACTTCGCCGGTTTTTTGTTGTTTTACCTAACCTTACCAACTGATCTCGATATTTATGCAGGGTGTCTTTGGTTCTGGCATCCGGCGGCCGCTGCTGCGGCACGCTCGCTCTGCTCGTGCGTTGGTAACGGTCTATTACAAATTAGTTTTCGTTGTTATATGATTTTTTTGAATGCTTATTATCACTATGGGCATTATGCATAATGACCGGGAATTATTTATGATGCCCTATTAATCACTTGTTACATAACATACATAAATTTGGATCTCTCACGGCGAGTGCTTTGAAGAGCTATTAAATCTAACCCCACCCTCTTCATCTCTCAGTGCAGATACACAGTGGAGAGAATCTGATATAACTTATAATAATACACATGGCCGCCATAATTGGACAAAGTCATAAGATAATATTTTTAAATTTAAATAAGTCCTTAATAAGAAAATCAATCTAAACTTCAACTTTGACCGATTTCATAACTCCGCTCTTGGGACTTGTATTACAAGTCTCAAAAGTGAAGTGAGTTAGTATACAACTAAATTACTCTAAACATAGTCAATCACGTAAGATACTTGTATTTGTAAGTCTCAAATGTGAAGTATGTTAGATACTCTTGCGAATTGTGACACATGAGACTTGTAAAATAAGTCTCATAGTGAAAAAATCACATCACTACATACGCTTGTTCACAATATTCAAAGAAGAAATGTGAATTATTCATATCTGGAGATTTTCACTAAGATTTTGTTGTACCTCAACGAATATTTAAGTATATTGGAATATTATTGACGTCAAGAGAGACTTTTATCGTTACCAAATTCTATTTTGTAGGTACCTAGTCAAATATGAATTCAAAGTACTTAGTTTTGGCAAAATCTATTGCGCTTGCTAGTTTTAAAGTAATTAGGTTAGGTAGAACAGAAAAGTTTGAATCGGAATGACAGTGTAAAATTTAGCCTGGCTTGTTCTTTAGGGCATTTTGGTTCCCTTTTTTGAAATTTGAAGTAATTTTGTTAGCACATTATATTATTTTGGTTTTATATAAGTGAACTATCCTACTCACGTTTATGTCAATCTGACTACACATACATTCCACTTTTTTCACTTCACATTAAACATTCAATTTCACTTAGAGGCACTTCACTTCACAAATAAAATAACTTCAAGTCTCAAAATAGAGAATCACATACATGACCTAAAAGGAGATTTCTAAATTATAGTTAGTTCTATATAATACGTGAGTAGCACATACAATACCAAAAAAATATAATGCGCATTAAGATTTCAGTATTTAAAACTTTACTACTCAAAACTTCTAAAGATTTTCATCTGCAATATTCATAATAACCAATATGCTCCCAATTTCTCATCCGTCAAAATAATACCCTTAGAAAATGGTTTCTAAGAACTCAATTTTAATAAGCAATCGGAACTTCTCTATACTGCCTAATATTATTCAATCAATTCCGTATTATCCGCTTTGGAGAGACGAGAAGGCTCTTGAAAGATATTGCAAAACAAATTCTTTGAAGAAATTGATTTCTATATTCATATTTATTGACTGTTCAAGTGGAGAAAATGCGCGTCTGTGAATACCACAAGAGCTTTTCAGATTTCATATGTGATGCTGTGTACACGACACATAAATGAAGTGAACACAAATTGATTACAAAATGTCTCTGATATTTTTTTTACAGTTTAATGGAGCTGAAGATTAAATAAAAGAAATTATTTTGGGACATTCTCTTACGTCAACACAAATTTGGGTTACCAAATAAAACTTGCTGCCCTGCCCCCCACTAAGCAGGCTTCCTCAACCCCACCACAGCGTCATATTATTATAGTTGGAGGGTACTTTCAGGAAAAGTTTTAATATCCTTGCCACATCAGCAGAACAACAGACGGCCGATGGAGCAAGCGAGTTTTGGAGTGGAGACCGCGACTTGGCAAACGTAGCGTATGACGTCCACCCGTCAGATGGACCGACGATTTGGAAAAGGTCGCAGGCTGGGACTGGATGCGAAAGGCTCAGAACCGTGTGTTGTGGTGTAAATTGGGAGAGGCCTACGTCCAGAAGTGGACTGCCATAGGCTGATTTGAATAATTGATTTCATAACCTTAGTGGTCACACACACGTTCAAGCTCTGTACGGACATAAAGTGTTTTTAATGTAGGTGACAGAACTGTAAACCAATCATTTGTTTGAAGTTTCTGCACTTTTGTTTAAGTTAAAATTCTCTTACTCAAGTGAACTTAAACTGAAAGAGTAAGTTTCATCTCATAACGTCACAGGGTTTGAAAATTTATGTCATGTCCTTTGCAATCGATGTTGGGGCTCTTTTTTTCTCCAATTTTCTACGGGCTTTCGATGTGTATCCAGCATTATTCTACCAAACAATCCCGTTTTTAAATCATTGTATGTTTTCAAAATAACATGACATGCCTGTTATTTTTTCGAGTTTTGATTTTGTGCGCGCCAGTGACTCTGTTATTTATGTTAAATTCATGTTTTTCGTATCAAGAATCATAAATGAATGAAAAAAATTGTTTGATATAATTTGAATGATAATTTTATGATAATAATACACATAATTCTCTTTGAAAATATTCAGGTTATTATTAGAAGGTAAAATTATGATAAGGAGCTGGTAAGTTATTGAATTTTGTGAGGACTCAGAGAGTAGCAATTAGGAACATATTTTTAGATAAGCTGACCTATTTCTCAATAGAACGTCAAATTTTGTGAGTGTCGTTATGTACTCGTAGTGAAGTAATTTTAGTATAGGTACCTACTTGGATATTTTTGAAATAAAGTTATGCTTATTTATAAAGCTATTTGAAAACGAAACTTGTATTGTTTGATCAACCACGTTCATTATTTGTCTAATATGTTTTTGGATTCAACTTACTTCTTTATAAGCCTGCGGGCATTCACTCATCCTCTGTTACACACTAATTTTCGAAAATCTCAACGCTTTGTCAGCGGACGTCGCGTTGCACAGTCTCCAGATGTCGTTAATTAAATATTTTTGCACTGGCTAAGAAAATGAAGACTATCATAATTTTATTTAGCTCAGTAATACGAATGAGGAACTTTAGCTTTATAATTATTTGGGACTTAGGTAATCAGCTTAAAAGTCTTATTACGAGTACCTACGTGCTTGTTTATTTTCCTTTTGATTAGAAATAAGGTTTCGATCATAGATTTAGAATTTTTCGCTCCTCTCAAGTTTCGACTCATCCTATCGTTTTATTCCAGTTAGTGTCGAGACCATTGGGTTCCAATGCGCATAGATTTTTAAAGAATTTGAAAAAGCGCCTAGTAGAGATGTCCCAAGGGCTGTCAGTTTTCTCTCTCAGAGAATAGGTATTGCTATTCAAAGGGGGAATGCTGCCACGGGGGCCTTATTTAGGTTTAGTTTAGATAGTAATAATGTAAATACATATATTGTTACCATACTACTACCTCTGTGACGTATTCGGCGGCGCTGGAGGTCCTGGGTTCGATTCCTGGATCGGTCCAAATATTTTTGTCATCCACAAATGTTTCTTTCGGAGTTTGGGTGTTTTCTATGTATAATATGTATGTATTTAGAATTATATACGTATTTCTATCAGTCGTCTAGATCCCATAGCACAAGCTTAGATTAGCTTAACTTGGGCTAGATGATGTTGTGTGTGAATGTCCACAAATATTTATATTTTACTACCTATATTGCCTCTGACCTAGTTACATATAAATGTACTTCATAGTATATACTTATCCTCGGAAGTTGACTGCTGACGCTTTGAAGAAAAATGACGCGACTCTTCATACTTATTCTCATGCTAATGGCTGTGTGGATAAGCTCTGACACGTTGCTTTTAATGTGAATTTTGGAGCGCTTGAAAAATGCGAGGTCGTGTATTTGTTACTGTCGGGGTGTGGTAAAGGAGAAAATTTGACGGGAGCTTACAGAATGTGTATTTTATAGATTTATTTAGGTAGGTAGCTGTGTGCCCCGCGATTTTCATCCTACCTCGATTTTGTAATAATTTATTGTTGGGCTCCAGCGATTCTTTAACCTATTTCTAAACCGTCCTCGGCAAGCAGAGTAATAAGTCATAATAAAAATAATTTTATAACATTTCTCTACAACAGAATCAATACTAACACTCCAGATATCTTAGTTCAGTGGAAAAAGAATACTTCACAGGGAAGTTGAGGTCTTAGCTTCGAATCTGGGAATGGAACATGTTTGTTTCGGAGTAAAAGGAGTAAAAGTATGTTTTTTGCATGCATTCTATACTAATATTATAAAGAGGAAAGAATTCATTGTTTGTTTGCATCGAATAAGCTCCGAAACTACTGGGCCGATTTGAAAAATTCTTTTACTTATGGGAAGCTACACTCTTTGCAGTGAACATAGGCTATATTTTATTCCCGTATTCCCAAGGACACGGGAATTACGCGGGTGATACCGTGTGACGTCCGTTAGTATGTAATTATAATTATACTCGTTAGTTTATTTATAACTTTTCCAGCTTAGATTTTCCCGAAACAAACCCTAAATTACGTAGCTTAGTTAATGCTAGATGACGCAGTATAAAATAAAACGTAAGTTTAAGAATCCACACTTAAGAGATCTTAATTCAGTGGGAATAAAACAAAATTACAGTAAAAGTTTGCAAGTGAAGCTGTGCTTGTTTTATGCGATAAGTTTTACATACGCTTATAAAGAGTACAATATGGCGGTCGAGGCTTTACTTCCTAGCGTTTATAGTACTTGTACTATTATTACTTTTCCTATGATGGCACTAAGAGTTCATCAACTAAACTGTTAGGATAAAAATGTATTTAATAATAAATATTTTTTTAATCCTTTAGAAAGGACTTGGGCCGTAATCGAGAAGTTCTTAAATTATGTGTGGGTCACTACAGGTTAATAAAAAGATTATTGAAATGTATTGTTTGTCTAGTTTTAATCAAATTTTCATGGAATTTATTTACTTATACATTAGTAAGTGACTCACTTAACTATACCCAAAACCCCTGCACCTAGAAATAAGAATTTTAGTGTCGGCAAGCTAACCTTATAATACTAGCTTTGAAAAATTTCGCTTCGAGAAGAAAACAGAAAAGGTTTTGCAAAATTTCGCTCGGGTTAGGTAGTTGCGAGTATCATTGATTAACGAGTCACCCGAAACTCTTTATTAAGATAGATATACATCTGACAGTACAAAACTGAAACAAACAACTAACATCATAACAACAAAAATAAAAGAATAGCAACGTCTATGCAATTATTTAATGTAACCAGATTGTTTACGGGCTGTTAAGCACACTGGATCATTAAGCAACGTAATTACAGCGTTCTTTGTAATAAAAATCTGTTCGTGTAATAACGGGCATTAGGTAAATTGAAACAGATTGTGTGTAATCATCATGAGAGGTATTAAATTACCTCAATAAATTGTATAAAGTTTCTCTTAAAATTGAGTCCCAAATGCACTTGAAATTTCCATTTTTTACATAAATTTAATGAAAAAATATTTTCTTTTAATGTTGTAGTTTATTTTGTAGACGTACTAAGCACTTGTGTTGTTATACAGGTGTTGAATATCTATCTATACTTATAATTATGAAGAAGAAAGATATGATTGTTTGTTTCCATTGAAAAGGCTTCAAAACGACTGAACCAATTTGAAAAATTCTTTTAGTGATGGAAAGCCACGTTATTCTCAGTGAACACAGTGTCCCCAAGGGAATGGGAAGTGCACGGGTTAAACCACGTGACTTCCGCTCGTAATAATAAATATACACGGACATTTCACACAATGCTATCTGATCCCAAAGTGAGCTAGGAATAACCCTCTTTGTTATGGGTATCAGACCACGGATATTAATACTTATATATTTAAATACATACTTTTCATACATAGAAATACCCAGAATCTTGAGACATTTATAACAATCATTCATTTTCATTAAAAAATATACCAAAAAGATTAAGTATAAATAATTATTAGCTACAAAATTAACTAATTAGATTATTGGACTTCAAAATTGGCGGTTCTATAGTTCTACCGCGTTCTATCAACTGGCATCAGAAATTTGCAATTTGCCAAACGCCAAATAACGTCACGAAGGCGACCTCGGAATTAATGATCCGTGAAATACTAATTAATAACTCGCTTCATAGCCTTTTGCTATCAACGGAACTGATTATATGATTAATTACCTAACTAACATTGACTGCATTTGTGTTCAAGAAACATCAATAATGGAACTGGTAATGACATCACTTTGAGAATAGCCTTGGCTAGATTAACCTTTGCACAGTTGCACCCCGAATGGCAATTGCGAAATTTGATCGAGAGGGTTAAGCTCAAAGAGTTAGGGGTCAAAGGAGGGTCAAAATCGTGCTGCTATACGAATAGGAGTGGATGAAGGTCACAAATACATCTCACACCAGCTACAAGTCTTCGTCAACCGCTGTCTCTGCTTGATCCTCAGTATATACTGGCCCGAGAAAATCATCAACGTAAGAATATGGGAACGCTTTGCAGCGAGACTCCTATTCACCAACAGGGCTGCAGAGCGTTGACGATTTTCTCGGGCCAGTAAATACTGAGGATCAAGTTGAGCTGGATTGGATGACGCTGGACGCTGAAGATAGAGCTGGATTGGACATTAGCTCCAAAGGGACCTGGATCACATACCAAAGCAAATGTTAGATTGGAATCCCCAAGAAAAGCGTAAACATGGCCGTCCTAAATATACTTGGAGATGGAGTATCATTGCAGAGGCAGCAGGAAATACACGGAGCCAATGTCAAAATTCTGTAATCCATACCAAAATTTTCAATAGCCAGAACAGATGTCAAACATCAGCAAATTTAAATTTTCTAGTCCAAACAAGAAATAAAATTGACAGATTTTATTAATATCTCAGTCTTACTCAAAGTAACTAAGGCCAAGACTTCTTATTTCATTTCTATTCCAGAAACAATGCTTGTATTAATTTGAGAACTGAGTATTGCAAGGCGCGCTTGGGTGGGAACAAAAATGTTTATATTGCATGCCACAACGGTTACGTACAAATAGACATGCTGGTATCTTTTTGAATTCCGTCTCAAAAGACGTGCGTCCTGTACTTAGGAATGGTTATCAATCGATATTTTTTATGTCATTGTTAGAAGAGCAACGAATGCATTGTATCTATACTAATATTATAAAGAGGAAAGATTTGTTTGTTTGTATCGAATGGGCTCCGAAACTATTAGACCGATTTGAAAATTCTTTCACTGTTGGGAAGCTACACTCTTTGCGGTGAACATAGGCTATATTTTATTCCCGCATTCCCACAGGAACAGGATCTACGCGGGTGAAACCGCGTGACGTCCTCTAGTTGTTCATAAAAATTACGATGTCGCATTGCGATGTAGTCATTTTCTACTACAACTGTCTTAACGATATGTTTTTGTAATGTTTGTTGGCTTCTAAAAATGTATCCTGTGCTCACAGTCTAAAAAGGTAAGCTCTTTATGTAAAAAGGAACATACTTGAAGCCTATAAGAGTAACAAATTTCTGCAAATAACAAACAATAAGTAACCATTAAAAAATATCAATTTTTTTGTGTGATTTGTCCAAAATACAACAAAAACGTCAAATAAAATTTAGTTAACAAACAAGAAAGTACAATATTCTGAAAATAGAAATCAGCAACTTTTCCTATTCTATTTTATTATTACGAAAATACATAGTTTACAATTTCACCCAGACACAGGCACAACTCTAGTTCTAATATAAATTAAACATGTTCCCTTGTATTGCACAACTAACACTTGTTTATCTAAACTAGATAACTACAAAAGTATTACCACAGTTAGATTGCCGATACCCGTATCGTCCGTTTTTGCTACGAACTCTGTAGACAAGCTACGAGCGTAGAACAGTACAAATAAACGGCTACGGCGTAGCTTCTAATATCCAATTTAGATAGAACTTTCTACACATAGTTTTTGTTTTGCTACTTAGGTTGTGTAGATTGGTTGTATAGAGTGTTGATAGGCAATAATTTGAAATGAATAACAATACATGACTTACATGTGCTTTAAAACTTTTAATAATTATGTAAGTAACACAATATTCAGAACTGCATTGTTTCAAAAGACAAAAAAGTGGCTTAACTTTGTGAGAGGTATTATGCTCTCTTAACAGCATTTCAAGTTATGTTGAAAACCAAACAATGGAAGCAGAATAAATAATAAATATTCACGGACATTTTCACACAACGCTATCCGATCCCAAAGTAAGCTAGGAATAACCTGCTTGTGTTATGGGTATCAGACCAATAACATTCCAAAGTAACTAGGAAAATAATGATAATGCTACAAACAGACATAGGAAATCATGCCTACGTCGAAATTTCAAAAATGTAAGTATATAAGTAAGTGAAAGACCTTATTAGCGAGTGTAGCGCCTCTGGTATTGCAAACGTTCATAGGCTACAGATCCATAGTCCATCAGGTGGGTCCTTACCTTGTCTGCCGCCTTTGTGGGGTAAAAATGAGAAAAAAATGAGGGGCTTAAAAAAACAACAGTGTTGTTAAAGAAATAACTGGTGAATGGGAATGTAAAACTACCTACCCCTTCAATGAATAAGGTATATCAATCAATACATATAATAAAATCGTAACAGGTCGCTGTCTGTACATGGAAGATAAATAAAAAAAAATATTATAGGGGGGCTTTATGAACGCAATAGAACCCAAAACAATGATTTTTAGAATTTTTGTCTGTTTGTCTGTATGTCTGTATGTCTGTATATCTGTTTGTCTGTACGGTTGTGCACGCTAATCTCAGTAACCGCTCAACCGATTGCAATGCGGTTTTTTTTATTGTGTTGAGGTTTGCTCCAGTTAACATTTAGCGTTTGTTTTATGTAAATCGGTTTAGAAATAAAAGAGTTATAACACTTTTAAGAATCAGGTATTTTGAAAATTTTAATTGTAGGGGTTTCTTTGAATGTGAGTGAACCTAAACTGGCGTGTTGGCTTAATCATAAAAGAGCTTAATGATTAAGACTATTTTTAAACAATTCAGTCCGCGCCGAAGGTGTGGACTGAATTGTTTTAAAATAGACTTAATCATGAAGCTCTTTTATGATTAAGCAAACAGGGCAGTTTCAGACGCTGCTTGATGACTCTGATGAAGAAATACCTTTCCTTTCATACACCTTATGTGACGTAAACGAAGTTGCGGGCTCAGCTAGTGTATAAATATGTGTGGCGACTGGAAAGTTATCCCGAGGGTTCCGTAAGAGGCGACTAAGGGAACACTTTCGCAAAACTATCCATTTTCGTAAGGAAGGAAAAATCTAAATAAAACCCGGTTGTCATTAAAATGACAATCGTTCAGCCAGGTTGAAAACTTTATAGATGACTTGAAAGTTTCAATTGTGAGTCGTTGCAACCTGCGCCGGTTTATTTAAATACGGCAATAGGCTCACCACCTATTACGTGGGACATAAAACTATAATATGAAATGTGGGCGTACACTATGCCTCTAACTAGCCCTATGTTTAAACCGAGGACTATCGGCCTCTATGACAGGTAGCCTGAGGACGGTGAGAGGGCGGCTCACCGTCCTTACAGAAGCAGGCCCATGACGGCAGCGTGACGTCAGGAACCCACGCCCTCCCTTCGCCCCTTAGAAGCGGGATCACACCCGAAACTCCCCAAAGACGCGGGATAGCACTCGACCCACCCCCTGGGCGAGGCCGCGGTGGCGATCGTGGGTCTGTTGGGAGTCCTGGGACATCCTTCCGAGGGCTTACCCGGGGCTCCCAACCATAGGCTGTTGGGCGTTACGTGAGGTTTTTTAGTCGGCAGGAGTCCGGCATAACATCCATGAGGATTTTTTCTAACGTTAAACAAAAAAAAACCCTATGTTTAAATGAAGTCTCGCACTTCTTCGGACAAAATACATTGACTAAGGATTCATATTTGGACGAAATGCACAGCAGAAAAGGCGGTCGGATCGTCCGCTCGGTACAGCCGGCGTCCCCCACAAGAAAAAAAAAAAAAAGGATTCATATTGCAACATATTTAGCGTAATTCATATGGGCTTCACAAAAATAACCAACTGTTATACTTTCAGAATTCAAATAAATCTAGACTTATTACGAAGCTATTTCTAATCTGTACGCTTCCAGAATAGCTAACTAAAACGTTTGGTTTAACTTCAGGTCACGTTCGTACGCGAATTCAACACTTATTTGAACGGATGGTACGTATGATTGCGTATATATACATATAACATATCATATATTTTCTATTTTAGACACATTATAACTGCGAAATGGAATAGAGTATTTGAGTAGAATTGTGTGGGATGCTAAGAACCTTGAAAGCTTACAAGATATATTTAGAATATGAAATACGTTTATGAATATATTTTTTGATTATGTACATGTTATTATTGCATTTGAAAAAAAAAGTCTCAGATTTTGTTCACTCTCCACTTTGTCTTCAGCAAACTTGCCCAGATACCACTAAGGTGGCAGACAAGCATATGGCACACCAGAAGGACTGGTGGTCACCGTCAGCCTATTAATGTTTGCAACACCAGAGGCACCACACTCGCGCTGGCAATATTATATTGACAGATGAGGGAAAGCCATGGATAAAACATGTAACATAGGATGGAGAAGCTATTGGTACTGATAGTCACCTGCTGGTAGTCTGTAGGACCGTATTAGACCTGGGTTATTAGTCACGCCGACAAGATAGTGTATTACGGAGGCTGTAAGTTTTGCGGTAGCTGCAACCAAAAAAAAATTGATCACATTCAAAATAAGTGACATTGCGTTTGTAAAAAAGGTTGTTCATAGAATTAACCTCTAAAGTCATACTCTGTTTTGATAGCTGCCGTTCATTGAACGATACGTATAGAATTCGCAGTACCGTTAGTAAACTTTAATAAAGACATGCTATGAAGATAATTAGTTTCATACTTAAACTTGAGTTTGAATAAGTTAACCAAAAATGGCTAGTACCTTTTTTTTAACGTGATGGAAAATCCTTCATGGATGCTGTCGGACTCTTACCGACTAAAAAACCTCACGTATCCTGCCCAACAGCCTACGGTTGGGAGCCCCGGGTAAGCCCTTGGAAGGATATCCCATGGCTAGTACCTAGGTTAATGTCTATGCCATAAAAGTTACGACACACTCACGATTGCCAAGAGCTTCCGTAAACAGTTTACTAAACAAATATGCAAAGCAGCATTGAGGGCATCTTACCAAATCTAGTTACCCAGAGGGTGAACAGTGAGAATGGTGAAGATGACTGAGAAAATTTATATTTTATCAGCGTACGTATTTTTCTTACAAACCTGGATTCTTCGTGGCCCCGCGGACTCAGTGTTCTGTAAACGATCACTGCAGTAAGCAACTTTCACTATGGCCGGTCCATGGATGGGTGACCATCCATGTGATCACTTTGTGACATTTATTTGAGCGTTTCCATGCTTCGGAAGGCACGTTAAGCCGTTGGTCCCGGTTGCCAGTAAAATGGCAGTCGTTAAGCCAAGTTGAAGGCTTTATTTTCAACAGCAGGCAGTCACAATCTGCGCCTGTCCATTTAAATACGGCATTATGGCTCACAACGTATTACATGGGACAAATTAAAAAGAAAGGTGAAATGTGGGCATATAATATGCCTCTGCCTACCCCTTTGGGGATAAAAGGCGTGATGATGAAACCTGGATTCCTCAAGGGGGCATAATCAGGCACATTATCGAGCCTCCAACTCGAGGGCCACTATCAATATTCTTAAAGACTGTGAGAGTAGCCTTCAATTCGCTGGATGACACCATGGTTCTCTATCAGGCTGTCGTCGTCATCTTGGCGATCTAAATCAATAAACACAGTCTCACTAACACCTCAAGTTCGATCCACCATACAAAATTCATGACAAACACGCGTAAAGTAATTTAAATTTAACGCTAGAGCGACGAACTTGAAAATTATTTATTACTCACATACATTACTTGCTGTAGCGTATGTACCATATGAAGGAAACGGATACTACGTCAAAAGCGAGCTACAATTTCTGAGCGTACCGAGTGTATCTCTGCGTTACAGAGCTCCGGGAAATTGTGTGGTCTAGGGTATGAGCGTTAGCGTTTTTTGTGAGAGAATTAAATTACAGAAACTAAAAATGTGACTAAAGAAAATTATTACGTTACGTTATTCAAAATGAACACTTAAATTTAATTCACAATTTAATATTATTTAACAAATCCTGACCGGTTTTGTCTGAAAACAATATCAAAGGACATTTTACATAAGTACTCTTTGATTTCTTACACAAAATTATATTCGACTGCAAATTATGCATGTCTATTTAAAAAAGTAATAATGGATTGTCACTAAGAAGAACTTACCCTAAAAATGAGGTATTTAATTTTTTTTAAATTTCACTATAATTCGTTATGGATTGTTGAAATGAATTCATAACTATAAATAAAAAAGTCAATTAAAAATTTGTTATGCAAAACTCCGTGGTACAAAAATCATAACAAATTAAAGTGCAGTAACTACGGCTATTTCGTAATTTTTAAATCATAGAGCAACACGATCTACGAGTATGATGTTCACCGGGAGGGGAGGCGCCTTACTGAGAATTTCTCTTCGGTCAAAGCAGACTCCCAAAAAGTGCACGTTTATACACACACATCTATCTTCTATCTATCTATATATATAAAAATCAATGCCACTTTTCGTTGTAATTTTATAACTCAAGAACGGGCTCACCTATCCAAACCAAATTTTTAGGCTTTGGTCGGACCATTTAGTAGATGGTTTATGTGAAGTTTGCAAAAAATCGGTCGAGCGGTTCTTCATTTATCACGCATACGATGTTGCGCGGGTCAGCTAGTATATAATAAATATATATGTGTATGTCTTAAATTATAAGTGTGTTGGTTTGTGACAGCCGATTGCTTTTGTAGTGGTGTATATGAATATGATTTCCCCCCGCAAAATATGACAGACTGATATGTATAGGTCAAACATGCTATGTCTTCTCCCCTTATACTGGTCGCGTTGCTCTGTGTTCTAAATTGATACATGGATTAGGTCACCGTTTAGATATAATTTCAAATGCCTAGTTAGAAATAGACAACTTTCAAATTAAAAAAAAATCTCTGTGTAAATTCCTTGTATACTCAGCTATTGACCATACAAATTGAACTATCTAAATATTAGTGATATTAGCGAGCTCGAATAAAGGTACTATACTCTTTTCAAAGTAAACAGCACTGCAGTTTCACTATAGAACTGTACACGACCGAACCTAGTGTTGTTGTAGCGAATTTGCCGTGAAAAAGTGTCGAGCTAAAGCTACATGCTTTCTGTGCCAATACTCGTCAGTGCGAGCGACGCATCCCGCACTCTCCGTTAATGATGTGGTCCAAAGTAGAAGACGCTAGCGATATCTAATTCTACTAAGATATTTGTCATTTAATCATGCACTAATCTATACATATAATTATCAATGCCACTTTTCGTTGTAATTTTATAACTCAAGAACGGGCTCACCTATCCAAACCAAATGTTTAGGCTTTGTTGGAACTATTCAGTAGATGGTTTATGTGAAGTTTGCACAAAATCGGTCGAGCGGTTCTTCATTTATCACGCAAACGAAGTTGCGGGGGTCAGCTAGTTAAATATATATCATTGTTAGTTTGAAAATTAAACTACTTAGACTTTTCATTACATAGCCCAAATTTATTTTATTTTTCTGTTATTTTTTGAAGAGTTGCGTATCCCGCAGACTACTTGATGCATCGACCAGTTCCAGGTTAACGTGTCGAGGAATTACCATCAAAGTAACAAGAGGTATATCCAGTTTCTGATAAATCAAACGAGCGAATTTAGTAAAATCACTACACTTAAGAAGTGAGCTGATGATCTTTAAAGTTAAAAGTCAAGAACCATCCCTGGCACATAGGCTTTCGAACAGAAAAATCGCATCAATATAAGAGCATCAGTTAGGCCGCTACGATGCCACACAGATACACAAGTTTTCATCTAGATGAAAACTAGGGGTGTTTAATTAATTTACTTTGTTTTATTAATTGGTACTTACACTGATAGGTGACGTCTTTTAATATAAACTTTTCTTTATTTTTGCAATAAAATCCTGCGTGTGGTTAATTTCACCACGCGAATGAAGCCACAGGCAAGCATACGGTCCACCTAATTGAATGTGGTCACCGTTTTTTTTGGACTTTTATAATACCAGGGGTGTTCAGTTGCCCTTGCGCTGCCAACCCTGCAAAACCTTCTAATACCCCTTTTTATGATCCCGACTATTAGCGGTCACGGAGACCGGGTCAGGGAGGCGAGGCTGGGCCTTTCCAACATGTAAGAGTACGCGATAGGAACTACGGACCTTACCTGATTTGTGTGATCACGAAATGCTACACGACCAACAAAAACTCAGTTTAAGCCTCGACTTCTGTATTGAGATATTGCTTGTCAGAAACCGCTGTAAACTATTATATTACGGCATACAACTGTATACCTCACTATCAGCGCGTCGCAGGCACTGCTGGTCAATTTCCCGTATCTGTACGTAGAAATATACGATACTCGTATACATTATTGGGACAGATTTTTTACATACATCCAATAGCTATCTATGACTGAAATCCCTACTAATATTATAAATGCGAAAGTAACTCTGTCTGTCTGTCTGTCTGTCTGTCTGTCTGTCTGTCTGTCTGTTACACTTTCACGTCTCAACGGCTGGAGCGATTGAGATGAAATTTGGTATAGGGATAGTTCGAAGCCCTGGGAAGGACATAGGCTACTTTTTAACCGACTGTGCAAAAGGAGGGTTATGATTTTACGATATAACGACTTTAACGCGATAACGACTTCTACGTGGTCGAAGCCGCGGGGAGCAGCTAGTCTAATATAAATGTACTGGTCATATAGAGCTATGGTTTGGTTATCTTTTGCGGTATTACGTCGAATTTGTGTTATCAACTTTATTTTTTTTATACGTGGAACTTAGGAGAGGCAGTTCTATAATCTACAAAATTTTATAGATTCGAACGGTTTCATCTATAGATCTGATAATTAATATCACAACCGATTATTTTGTTGTTGAATTCAGTACAAGATAAAGCGTGTTCTAAATCTAGGCTACTTTTAGCATCTGATAGTTCACACTACCAGCTACTCAAAAAATAAGAAGTAGAAAAAAGAACAAAATTATAGTCCTGCAAGTGAAGCCACGAACAAAATCTAGCTTTAAATAAAGACAAAGCAAACTTTTTAACAATAAAAACTGGCACAATTAAGCAGATTCCATTAATTTTGGAATTGCGATTCGACAGAATGAAATTTCATAGCTTCTAAAACTTTCATTATAGACTTGAAGTTTTAATCATTCGCCCATGTCACAAGTTTATTTACTGCTGAACTTTTTAATGAAGCTAACTAACAAGACATGATTAAATTATGCTGTGGCTAGTATATAGCTTTGACTAGATTCAGTTGTTCAAATTTCTATAAGTTTAGGATTTTTACAGGTCTTTTTTAAATGCTGATGTGCTTTTTACGATTCCATATCCAAAGGGAAAACGCGATCCTATTACGGACTGTCTGTGATTTTTTTATAGCTGACACGGTGACACAGTAGTTGTGTACGTATGCAACTACCGTACGGAGGTTACAGGTTCAAATACAGTGTCTAACCACTGTTGAGAATCGTGGGGTCATCCCGCCTCCATGACCGGGGGCCTGAGGACGGTAAGAGGGCTGCTCACTGTCCTTACAGAAGCAGGCCCATGACGGCAGCGTGACGTGAGAGAGTCACGCCCGCCCCCCCTTAGAAGCGGGATCACAACCGAAACCCCCCAAAGACGCGTGATAGCACCTGAACCACCCCCTAGGCGTGGCCGCAGAGGCGGCCGTGGGTCTGTTGGGAGTTCTGGGACATCTTTCCGAGCGCTTACCCGGGGCTCCCAACCATAGGCTGTTGGGCGAAACGTGAGGTTTTTTAGTCGGTAGGAGTCTGACATAGCATTCATGATGGATTTTCCCTCACGTTAAAAAAAAATCCCGGGGTCATCCTTCTGAGGGTCATACCGTAGGCATTAGGTAGGAAACGTGGGGTTTTTAGTCGGTAGGAGTCCGGCATAGCATCTATGTATGATTAAAAAAAGGGTTACCTAAATACTTTGCGGCTCGTAGTTCACATTTTTTCTATGTATTATCACGGTATTATTATGTGTATACATTATTTCGAAAAATTATGAATGTTTATCAGTTGTCTGTGTCGTACAGCACAAGCCTACATTACTTTGGATACATGCCCCTGTGCTCCACAATATTTCTTTTGTAAATTTCACATATAAGTCAACGTTTCAGAAACTAACAGTTTATTGCACAGAGGACCTTAGAACTCGTTCCTTTCCACCATTTCACAAACAACCATTCTTCAAAGACGTCTGAAAATACTACAGACAGATACAGTTTCAAATAGGACTTCGGACAATGAATTCAAAATTAATTAAATCTGCTGACATCCCGGGATGACGAATCGATCCAACTTGGGGAATTAGACAATTAATCCGTTTTCATAGCACCCATACCATTTGGATTAATTGTGAGTGTCAGGATTGATGTGTACAAGCCATTTTGGACCTTAGCTGTGACTTGGAATTTAATAATATTAGCTGTGCTTCACCTATCTACTTCTGTGACACATTTCGAACTCCTATTGCATCCCATTCTTAAATCAAACTTTCATCTCCATTTTTACACCTTTAAGAATTTTGAAAACCTCAGAAATACGTTTATTAATTTATTTTGATGTACGAGTATGTACGCTGAATTTGAAGACATAGTAATTGTTATATTTAATTGACTATATACATTATTAGTTCTGGGAACACCCAAAAAAAAATTTAGAAGTAATTGTATGTTTATTATAATAGTATGTTTATTATAATAGTATGTATATTGTATGTAGAAATTATTCATTTTATAATAAAACTAAAGGTACTGTAGATGTTTTTGATGCAATGGCAAAAAATATTCCATCCAAAGATAATCCAGACGTTTTCTGATGTGTTATTTTCTGGGATACACAATGCTGTTATATTATCCCTTGGATTCTTATGCTCAACAGCTTCTAATAAGAAAAACAAAATTTTACCGTAAATTTTAAAACAATTAGGCCTAGACCTCGTTCGTGAACATTTGGAGGAGGATTATCGGGTATCAATTTTGAGGCGGGGTCTGCAAGAGTCTATTAGAGCTATCTTCGAAAAACCTCAACAATTTCCTAACATTATTCCTGCACCTTTAGCTCAAGGACGGTGTGCCTTTTGTAAATAAATAATCACAAAGTCACCCATCCATCACCGGCTATAGTAAATGTTGCTTACTACAGTGATCGTTTACAGAACACTCGCTCGGGGCCCTGCGGTGCCACGCAGGGCCACGAGCGCTTCTCTATTAGTAAATTTCTACACATTCACTAAAGGCTAAAACGCAGGAATGTGGTTTCACACCGTTTTCTGACACGAACAAAGTTTTATAATCAATTGTCTTTATGGAAATAGTCATACCACAAATAATAAGTAGGGCAAAATAAATCCAAAATGGTGAAAAGTGGGCAAAGTTTGTAAATTTATAGTGAAGATCTACATCGAATATAAGCACTAGAAATGTTCGATTAAGATATTGTAAAGAACCAAAAAGGATCAAAAATTAACAAAGATTGAATACTTAAAGCAAACACAAAATCTTACAAATTGGACACTGTTCCGCCGATTAATCTCTCAAAACGGTCGTTTTTTGATTAACAAACTGGAAGTTTGTCTAAAATTACGACAATTTATGAAAAGCCTTTAGACAATGTAAACTCAATTTGAAGTTATTTAATATACTTGAAAGCTTCCTATTTCTATGTTTTAATGGATATTTTGACAACCGTTATCTATTTAAGGGATTAAAGCTAGGCAATTTACTTGATTTTCTTGTATATTTTCATGTACGCAGCTCCGATTTTAATATGTATTGAATGATTGATAAAGATAATGCTGTATTTAATAATATTATTTATTTGCCTAAAATCTTTATAATGGTTTAAAGAATTTTATAGAGATTTTTGTCCTCCGACAATCTACCGATATTTATATTGGTGACGTCCAATACAGGTAGGTTCAAAGAAAGTACCATTGCAAACTAAAAGCTACAATGTCTTACTAAAACGTCGCATCATTGAGTTATTTAAAAGAAGAGTTCATGTTTGATATTTTCCTTTAAAATAAACTGAACATAATAAAAACGTTTTAACCCCCAATTCCCAGCTGAACTCAGTCAATCGTAAAGTCAAAACACCATTTCACAGCCAAATCTCAAAGCTTAATTTCTGTCAAGCCCACAGAGATTCAACTCTGCAATGAAGATAAATAATACGATTTTTTTTTCAACGCATTATGCCGACTAACATTAGTCAATGTCTGTTGTTAATTGACTTGGCAATATATCATTCTATTCGGTATTAATATGTGGCGGTTTCGTTGCCGGAATTTCGCCTGTAGGCCTCAAACTGTAAGTCAGCAGTGAGCGTAGAGACAGCGATTTAAAAAAAAAAATATTGAACATTTTCACACAACATCATCTGGCCCAAAATTAACTATAAGCTTGTGCTATGAGATCTAGACGACGATTGACATAGAAAACACCCGATCCCCGAATCAAGAATTTGTGTATCACACAAAATATATTTAATTCAACCCAGGACGACAGCGCGACAGTCGGTTACACTACCGAATGCGCCACCGAGGCAGCCATTATGCGATAGATTGCGGCTAGATTGCAGCGCCAACGTACAACAGAGCAGGCTTTTTTTTTACCGTGAAGGAAAATCCTCGTGGATGCTATGCCGGACTCCTACCGACTATAAAAGCTCTCATTACGCCCAACGGCTATGGTTGGGAGCCCCGGGTAAGTCCTCGAAAGGATATCGCAGGACAACAGAGTAGGCTACTTCGAACAAACGATAATAAATGCATCGAGCGTGGTTAGCTTGTGTCCTGAGCTCAGAGCCGCTACTCTATTGTACTCTGGCGCTTCGCTCTCGCCACAATCGCTATCGCTCGCCGCTGAAATCCAGTTTGAGAACTAATATTGCCGTTATACAGTTGGTGTTTCTTTGTTGCGTTTGTATGTTAGAATGATTGAGGACAAGTGGTAGTGAATAGACAATTGGGGAAGCGAGATGCGGAAATTTTGTTTCTTGTGATGTATTGTGTGGCAACATCCTGTGTTAACGAGTTGTGGTGCTAACTCAATAATCTATGAAGAACCATTGTAGCTAAGGCGGGATATAATGGTTAGAAGTCACATGTGAAACATTGGAACTAACGCGAATGGATAACTCTCATACGAGAAATTTGACTTTAGTTTTATAATTAAACTAGATGAAACTCGCGGCTTCGCCGTACCCGTTCCCGCTTCCTGTAGGAATATTGTCCCGGGTGTTATTCCGAACTCTAAGCTATCTTTGTTTCAAATTTAAGCTCAATCCCTACAGCCGTTAGAGCATGATTGAGTAACAAACTACCAAACATCTCAACATTCAAACATCTTCACAAACTTTCACATTCATTATATAAATAGGATTTTCATAACTTTATTTCGGCTATTTTGAAACTGGCAAAAGAAGGCAAATGCCATCTCAAATTCTGTGATTATATACTGCACCAATGAACACACAATTTAATAAAGCTGTAACAGAATGCCTTAAACGAAGGTGCATACCAAACTTATGTGCGAACTGAACGAAATTCCTTAAGCAATTAGTAAACTAGAAAAACTTTTCGTAAATATTCCTCGCAACTAATAAAGAACCAAGTCCGCGCCATAAACTTCAAATCACAGCACACAAAAGCTAATAAACAGAGTCATTGAAGCTCCCGCATTGAATATTTTAAGAGGACGGACCAGCAATAATAATGAACTGATGAATATGCGAGGACGATGCTCTAGCATTTGCGAGCACAGTTTAAACGACGCGGTTTCGCACTGTGTTCGAGGAATAAATGGTTTGACATAGATACTAGTAGTTGTATACAATTAGGTAGGTCATGGTTGAATTCTGTAAAAAGCAGGGGTATGTTTTTAATTACTGCTACGGTAGGCTCAGTGGTAATCACTACGAGTTTGATTTTACGACCAGTATTTTCTCTAATTATCTCGTTCAAACTAATTATCGTTGGTAGTTTTTATAGCAATGTTCATCATATATTTTTTTAAGATTTATCACTCCCTTTGTTTAGAAGTTAGAGAGGGGAGTGGACACACATTTTTCCACTTTGGAAGTGTCTCTTGCGCAATCTGTTCAATTGAGAAAAAAATGATGTTAGAAACCATTTTTGAAGACCTATTTATAAATACACAAAACGTACGGGTTTGATGAAAAAATAAATTTTAAGTTTCAGTTTTGAGTATGGGGACCCCCAAAATTTGCTGCTTTTTTCTAGTTTTATATGAAAATCTTAATGCGGTTTACAGAATACATCTTGTCACCAAGTTTCAATAGCATAGACCTTATAGTTTTGAAGAAAAATGACAGACAGACAAGCATGACGAATCTATAAGGGTTCCGTTTTTGCTATTCGGCTACGGAACCCTAAAAACGGTATAGTAGGCAGTCCTTTTTCAATACAAGAAGACTGCATTGTTTCTTCTATATTGTCATAAGTATGGTTGGTATGAGAGATCGATGAAAATTTAAGATTATGAACAGTTTCTACTTAATTTGTATCATTCCTAGTCGTATAACCACAAGAGCCAGTCCTCGTTACAGATTAGAAATCAACCTTTGAAGGTAAAGCTAAAAATGAATCCATAAATTCAAAAAATACATAATTTTAAAAACAAACGTAAACTCTTCCACTGTTATTACAAAACATGAGTAAGTAGGTACCAAAAACCACGAATTTACATTACTGCCAGACGGTTTGAACAAATTTTTTTGGTAATTCAATTTTTGTAACGAGGGCACCCAAGATTAAACCCAAATTTAATACGGGCTATTTTTCCTAGCACACCTGTCTGTCTAAGCAAAACAAAGGGCTTCCCCTTTCAAACGATCCTGGGCCAAAGCGGGTCATCCCTTCCCCTGTCAACATTAATTCATTTTACTTTCAAAAGACACGGGGTCCTTTGTTAAGAACATGGTGCCTTCACGGCGAATGACTAGCTAAGAAATGGAAATAATAGTTTTATATAGAATTTTTTGAGAAATTAAATAGAATTGTTTTAGAATTGTTTGTTTCTATCAATACATATAATAAAATCGTAACAGGTCGCTGTCTGTACAAACAATTCAGTCCGCGCCGAAGGCGTGGACTGAATTGTTTTAAAATAGACTTAATCATTAAGCTCTTTTATGATTAAGCAAACAGGGCAGTTTCAGACGCTGCTTGATGACTCTGATGAAGAAATACCTTTCCTTTCATACACCTTATGTGACGTAAACGAAGTTGCGGGCTCAGCTAGTGTATAATATGTATGTATTTAAAAGTATATAAGTATTAATATCCGTGGTCTGATACCTATAACACAAGCATGTTCTTTTTTTTTTTTATACTACTCAGGTAACAGACAAGCTTACGGCCCACCGGAAGGTTGGTAACCGTAGCCTATAGACGTTTGCAACACCAGAGGCGCTACATACGCGCTGCCGACCCGGGCGCAGGTTGTGACGACCCACAGTTGAAATTTTTCAAGCCGCCCGTAAGGCCTTCAACTTGGCTTAACGACTGTCATTTTACTGACAACCGGGACCAACGGCTTATCGTGCCTTCCGAAGCACGGAAACGCTCGTAAATAAATGTCACAAAGTGGTCCACGTGGTGGTCACCCATCCATATCCGGCCATAGTAAATGTTGCTTACTACAGTGATCGTTTACAGAACACTGAGTCCGCGGGGCCACGAGCGCTTCCTTATTCCTAGCTTACTTTGGGATCAGATAGCGTTGTGTAAAAATGTCCGTGAATATATATTTTTTTTTAACAAAATAATCTAAAAGACTTACTTTAGGTAGGATTCATATATATCATCCATGTAAGATTATCATCACGTTAAGAAAAAAAAAGTGTGTGAGTGTAACCATTACGCGCGATTGAATTAAAACTTTTTTGCCATTGATGGCATCAAATTTTAATGTTAAATTAACATCATTCATTCGAATTTTGAATAGCGGAATAGTTTCCAGAATTCAAAATTCAAATAGTAAGCGTTACTTCCGTTAGAAAAAATATCTGAGTTACTCTCCTAGTCGCGCCTAAAGAAGTTTTAGTTCAAAAAGGGTTTCAGGCACTATCCCGCGTCTTGAGGATTGGTTCGGGTGTTATCTCGTTTCCTGAGGCGAGAGGCGGGCGTGGGACTCTCACGGCATGCTGCCCGAAGTCTTCAGGCCCCCGGCTACGGAGGCCGATAGTCTGAACGAGGCGTAGTCTAAAAGTAACATCAAAGCACCACTGAAAAGGCGCTCATAGCATCAACACTAGTGTTTTGTTTTTACTTTATCCATCTTAAGCTGTAAACTGCGATGGGTCTTGATAATTGTTCATAAAACGTTCTCTGGTTCGCTGCTGAAACCACTTTCAATGAGGTGTACAGTATGCTTGTCTTCTACCTCAATTATACAAAACACTAAAATGACATCAAGCAGTTTTATTCGTTTAGTTACCGATTCCGTGGAAATATGTGAATAAAATATACCTACCCCACGTCACCCGGGGACAGTCCGTACCAAAGAATTATTCCAATCGGTTAAGTATTTTCGGAGCCTATTCAAAGCAAACAAAAAATTAAACTCTTTATAATATTAGTATAGAAAAAAAAAACTAAATGAAACACCATACATCACCAAGAATTCACAGTAATTAGCTTTACTCAAGTAATATTAGACTAATCTAGATATTAACATAACGAAGCAACATTAAACGCGTCGTAATGTTCCGCACAATCAGAATGTTTTACTTTATTAACAAGCAGTAATTTGTTAACGCAATAATCAAACGCAAACAACGGCGTTGAATATTCATGTTATATGTCTTGTGTTTTAATTTATGCGCGTAGTTTATAGAGCGACGCGACCAGTACAAGGGGAGTAGACATAGCAAGTTAGCTCTATACATATTTATCTGTTCGATGTTGCGAGGGGATACCGTATTCGTATACGCCACTACAAAAGCATTAGGTATTGATCTTGCACAAAACAATCAAAACAGTACACTCATAATTTCAGATATACTCGTCATTTTCGTGTGGCAATCCCTCACGGATTTTAAGCCGGACCAACTGAAACCACAAGTTCCATCTTTTTGAAATTAAAAAAAATTGAATCGTCATAATTCTTGTGACTCTACTGAGGATTGGGAAATGCTACAGACTGAGAAGAACACCCCAAGTAACTAAGACAGGCATTTTTCAAAAGTTATTTTAAAATCTAATCAATTTTTCAGCCTCGAGCCTCGGAAGGATCTCCCAGGATCAGATACACACATATCATATTTATATATTTCTTATACTCTTTGAAATATGTATTGACAGAAAGGAAAGTCTCCTTTCTCTCCGTATGGCGCCTCCTTTCCCTATCAAAGAGTTCATGTTGCTCTATGACGTAGTTGTACAAACTCTGCTCTACAACTCTATTGTATGACCATGTCGAAATTCTTGCATCTGTCTGACTCAGATTATTATTTACGATCTGTGTTTTGCTTGACTTCAGTCATGTTCAAGTTATGTGTTATTATGTAAGACAGGTTGTGTAGGCATTATTAAATAATTCAATTACTAGGTAACAAAATTTAATGTGAAAATATTGGGTTTTCAAAATTCGAAGGTCGAGAGTTGTGTCTCGGTGGTCCAACAGGACGTCTGGTCCGGCAAACCAGAAGCGCAGTTGAGTTAGCATACTTATGATTGCTGTTCAAAAATTATCTCCAATCACCTACTAGGTTATTTTAAACTAATAAGGTGGGCAGAAAAGCTAACCAGCGGCCACGTTTGCCTCCATAGGCAAACGTGGCAGTTGGTTTTATCCGTGATGTTTGCAATACCAGGGGCGCTACACTCGAACTGCCGATCTAACAACAACCTTCTAACATTTTTTAAGCGTGACTTATAAAAGACTAGCTGACCCGCGTAACTTCGTTTGCGCCACAAAAGAGAGAGAGAATTACCTGTTGCCGTCGCATTTACTCCTGTCGCGTTGCGTTTACTCTCGTAGCGTCTCTTCCTTAATATTCAATACTACGTGAGAGAGAGCGAGAGAGAGAAAGGTTTCTCGTCGCGTGTATTCCCGTCGCATTATTTTTAAGAACAATTTCGTTTATGAACGAGGTATCCCGTGGCATTATTGTAGAAAAAAATTGATTGCCATTAAAATGGTTATTGTGCACCAACCCAAAGATAGACACATGCTATCGCGCAATTTTTTTAGAACTTTTTTAAGAGAAACAATTTTGTAGTACATATTTTTTACATAACTATAAATATTTATGCAGCACGCGCAACGAAGCTCTCAAAAGGAATAACTTTTACCCCGTTTTTGAATTATTTACTATTACTGCTTCGCTCCTATTCGTTGTAGGGTGATGCTATACAGCTTACAACACTCCACAATAACGTAGCTTTCTATTGGTGAAAGAGTTTTTAAAATCGGTTCAGTAGATCCCGAGATTATCCCTTACAATTTAACAAATATACAAACACACAAACTTTACTTCTTTATAAAATTAGTATAGATGCCTACAAAATTTATTCAAAATTACAGTACTTTAGAACAAAAAGTCTCAAAACTTCACTGAAAATTAGCTCCCAGTTTCTTTACTTACTACGAAACCCTAAATATGTAATACTTATTCGCTTAATTCAAGCCCGTTTTGACAGAAGAGCCGTGCCCACAAAACAATAAAAAATAAAGATTTCCGCTTTTGATACAACGATAACTTTGATTGATGGATTAAGGTTGGTTATGAAGTTACAAAGAGCTTTTACGCGATGAATAAACAATCTATTTGAACAGCAATATTCAATAACAGATTTTACGGAATGATAAGCATTAATAAAGATAGTAGTGTTATGAACATTTATTTAACGAAACCAATTTTTATTATTATAATCCTGATGAAATTTTAATAAAAAAAAAGTGTGTGCGTTACGCGCGATTGAAGTGAAACTTCCTTGCCATTGACGGCATCAATTTTTTTTAATATCATTTATTCGAATTTTAAATAGCGGAAACTACGCATCCGCTATTCAAATTTCAAATAGCGTTACTTCCGTCAGCAAAAAAAACCGAGTTACTCCCTAGGTCGCGTCTAAAGAAATTTTACTTCAAAAAATGCATAATTTATAAAAATGGATGGCTCTGCTAACTCCAGGGGCGGCCTCCTCTTACAATACTGAGTTCTTCATGCGGAGCGTAAAGAGGCACGTCATCGGGTCGCTAACTTGAGTATTCGCGACCCAATGACGTTGAGAGTCACTGTCAATAAATTTGCTGGTTGTGTCGCTCCTGATTCGCGGAAACCAGGATCTACGGTTAAGGTAAAGTTACACAAAGCTCGAACTCGGTAAAGTTCCAAAACAAGTTAAAATATCAAAGAAACCCGCATTAAAATTATTCAGAAAATAAGTTGAAAGACTTACAACTAAAAAAAAATAATATAAAACAAATGAGGAAATGAGTTTAGGATTCGGCAACTAAAACTCACAATTACCAAACCAATGGTCTTATTTACTGTAACTCATATAGCCCCCTCACACTCATTATAATTAAATAATTATTCACTCAAATCAGTTCAGCGCTGCGTGATATTAATCATTATAATCAACCAGAACTTCATGGCGATAATTGAGGTAAAAACTCGCGGTCATATTTTTGATAAAATCCGTGATAACATACTTTATATTCGACCATTAACCGATTATGTTTAATTTATATTTTTGACAGGTTCATTTGAATTATTTCCAACATGCAACCAATCGCAGGTAATTAATTAGTACACACAATTCTGTAAAAGCTGTTTGCTTGAAATTTATCTGTAATTACCGTAATTGACTGTGAAATATCCATATGTAGTTACGGCAAAAACAAAGATACATTTTTTTTTGGACAGTGAGAAATTAATACACACCATCTTCACCTTCTACCATCATCCTTCTACCATCACAAGTACCTACTCATTGCATAAAACTGTATTTCTTAGCTAAACCTGCTGCACTTGTCGAAGACTGTAAAAAAATGTGATGAATAAATAAAAATAAAAAAAATCTTGTAAAAAACAGGTCATTAGCAAGTCAGATTCCCTCACGAAGGGTTCCATATCAAAAATACATTGTCTTTTTCTGTTGTTTAGAATTTGTGTTATAGCTGCAACATAAATAATAAATAAATATATAAATAAAAAATATTGTTGGACATGCTCACACAACATCATCTAGCCCAAACTAAGCTACAAGCTTGTGCTATAGGATCTAGACGACTGATAGACATTCTTATATTTCCTATATTTCTAAAGACATACATATTTGAAATAGAAAACACCCAAACTTAGTGACAAAGACAGTGGAATCTCAGTTATAAGGTGCCTTTTTTATTCTTTGGGTACGGAACCCTAGAGAGCAATACACGCAATTTGATTATTTGGTTGTGATTTGCTGTAAGTTCCATTATTAACAAACAAAATGCTTTGGTACTTACAGCAACAATTGATTATTTCGCAAACAAAATCGTTGATCGTACTTCGTCTTTAATGCCAACTAGCGGACGTCACGCGGTTTCACCCGCGTAATCCCAGTTCCCTTGGGAATACGGGAACAAAATGTGGCCTATGTTCATCGCAAAGAGTGTGTGGTGTGGTGGGTGCTTCCCAACAGTGAAAGAATTTTTCAAATTGGTCTGGTAGTTTCGGAGCCTATTCGATGCAAACAGACTAACAAACTATCAAATCTTTCCATTTATAATATTAGGATAGAAAACAGTAAATAATATGACCTATTAAAATTGCGTTGTTGTAACAATTTCTCGTTATTTACGATATATTTATTGCTAATTTAGTCTGGACTGTATTGCCTTACGGTAGAATTAATGTGGCCGTTTATATAATGTATTCTAAGATTAATTAAGGCAAGACGAAAGAGTTTAGTAAGAAAAGAATGGAAAATATAGCTAGTGTTTTAATTAACATACTAGAAAGAGAGCCTAGAGGATTTTTAAATTATGTTTATACATTTTTGAAAAAATTATTTTAAAGTTGTCCTTTCCCTCCCTGTTATCTGGGAGGCTATCCTGATGAAATGTGAAACGTATGAAAATCTTGTAAGGATACTGGCATCCTTCAGGCGGCCACTGGTTTTACCATCGTAATTACCTTTCATCAGGATAATTATGATGGTGAAAATCTTTATGAAGGCAATTCTAGGCTTTAACCTTAATTAAACCTTAATCTTATTCTTATTATATTTAGCACCATGTGATTTTCATGGTGCTCTTCCATGTGCCCACGGTTAAAGTTGACAGAGATGATGTATGTTTTACCCTGGATAAAGTATTATTCCCTCGGGTAAATATAGACACATTTGTAAGAAACTAAAACACTCGTAGGCAAAACCATTTCGTTCTCTAGTCCATTAAAAAAACCACTTCTAATTATATTAAAGCAACAATGTTATAAACCATGTTACCGCTTTCCTCTTACAAAACAATATTTCATTCAAATTAACTCCATAAACATGCGAATATTTAAGAAACAAAAATACGCTTTTGTAATAAAAGAATTGAGAAAAATATGCAAGAATGATTTTAATTTTCTCTATACAACATCATGCAAATTTGTTACCGAAGCTCTTTTAAAAAAAAATTATCTTTAAGGTTTGCGCATATATAAAATTTATGAATAAAGGTCGGAAATTGTTTGAATTCGTTGTTGATGTATGCTGTGTAACTGAGGTAGCTAAGTGGTTTACGAAATTAATTTCTTCATATTCGTTTATAGAACTATATTTAAATCAAGAGATATAACAATATGTTCATTTTTGTAATTTGACTTTTGCGTAGAACAAGGTCCAATGTCATCATAAAGTAAAAAAACTTGATTGTATTGAAATGAGCTGAGGATAAAGATTATTTCTATAAACTTAAGTGGCATTATGGAACTTACTTTTTTAAAGTTCATTTTTTTCTTTAAAGTATCACTGATGTTGCTGCTAATGTGCTAAGTACATCAGAATTTTTAATACATTGGTGGACATGATTCTTGAAAAGTGACGACATGGCCGATATGGGCATGGTAAGATAACGTATAACAAGGTGGAAAATTTGGTTGGTTCCGAGTAGGTTTCGGTGGCGGAGTGGATAACGCGTCGGCACGGATCGCCGAAGACGCAGGTTCGAATCCTGCTCGAAACCAATTCTTTTTCCATATTTAAAATTTATGATCAGTTAGCATACTAATTGCTTTTCAAAAATAATCTTAATGGTAAGATAAATAATAAATTTAGATGCAAACAATATTTTTTTAGATAATATTATCAAATTAAGTTGATATGGATAAATTGCAACGTACAAGTTTCAAAACTGTTAGTCAATTTTGATAACTGAAATTAATTTTATTAGCGGATATCGTTTATAAATCGAACTGTAACTAAAAACAAATAACATAAATAAAAAATTGAACCAGAATTCAGTTAAAAGTCCAGCGCCTAAGCCCCATGTAAGACGGGCTTAAGGCGGCATGAGTACAAACGGGCGTTCTATACAGTCATTTTAAATTAACCCATAGCCAAGCTCTTATAAGCCCGTGTACGTAAGTTAATTACAAAATCCGTTGTACACTGTCACAAAACAAAGAAGGTACATTTAATAAATGTAACCCTATTTTATTATCTTGCTCACAGTGTTAACCCTTCGCGTGGTAAAATGTTAAATAGCCAATTTGAAATTCAAAAATGTCCCGCGATTGTCCGTAGTTAATGTGGTCTGCCATGAATTTTCTCTGGTCAAGCTAAGAGGCACTTTCTGAGCTTATTGTTGTAATATTTAAAGCCATTTTTCGTGTACAATAAATTTCGTGTAACATGCATACTTTTGCATTTAAAATTTCCTCATTACCTGCTCGTAGCTATGTGCCGACTAAATTGTACGGCTAGATTGGTTTGTAAATTTGTTGAAGGAGTTTTGAACATGAATTTTTAAAGCAGTTAAACTGCACGTTACAAGCAATCTGGAGGATAAGGTACCTACTGTATCCTGGGCCATCCTTCCGAATCCTCGACATCGACCGTAGGCGTTGTAGGGAACGTGTGGTTTTAGTTCGTAAGAGTCCGGCATCGCATCCATGTGGGATTTCCACACGGAAAAGACACAAGCAATGTAAAAAAATGTCTGTCCCATATATATTCTCAGAGAGTTTGATTCGTCATTCCTTCGTTGCTTTTACTTGAGGAATCTATAGTATCTGCTGGGACCTCTAAATATCTGGTCACAGAAGGAAGTGGTCAAATCCGGAAATGGTCATATCTAGAAGAAGACAAAACAGGAAATGGGCATAAACTACCAAAAGGGTTGAGAGGACCTATGTAACTCCAGATGTGGTAAACTATTATCTGCTAGCCCTGATGGCGTAATGAAACGGATGGGTACAGCTTGTTGCTAACTGTAACTGAAATTTTACAAGGCTTTTAACTTTTCTATTTTACTAGCATCCAGGATCAACAGCTTAACGTGTCTTCTAAAGCACGAAAACGCTCGTAAACTGAAATGCCACAAACGGGCACCCATCTCAGGACTAACCTTAGCGTAAAATGCTTAACGTTGTGATCGTTTTCAGAACACTAAACAACCTAAGCTACGAGCAGTTCTAGTTTTAGTAGACTTGTTAAACAAAATATAGAAGAGGGGTAGAATGAATATTCGGACGAAGGAAAGGAAACCACACTTTAAGCTGTGTTCGAAACTGTGAAACGTGATCATACTTGTGCAAGCCAAATATGAATCGTATGCAAACAATTTGGAGACGCTCAAGTTTCTCAAATTGGGTTTCGTGGAGATCTAAGTTACTAACATCTCATAAACTCCTTGCATTTTCCAATACTTGATTTTGCAAATCAAGTTTTGGAAAATGCAAAGAGTTAAGAGTCTGTATGACGCCAAATACACTATTACCTTGATCTAGATCTCAGGACTCGTGAGGTCTAATGAATTAAAATTTTAACACAGACAATTTCAGTTCAAAAACTAAAAACGCACTAGGCTAAAAAAACTATTGCTGATAAAATCCTCGATAGATTTTTGTGTTGAAAATACCTCGATTTCTTGAAATTTTAACCTAGATCACATAAGTTTTATGTTGTTTTTATAATATAAAATATTTATAAGAAAGACAATAGTAAAATCTTCATTTGCACTAGACCATTTTTTTAATATTGGTTATAGTTTTTTTATAATTAATTTATTTTGTTTAAAACTTACAAAAACCGATCGCATCTCTCTCTGTCTTGCACGCTAAAATGTATATCTCCTATCTTCTTTCAACAATTTGGCGTCTGGTAGGCTCTTAATATTACAATTTTTGTAGGTGCAGGAAAGAAATGCGACAACTTATATTATCTTATGGAGGCTAGTGATATTCCTTATAGATAAATGAATAAATAAATATTTATGAACATTTTGACACAACGTCATCTAGCCCAAATTAGGCTAATATAAGCTTTTGCTATGGATGACCTTCAAGATAAATTAGAATCGTTTAATCCCAGATTTGTGACCATATGGCTAAAGAGAATCGTCGCGCTATTAAAAATAAATAGTAGAACTTTAATATTATTGTTTATATTTCTTGACTTTCATAAAACGTCAACAATCAAACTATTTCCTATTATAGCCTTCCAATAATGACTTTTCCTTAGAATAAACGGCACAGCAACCTATTGTGAAAATATTAATAACCCAGTGTAGAAAGCCAATTTTTCTGTTCATTGTGCGCCCGATCGCATTGGTACGGACAAAGAGGACCCACAAAGAGGCAACACAATGCCGCGTGCCGTCTGCAGCACTGAATGCATCGGTTATTTTAACGGAATTGTAATCAGCTCATTTCTATTTTGTTTGATGTTTTTGTATCAGGCTCGTGTCAAGCGTGAAAGTATCGTCGTTTTGACTGTGTCACTTTTCATGCGTTTATTGTAATTTTTGAAAGGACTAGCTGACCCGACAGACTTTATCCTGCCATAACTATGAATATTCCCGTTCCTGGTTTCCTATCCCTGTTCCCGGTTTCGGGTTTTCATTTCCCAGTTCGTCTTACTGTTTCCGGTTCCCATTTTGATGCTTCGAGTTCCAAGACCTGATCCAAATCGCAAAAGAAACCATTTCTTTTAACAGTTCGAGCCAGTTACAGTTATTGAAAATTTCCTAATTTTTCACGCTACTTTCTTAATTTTTTCTTCCATTAGAACCTTTTCCTGACAATACCTAACACAACAAAAAAGGATTATCGAAATCAGTCCTGCCGTTCACGCGTGATGGCGTGATCAAGGGAAATAGGGGTTCATTTTTATAATCAGATTTTTTTGAATCGACTCATCTTAATATTGGTCTTGAGATGTGTATCAGTGACCGAGGTACATAGTAACACTTTTTTAGACTGATTTCAGGTTCCTGGCAGACAAAATTTTCTTTTGGGCAGAACCCTAGGCCTAAAAGTGCTATCAAGTTGAAAATGTCAATGTCACGGCATTGTTCTCAAAGTAGCTACATACTTTAACTCATTTCATTTATTTGATAAGAACTCTCTCCTAATGCAACTTCAATAGGTGGGCTGAGACAATTACTGTCCATCTGTGAGACGTATGCAAGGGTGCATGGCCTTAAATATAACCCTGATAAAAGTAAAATTATGGTGTTTAAAACGAAAAAACAAAAACCTCGCCATGTACCTGCGATGCGTCTCGATGGCGCAGTACTGAAAAGTGTTGCAGAATTTAAATACTTGGGCCACATTGTGACTAATGATCTGCGTGATGACAGTGACATAGAACGGGAGCGCTGGGCGTTGGCAGTGAGGAGTAATATGCTCGCCCGCAGGTTTGCTCGCTGCACAGCAGACGTAAAAGTGACCTTATTTAAGGCCTTCTGTCAGCCCTTTTACTCGAGCGGCTTGTGGGTGTCATATAAAAACCGATCTTACAACGTCCTGCGAGTACAATACAACAACGCCTTCAGGATGTTGTTGCGACGTCCGAGGCGTTGCAGTGCATCGGGCATGTTTGCTGAAACACGCACAGATGGATTCCATGCTATCATGCGTAAAAAAGCGGTCTCCATGCTGCAACGGTTGTTTAACACTCGGAACAGCATCCTGAAGATGATTGTCAACAGGCCGGACTGTCATATACAGAGACACTGGGTGGAGCTAGCTATAGGAATACTTAGTTAAGTCTGTTTTCTAACAATACTAACCTAGATTATAAGTGTTTCTGTAACTAACCTATTACTAACCAATATGGACTGTACATGTAATCTGTGTTTAAGTCTGAATTAAAACTTTATTTATTTATTTATTTAATGCAACTAAACGAAAAATAATTTAGATAGTCATCTCGTTAAAACATGACCTTGGCCTGAAAACAGATCTAGTTTTCGTCGCAGTGCAAAATAACAAGCTATGCCACACTTCTGTAACAGCCCTAACGCAAAACAAGGAAAGGGCGGTGCGAACCCCCCTTTACAAATTTAGTACAACTTGTGGAGTAGACGTTAAACTGTTTTTTTGTCAGAATGGTTTTTATTCTGCAGTATTTTGTTTGATTACTTACCCTTGTCTCTTTTTGCAATCTATACATATAATAAAATGATAGAAAAGTCAAAACTGTACATTGGAAATATTAAAAAAAAAATACTCGCTGGGTGTTCGACATAATATACCGAAGCCAAAAATATAGTTAGAAAATTTTTTGTCTGTTTGTCTGTTTATCTGTTTGTCTGTTTGTCTGTTTGCTTTGCTTTGTCCGGAAGGATCTCGAAAAGTACTCAATAGATTTCATTCAAATTTTGCACAAATAATACCTAGGGGTAGGGTGTTAAAATAGGCTATATATTATCACGATTCATATCCTAGGGGCTAAGCAGAGAGCAATCAAATTGGCATTGTAACAATTTTCACGCGTACGAAGTCGCGGGCAACAGCTAGTAGGTAAATAAAAAAAGTATTGTTGGACATTCCCGCACACCATCTAGCCCAAACTAAGCTATAAGCTTGTGCTATGGGATCTAAACTACTGATAAACATGTTCATATTTTTTTTAAATACATAAATATAATACACTAGCTGACCCGCGCAACTTCGTTTGCGCCACATAAGAGAGAGTATTACCTGTTCCCGTCGCATTTACTCCCGTCACGTTGCGTTTACTCCCGTAGTGTCTTGTCGTTAATATTCAATACTACGTGAGAGAGAGAGAGAGAGAGAGAGAGAGAGAGAGAGAGAGAAAGGTTTGTCGTTGCATGTATTCCTGTCGCATTATTTTTAAGAACAATTTCGTTTATGAAAGAAGTATCCCGTGGCATTATTGTAGAAAGTCTAACTAAAGTTCTAAAAAAATTTGAACTTTTTAAGAGAAACAATTTTGTAGTAGGTACATATTTTTTACATAACTATAAATATTTACGCAGCACACGCAACGAAGCTCTCAAAAGGAATAACTTTTCCAACGTTTTTGAAACTTTTACTATTACTGCTTCGCTCCTATTCATTGTAGCGTGATGCTATATAGCCTATGACACTCCACAATAACGTAGCTTTCTATTGGTGAAAGAATTTTTAAAATCGGTTCGGTAGATCCTAAGATTACCCCTTACAATTAACAAATATACAAACACACAAACTTTACTTCTTTAAAAATTTACTTAGCACAAAGTTAGTATATTCTGATTTATCAGATATCATTGAATATAATACTGAAATCGGTGCCCAGTAAAACTATGTAGGCTTAGGTAGCCATTCTTAATCTCTCTCATAGTCATATTGTCACTGACTTCAGTATTATATTTAATGATATCTGATAAATCAGAATATACTAACTTTGTGCTAAGTAAATTTTATTTTTCAGCTTTTAGTTTTGTTTGAAGTCGGTTTCTTTTTTGTTAATTTTTTTTTTCACTATTTTTAGTGTCGTGTGGACTGAAAATCTATCTATCTAGGTGTAAAGTTCTCGACAGTACAAATTAATCAAGCCCAAACACAAAGTAAAGGTAACTGCTGTAGGTATATCGTTAGGGAATTCTCTCTACTGTCTTTCGTCTCCATCATCAGATCGACTCCAGACCTTCATAAAGTTTTTTTTTTTACGTGAGGGAAAATCCTCATGGATTTTATGCCGAACTCTTACCGACTAAAAACCTCACGTAACGCCCAACAGCCGCCTCTGCGGCCTCGCCTAGGGGGTGGTTCAGGTGCTAATTCGCGTCTTTGGGGGGTTTCGGGTGTGATCCCGCTTCTAAGGGCGGGCTTGCGTGAGTAAAAAAAAAACTACAAACGCCCTAGATGTCCCTACAATTTTTAAAAGTTCCTTTCGATTTACCCAGGATGCCATCATCAGATCCTGACTTCCTTAAAATGGGACCACATTGGGAGTATCTATTTTCTAACGAAAAAAAAATTCAAATCGGTCCATAAACGACGGAGTTCTGCGCGAACAAATATAAAAAAAATATATATAAACGGTTGAATTGAGTTACCTCCTCCTTTTTTGAAGTCGGTTAAATAATATTAGTCACGCAGCACACGCAACGAAGCTCTCAAAAGGAATAACTTTTCCCCCGTTTTTGAAACATTTACTATTACTGCTCCGCTCCTATTCGTTGTAGCGTGATGTTATATAGCCTATGACACTCCACAATAACAAACTTTCTATTGGTGAAGGAAGTTTTTAAATCGGTTCGGTAGATCCTAATATTACCCCTTACAATTTAACAAAAAATATACAAACACAAAAACTTTACTTCGTTAAAAAATTACTTAGCACAAAGTTAGTATATTCTGATTTATCAGATATCATTAAAGGGTGTAGTGGGGCCCTACCAACACCTTCGGGGCCCAAGTCAACCTCACGTGCAAGCTCGTGCACCTGCTGAACAACGGACGAGGCTCTGACGGCGGCGGTCCATTTCAACACGGCGATGGGCTCACCACCTGTTACGTGGGACCGAATTGTACACGGTGAAATGTGGGCCGGTATAGACCTCTGCCTACCCCTTCGGGGATAGAGGCGTGAGAATATGTATGTATGTATGTATTAAATATAATACTGAAATCGGTGCCCAGTAAAACTATGTAGGCTTAGGTAGACATTATTAATCTCTCTCATAGTCATTTTGGCACCGACTTTAGTGTTATATAATGATATCTGATAAATCAGAATATACTTACCTTGGTGCTAAGTAAATTTTATTTTTCAGTTTTTAGTTTTGTATGAAGTCGGTTTCTTTTTTGTTAATTTTTTTTTTCACTATTTTTAGTATCGTGTGGACTGAAAATCTATCTATCTAGGTGTAAAGTTCTCGACAGTACAAATTAATCAAACCCAAACACAAAGTAACTGCTGTATATCGTTAGCGAATTCTCTCTACTGTCTTTCGTCTCCATCATCAAATCAACCCCAGACCTTCATTAAGTTGTACTACTTTAAAGCCCTTAATAAAAAAAATTACAAACGCCCTAGATGCCCCTACAATTTTTAAAAGTTCCCTTCGATTTCTCCAGGGTGCCATAATCAGATCCTGGCTTCCTTAAAATGGGACCACCTTGGGAGTATCTATTTTCGAACGAAAAAAAAAATTTCAAATCGGTCCATAAACGACGGAGTCCTGCGCGAACAAACATAAAAAAAAATGAAATAAAAAACGGTTGAATTGAGTAACCTCCTCCTTGTTTTAAGTCGGTTAAATAATATTAGTCACGCAGTACACGCAACGAAGCTCTCAAAAGGAATTACTTTTACCTCGTTATTGAAACATTTATTATTACTGCTCCGCTCCTATACGTTGTAGCGTGATGTTATATAGCCTATGACACTCCACAATAACGTACCTTTCTATTGGTGAAAGAATTTTTAAAATCGGTTCAGTAGATCCCGAGATTACCCCTTACAATTTAACAAATATACAAACACACAAACTTTACCTCTTTATAATATTAGTATAGATAAGAAGAAGATTAACATCATTTACTGCAGTGGCATAAAATTATCCCGTTATTTCAAAGGCAATTCTTTTGGTATAAAAGCATTTTAGCTATACCATACCAGAATTCCTCAATCCACCTTTATTTCTCGTTTCAATATTATTTTTATACACTAAACACCGTCAGAAGCAATTCAAAAATACCATCTAAATATTTGTTTCATTACGAAAACTTTGGCAAACGAAAGCTCGCACAAGTGTTATTTACAATATGAAAATATCTTAAATAGCTACCGTCAAATTACTGAAGCACCTATAATAAAATTTCTCAAATCAAATAACAAGAAAAGCAGGCGAAAGGAATATTGCTCAAGCTGAACAAAGAACATAAAATTAATTTCGAATCTTCCTTTTGTACCTACTTCGCTCGAATACTTGATTCAAAACAATCTATATCAACAACAAGTGCCCAGTGTATTTGAATACTTGTATATTTAAGTACCCGTGTAATTAGATAGTTCTTTGTTTCTTTTAAATGAAAGCTTTTCTTTTATACATAATGAGTTTCCTTTGAATGCCTTTAATTTCTTTTTTGCGCTAGTACCCACCAACAGTGCTCTGTACTTGCAATACATTTTTAGTTTATACAAATAAATGTCATGACGTCATCAACCCTAAGGGTAGGGCTTTATACTTTCCTAGAACCCTTGGCGGCTACTTTAAAGTGTGCTAGAACAGTATCGAAATCGTAGCTGAAATCAAGCCGATGACCCGTCAGTACATTTTAACAGTTTTCATAGCTGTTGAGCTTCGATTAAGATTCTGTTCTGATACAAATTGATATATCAAACTGAGGCTCTATCGATTATGTTGTCAAGAGACGCAGAACTGCCATTTGGTATAGGTACAGCAATGGCTGGAATCGCTGCAACGTAAATGCGCTCATCTACCAAACATTTAAGCCTGCAGTAACTGGGAGCTAAAGCTATAAACCTTCTTTTAAGTGTATAACATTTTAGAACTCTAATGCTAGACCGTATTCTCAACACCAATTTACGTCCGTATTCTCTATTAAAGCACTAACCCCATTTCGAAACAATTTCATTCCAGTTATAAAAGGGGCCAAAACTAGCATTGAAGTGGTCTATCTTTTTTAATTCGGCTAAAAATTAAAACACGTCTATTTTAACCAGACCTCGCAAGCCTTATACAAACTGTTGCACGGACAGCTAATGTTTGATTCCATTCAAACTTCGGCGTTGGGAATTTTTTCTGTGTGTGAAACTTTCCATTTTATACTTTCTATTTTCTATCGGCGTGCAGCTAGATTGAAGTGGATTACTGGCATTCTCAGAATTGGAAAATATTCATACGTACATAGTGCATCTTTTCTAGTTCATTCGAATCTAAAACTGCTATTTATTTTACTGTGTAGGAGTGTTGGTGCAGGAGTAAATGTTGTTTAAAGTATGCTTAGGATATAAAGAGTTAAATTTTTTTTTGCTAATTTATCGCTGATAGGTCTTCAAAACTATTGACAGTGGCCCTCAAATTGAACGGCCCAATGATAAGCCTCTTTGCGCTGCGCTTAACGAGCCCGGTGTTGTAGGACGTGGAAAAGACTTGCTCGAGCGGAGCGTTTCATGCTACTGGTTCGACAAAAAACTGACTGAAGATTATTTCCACTTTACGTGTATGTAATGGGAGTGGCACCTCTGCCTGGCTCAAGATGTTTGGGATCGGAAAGGAGAGAAATTTTTCAGCTACATATTCATGTAGTTGCAACAGAATTATGTGCGGTATCCTAAAATTATTATTATTAGTATGCTGATTTTTGACGCCTTTTATTAACATTTATTTACTTTTTATACCGTGAAAACTTAACTATGGGAAGCGGGCGCGAAAAATATTTATTTATGTAGTTGCAACATTAACATGTTCAGTGTCCCAAAATTGTTATTATTAGTATGCTGATATATTTTTTTTTTTTTTTTTTTATACTACTTAGGTGGCAGACAAGCTTACGGCCCACCGGAAGGTTGGTAACCGTAGCCTATAGACGTTTGCAACACCAGAGGCGCTACACACGCACTGCCGACCCGGGCGCAGGTTGTGACGACCCACAGTTGAAATTTTTCAAGCCGCCCGTAAGGCCTTCAACTTGGCTTAACGACTGTCATTTTACCGACAACCGGGACCAACGGCTTATCGTGCCTTCCGAAGCACGGAAACGCTCGTAAATAAATGTCACAAAGTGGTCCACGTGGTGGTCACCCATCCATGTCCGGCCATAGTAAATGTTGCTTACTGCAGTGATCGTTTGTATTTGAAGCAATATATTAATATTTATTTACTTTTTATACTGGAAAAACGTACCTATGGAAAGCAGGAACAAGAAATCTTTACCAAAAGGTTGGCCACCGCAGTCATGATCAGTTAGAAATAAATAAATAAAAATATAAGTATCCTCGGAATCAATTCAGTTACTAAATTATATGAACTTGTTATGTTTAGATAATTTTATATATAAATATAAGACATGTGGCTGAAGCAATTGGAAGATTATACTTCAGTAGCTACGGAGTAAATATTTTGAAAGCTTTCAAGCACATCACCGTGATAAGAGAAATAGTTCAAATTTACTTCACAATATACTTGTTGCATTATATTATAACATTTTGCCCCAGAAACTCACAAATAATCAAAAGTTTCATATGGAGCTTAAAGGTTTATAACATTCGGAAGGTATGACACAAATTTCCGAACCAGCTATTTTGACATGATTTGAAATTTGATTAATTTCAAATATTAATTTATGTCGCAATATTCAAACTTAAGAAGTTCCTAAGCATATTTAAATCGACATAATTTACTGTAAAGTGGCAATGACAGGTAGAGAATTAAGGTATTTCACTTGTATTTTGTTGCAGTCAGATATTTAGGAGTTGTAAGCCACAGTAGTAGTTATCTATGCTACTATTTTAATGTGAAACGAAGACGTTGTGTCTACACACCCCTTTTTACCAAAATTGCACACACACACACACACACACACACACACACACACACACACACACACACACACACACACACACACACACACACACACACACACACACACCGTTATTTCTAATTAGACTTGGAAAAGAAAAGGAGTCCAACTATTATAATATTATTATGCATCAAAAATAGACCAAATTGGCAAAGGCCCTCAGTATAGGCAGTAAAGCGTGCGTTAGAGTCACATACATACATGTACTCGTATAGGTACTGAATGAATTGCTATATCCATGTACCATTTGCTTTCAATACCTTGTATTTTCATGTCAAAGCTAATATTATTTTAGTTATTTTTTATACTATACACTATAGTTATTTTTTACCGCGGGTCACGGCGACTTGCGCCTGTCCATTTCAACACGGCAATAGGCTCACCATCTATTACGTGGGGCATAAAACTGTGAAATGTGGGCGTATACTATACCTCTGCCTACCCCTTCGGGGATAAAGGCGTGACTATATGTATGTATGTATTTTTTATACGAGATGTGTAATGTCGTAAACAGACTGTGTATTGTGAGCATAAGATTTTTTTCCCAACAAAAAATAAGGGAGTGCTCAATAGAGGCTATTTAGCGAGGGCAGACATAATCGTTTCCACTTCCTGTCGCCATTATCTTACGGAGTAAATTGACGCTTAATGTCAGACATTTTGTAGCTCTTTTGTAATGTAACTTTCAATAACTTGAGTTGGTATCATGGAGCTACATATTAATAAATAAGTTCATTTGCTAGATAGTTCTGTTTATAAATTAGAATTAATTCTTTAACATCCCCATCCCCTTATTGTTTTTATGACATTTGATGCATATGACATAATTTACCTACTTACTTACCATCAATGGTACTAGTGATAATAATTTCAATTCTATTTTCAATTAAAGTCAATATAGTCAGGCAATAAATTACTCTCTGCTTAAATTAGTTTTCCACAGGCGAACGTGTACCGGAGTTGCAGATTATGTAGACATCACGCCAGGTGTCAGTTAATATTACCTCACCAAAAACATAAATGTAAAAAAGGAGAGCCAAGTTCAATACAAAAATTATGCTAGTAGAAATTTCAATACTTTGATTTTCTGCAGAAAAGTGTATTAAAAGGTAAATTAATAGAGACATCAAGTACGCTAGACGGATATGTAGGGATCATCTGGGTTTAGGCGTTTCGAGTTCAACTTAGCATCCATAGGGATTTCCACAAGAAGGTACATCGAGCACTAGTGTAGATTAATATTTTTATACGCATTACGTCATCATGATAAGCATAAAAGACCGGCCCACAGAAGTGTCACAACAAACGAAAGCATCTAGAACATTCTCGCATTCATTTATGCAACTCATTCCCCACATTTGGCTAGAAAACCTTTTGTGGTTAAAATTTAGGGGAAATAGAAAATAGTGCCCTAATTGCCTCCACGAATACAAAAGGGTGGGGTAAACTAACGGGGTTTTGAATTAAGACTAATGGTGCATGATGTTTTTAAAGTTTTTCAAAAGAATTAGCCATTTTGAAAGAGCTTTGAAATTTTATTTTGTCGTTTGCAGTCGACATGAAGCGCTTGTTAGTTAGAGAAACGATAAAAGAACTCGTTAGAAACAGTTTCATCGTAAAAGAAACACGTTATAGTATTTGCTCTTTTAAAAATTAAACTAGATTAAAGTTTTTGTGTTAAAAAAAGAGAAAGAAAATTATATTTAAGAATTAAACTGATATACGCACTTACCGGGCACGGTAGCTTCGGTAGGTATCTGTGGCGAAGACACCGGGAAACCACAGCCGAGTGTCAGCACTGCGAGGACCGCAGCGACGCAGTGAGAGGAGCAACAGCGCCAGGTCCTCGTAGTGAGTCTGGACGTGGACACTCTCTCGCTCGAGACCATGGTGCGAGCCATAATCTCCAGCGCGAGTAAGTGAGACTGCGCCACCTCTTTCTGCAAACAGGTCATGCTCGTAAAATAGGCGGCGCCGGCGGGGCGAGAACGGGAGAGAATTCTTCAGCCCGAGTTCCGCAGTCGGCGGCTTGGGCACCCTCGACGTGTCTTCGCCGAAGACTATCGGCCTCCATGACTGGGGGCCTGAGGACGGTGAGAGGGATGCTCACCGTCCTTACAGAAGCAGGCCCATGACGGCAGCGTGACGTGAGAGATTCACGCACGCCCCCCTTAGAAGCGGGATCACGCCTGAAACCCCCCAAAGACGCGGGATAGCACCCGAACCATCCCCGAGGGGAGGCTGCAGTGGCGGCCGTGGGTCTGTTGTGGGTGAGTCCTGGGACATCCTTATGAGGGCTTACCCGGGGCTCCCAACCATAGGGTGTTGGACGTTACGTGAGGTTTTTTAATCGGTAGGAGTCCGGCATAGCATTTAATATGTAAGGCAATGTTAATGTTAGATACAAAATATACATACATATTTTCTACCTATTGTATAAGTATTCATGTACATTAACAGATTACTCACAATTTACAGCTAAGCTACTCAAAGACACATTAGACATAGGTGGCCTAGATTGTTGAAGTTATAAATAAAGCATACATTTACCTTCAATAATTACACCTACAAAGTTAGTGAGCTAGTTCCACTACACGTAGCTATTATTTGTAGATTAGATATAATCACTAGCTAGTTTCAAACTAAACATGTTAAAAATGTATAAAGTTTGTTTAGGTGATTCTAGTTTTTGTATTGAATCTATTTCCATTATAATAATTGAAATGAAAGTAGTATTTAAACTGAATACATTTAACTTTTAGTTGTTTCGTAGTGGGGGGGGGGGGTTAGACACCAGCCACATTCCGAATTTTCAAATAAATTTAGTTGTAGAGATGAATATGAACACCATCTTTTATACTCGTACTCTTGATTGTTGGCACTTGATGGAACTTATTGCAATACATTATTAAAAACACCAGTTGTTAGAAAGATAGTATTACGTTTAATTTATATAAACAGCAATCAAGGTATTCATATTGCAATAGTCTGAAAGAGAAATAGGTTCAAAAGACTCTAGACCACGAGATCCAGGTGATGATGGAAGTAAGAACATCACCTGTCGACCTGTACAATGCACGGTATGTAACTTGGTAAGGTTTTGGAGTACCTAGTGGGGTAAGTCCGCGCATCGTAAACTTGAGGCACAAAAAAGTGCTCCACTGACTCCAAAAAGTGCTCCACTCACTCCACAAAGTGCTCCACTCACTCCACAAAGTGCTCCACTCACTCCAAAAAGTGCTCCGCTCACTTTAAAACCTTGCCAAATAGTAAAAGAGGTCAAATACCGCGTGCTTGTCAAAATATTATAAAGAGGAAAGATTTGATTGTTTGTTTGTTTGCATCGAACACTCTCCAAAACTACTGGATCGATTTGAACATTTTTTTTACTGTTGGGAAGCTACACTCTTCGCGGTGAACATAGGCTTTATTTTATATCGTTTCCGTACATTTTATAAATGTACGGAAATGATTTACGACCGCAAGTCAGATTATATCTGTGTCTATCTATGTAACAAAGGTATATTATGTTCAAGACACAAATGAAAGTGGACGTGAAAAGGGGCAAGAACCGAACAAATTTTCATATTCTTAATACAGAGAACTCTCTCAGCTTCTCCCACCTGAATTTGATTAGCGCATGTTTCCCGAAGAATAAGATATTTTTGGTATAAAAATATGAAGGTACCTACATAGATATATCATTCTCCAGATCTAAAGCTGAATTATATTATGTATACCTGTTTGATAACTAACACTATTAACAAGCAAACATTACTTCCAATCATTGAAAATGGTGACTCTTATCGCAAAAGTGGGCATTTTTAGGGTTCCCTAGCCAAATGGCAAAAAACGGAACCCTTATAGATTCGTCATGTCTGTCCGTTCGTATGTCACAGTCACTTTTCTCCGTAACTAAAATACCTATGCTATTGAAACTTGGTAAATAGATGTATTCTGTGAACCGCATTAAGATTTTTACATAAAACTAGAAAAAAACGTTAATTTTGGGGGTCCCCATACTCAGAACTGAAACTCAATTTTTTTTTGTCATCAAAACCGTACGCGTGGCATATCTATACCTAGTAAGGTCTTTAAAAAATGCTATTGAGGTTTCTAAATCATTTTTTTAAACTGAATAGTTAGCGCAAGAGATACTTCCAAAGTGGAAAAATGTGTGTGGGTTACACACATTTTTCCACTTTGGAAGTGTCTCTTGCGCTAACTCTAACTTCTAAACTAAGAGATTGATAAATCTTAAAAAATATATGATGTAGGTACATTGCCATAAAAACTTCCAACGAAATTTGATTTGAAGAAGATCTAGTAAGTAGTTTTTTTTAAATCTTCAAAATTCGCAATTTTCGCCTAGAAAAATCACTACCACAGCGAACGTGTTAAAACATCGATCAAAGTTACAACGAACTACAAGAACTTTTTTTATATTATGATACTTGCTGCTACGGAACCTTTTATGGGCGAGTCCGTCTCGCACTTGGCCGGTTTTTGTCTTAGTTGATTTGCCGATGGCCAGTGAGGTAAGACAATGCGAAGACTTGTAAAAAAACTACATTTGAAAATGGAATAGCTTCCACAATGTGGGGTAACATTCTTGCCCCACATGATAGAACAATAAATTCCTCACCAAGCCCGTTGGCATTATGTGCCCCATCTTTATTATAATGTTCGTCACTTTTCACTGTAACTGAAACTCATTTAGATAAAAGTAATGCGAAGTTAGCTTTTACGATCTTTGTTTTACGGCTCTTCTATAGATTTTACTGCGACGTCTGACTCCATCTTCGGTATTTTAGTTTTAGGAATAAAGAAAGTGTGAATTTTTTTTAAAATTCTTATATATTTTTTTCTGTCTTGATTTTAGCTGTCTGGAAGAGATCGCTCTTAGTGAAAGGACTGCCCATTGTACTGTCATTTATAGTTATTGTGTCTTAATTGAAGGGTCTAATTCGAGAAGGGGTCAACTGACAAATAGTAATTTTGTAGAAAATGAGCTCTTAAGTTTGGTGGGTTTATTTTGATGTTAAGCATCTAAAATCGTTATAAAAAGGTTGGGTAAACTTTTTAATAATAACCTTTATTGTGTATTATATAATTATATTCAAAAATAGAACTAAAATATATTATATACTGTAAATATCTGATGATTTTTACTTAAACCCAAAATTCGCGTGGATAATGATGCACTTGGTGAGTATAAAAACGATTTAATGTGAATCAAACCGTTTTTCCTCTAAAATAATACGGATTTAGTCCTCTTTGAAATTAGATTATTGGAAATTAACCCATTATTGTGTTTAATTAATGACACTATTGCTAGCTTTCTACTTCACGACTGAGGTCGGGGATCGATTTCTGCAATAGAAAAGTATGTTTGTGTACGGATGTTTGTCTTGTTCTGGGTGTTTCTATGTATCGTAAATATGTATTTAGAAAAAAAGTATTAAGCTCTGTTTACCTATTGATACTACCCTACTACAAGTTTTACATAGTATGGGGAAAATTGGCGATGTATGAATGTGTGAGATTATTGAAATGTTTAACAAGTATACAAATAAAACTACATAAATAAACATCGATCGCTTTTCTAACCAAAATAAAATCGACTTCATTATTAAAACTTAAAAATAAAATTGACTTATAAAGTAATATGTCTTTTGATTTATCAGATTTTATTAAATATCATATTGAAGTCGACGCCAAGTAAACCCATAGGTTTAGATAGGTACTGTTAATGGCACCGACTTCATATCAATATCATCATAGAATAAAATCTCATGAATCAAAGGACATATTACTTTGTGCCAAGTAAGCTTTATCTGTAACTTTTTGTTTGAAGTCGGTTTTATTTTAGTTAAAGAATTTTTATTTTATTACTTTAAGTGACAGGTGGACTGAAAAATCTATCTATCTAGGTGTAAAGTTCTCATCAATACAAATTAACCAAGCCCATACACAAAGTAACTGCTGATTTACAGTAGTTACCTTGTGTTTGGCCTCGATTAATTTGTTAAGTAAGAAAGTTAAGGAATTCCCTCGGCTGTCTTTCGCCTCCATCATCAGATCGACTCCAGACCTTCATTAAATTGTATACTTTAAAGCACTTTATTAAAAAAAAAATAAACGCACTAGTTGTCTCTACAATTTTTAGTGGTTGCCCTCGATTTCCCCTGGATTCCATCATCAGATCCTGACCTGGTAAAAATGGGACCACCATAAAAGTGAACACTATCAAACGAAAAAGAGAATTTTTGAAATCCATTTATAATTGAAGGAAATATCGGTCAACATACATATAAAAATACATACAGTCGATTTGAGTACCTTTTTCTTTTTTAGTCGTTTAATATATTTTGTTGAATATCCCTAAAAATAATAATTCTAAAACTGAACATCGTGTGATGCATCCGAGCCATGATAGCCGTTAACAACGCCGCTACACTAACAGTAGTTTTTACACAACTGCTCTAGGTATATTTATGGGCCTTTCAGTTAAACCTGCTATCAGTAGTTTCTATCAATCTTGCAGTACTGTGTCCCAACTCCTAACCATTAAGGAGTTCTATAGCTTCATCATCAGCACAGCAGCATCATATGTTGACACTCTGAAGCGAATACCTGAGTTTAATCTAAATAAGAATACATGATTTCGTAACAAAAGCACCATTCAATCATACAATTTTCGGTGGTTACCGTCAATTTCCCCTGGATCTTATCATAAGATCTTGACCTGGTAAAAATAGAACCACCTCAGAAGTGAACACTATCTTATCTATACAGGATGAATTTTTGAAAAGGGATTGAATGGCCAAATCCTTAACTATAAGGAATAGCGAAAAATGCTGAAAGGAGTCACGAGCCCGATTTTGATGAAACCTAAAACCTCATTATTAGATTTTTGAAAAACCCATAATCTTAGCTGGGAATCGAACTTGTTGATTTTGAAAAAATACACACATCCTTTATTATTACACCGTACGATAGAGTCGCTGTTAAGGATCAAATTTTGCAAAGTAATGATATACGCCAAATTTAAGGAACATTTGGAATTTTAATAGAATGCATATTTCATGCACCTAAATTTTGTATCATAATTTGTTTCGTTCGAAATCCCAGAAAACATCGTAACTATTCCGTGTTTTAAATTATGCTCAGAATGATTTTTTAGAGAATATTGTCAACGGAATTAATAATATTGAAATATTGAATGCAGAACGATCCTTTGAGGTTTCGAATCTAGCTATGTATTGCAAAGATTTTGAACAATTAATCAGTTAACGTAAGAAAACTAAAATGTATTTTGTTAAAGATGAGCTCTTTCCTGTAGTTTGCCGTATATCATTACTTCCCAGAATATGATCCTTAATAGCAACACTATCGTATGGTGTAATAATAAAGGGTGTGTTTTTTTTTCAAAATCAATGGATTCGATTCCCAGCTAGGATTATTGGTTTTTCAAAAATCTAATGATGAGGTTTTTAGTTTCATCAAAATCGGGCTCGTGACTCCTTTGAGCATTTTTCGCTATTCCTTATAGTTTCGGATTTGGCCATCCAATCCCTTTTGAAAAATTCACCCTGTATATATACTATACAATAAAAAACAAATAAGAAATCTGTCTATAATTGACGGAACTATTGGTGGATATACATAAAAAAAACATACAGACGAATTGAGAACCTCCTCTTTATTTGGAGTCGGTTAAAAAGGGTTTATTATCGCTTAAAAATGTTATTTTAACCCTTATCCAAAAAAAAAAAATCGAAAATTGGTAATGACGAGCAGGTAAAAAGCGGATGATGCAATCGTGACGTCATCTTACCAGTTTCGAATAAAAATTAAGCGATAATAAACCCTTTTTAGTGTTTACTAGTTTGGCCACTCTGAATATTTTTATGTTGTAAAGTTAGTGCAAAAATGATTTAAGTTACCTTACTCCTGTCTTGAAACAATTTACATAGCTCATTCGATGTGTTTGTGAACGTTAGAACAGCTTATAATATGTTAAATCCTTTTTTTTATTTGAAAAATGTAGAATTATGTATTTTTTGGTAAGTTTACAAGCATTAAGTCCTTTTTGAATTAGCGGACTTCAAATCCTATGTCAGTTAAACCCTTTTTATACTGAATATATCGAGATACGTAAAGAATTTAGCTTTTCTGTTAACCTTTCGTACGTGGAAGGGGCAACAAATTTGTACCCGTCGTCTGTGGCAAGTTAGACAGGCCGCTGGGAGCGCGCGACTGCTCTTCGAATTTCTCAAAATTCAAGGAAAATTTATATGAATCATAATATGAACAATGACTGTTTTAGGAAGATAAATAAGTGAATAATGTTATTTATGAACATTTATTTATAAAATCATGTTTTTTTATAATATTATCGAACATTACCTGTTGCAAAACATTAACGATTTTGTCAATAAATTAGTTCACAGAATTTGGTTATTTTTATTTTTACACATTTCTAGATAATTTTCCAATCAATTGATAAGTAAACTATCTGGATTCCAGCAATAAATCACTCCTAAAAACAGATTTCAAATATTGCAAATCGGCGTTTGTCGAATTGTTTGACTGATATATATTTTTTTTTTAACGATGGCACTACTGAGTGGTAAAATTGATGATCATAGATACAATATCAAGCAATAAAAGAACCTATTTTCAAGAGAATTAGCGTTTTATTTGCGTAAATTTAGAGCCGGTATTCTTGGGACGGATACGGGACAACACATATGGGGGGGTATGGACGGATACGGCACAACACGGTTGAGAGGTTAATGTCACAAGGTAGATAATTTTACTACGAATCCAACGGTACCCATAACTCGTTTTGCGTAAAAACGTCAGTTAAGCCCTTCTCGAATTAAACCCTTCAATTAAGAATTATGTTGTACAGGTGTACATTTAAGAATGTCTATTATAAATGTTATGACTTAATTTTGTAGACATAAATTTACCAGTGAAAATGTTATTTTCTCAAAAATTTGACAAAATGACGTTGCTGGGTCGAGAATCAACGAACATCCATACAGCCATACTCACAAATACCTAGTTTATAACAACATCGGAAGCAAACAGACTGTCAGAATATAATAATTTTGATTTTGATTGTGTAACTTTATAATGTGTAATTGTATAACATTTTTAAAGAATTGATAGGTAGTAATTACGTAATACCAGTACCTAGTAATACGTGGCAATACGTAGTTACTACTACTTCTATGTAGTAACTATTTATTAATCTGTGGTAATACCTACCTACTCTGAAAGAGTAATAATGTATAACATTAAGAACTTTACCTATCATTGCTGTGCCCAAACAGGGCTTCATGTTGAAACCTTCTATTTATAAGTAACAATTGTACACACATGGATGCAAATAAAGTTTGAATTGAATTGAATCAAACTATCGCATTTATATCACAATATTAGTAGGACTATTAAAGTATCTTGGATTGTAGTATTGCATTTGTAGTGAGTCGTCACGGCCTGCGCCTGTCCATTTCAACACGGCAATAGTCTCAACACCAATTTGGTGGGACATAAAACTAAAAGGTGAAATGCGGGCGTATACTATGCCTCTGCCTAGTAGTTAGTAACAGTAATGGATTTCAGCTTAAAGGAACATTTCGTTAAAATGTAAATATAATTTCTTGTATAGAAATTAATACCGACACTACTCTAGTAACTGGGTCTGGTAACTAGGCTACCATTAAATTACTGAGACATACAGAATACTTAATTAAGTACTAAAGCGCTGAGTTCAATGAACGTAGCATAGTATTTAAGCAGATATAGTACTAATTAGTCCCTAGTGGCGACGGGAAGGAGTACAAAATTTCGCTACTCCAATTCATCCCAAGGGTGTCGTAAGAGGCGACTAACAGAACACTTTCACAATACGTTCCATTGTGTAGAGAAGAAAAAATCGAAATGAAACCCGATTGTCAGTAAAATGACACACGTTAAGCCAAGTTGAAGGCCTTATGGGCCGCATGAAAAATTTCAACAACAATTCCACCTTGGCCCTCAAGTTGAGAACAGCTCGCAGCCTAGAAGCTATTACCACTGCGACCAACCTGGTCTATTTTCATCATTTGGTAGAGTAAACGCTCCGTGATTTGCCTCGTCATGCTGGGCTTGAAACCCCATTGGTGTTAAGAGTTAATCACAGCCAGGCTTTGGCCAGCATTGTGAAATTTTCTACTCTTTTGGCCACATCTACTTTTGCGACCCATTATTTTCATATCATATAGATGATTTTTTTTTATTTGTTTATCCTAGAACTCGTCTTTAAAATAAAATAAAATAACAATTAATTATACAAATTAAAATCAGAAACCTGATTCCACGACTCTATACGCTACAAGTATAATCCCTTGCTTGTAGCCTTTTCTTTGCAGCTCTTACATTATTTCCTTCTAATAATTAACTCAAAAAATCTTCCAGCTCCAGTAATAATCCTCAAATACCTAGTTTATAACAAAATCGGAAGCAAACAGACGAAATATCCAATATGGCGCCAAGATTAAAATGAACTGGGACGAGCTTGCAAGCCGGAAATTAAACCCGTAGCAAGACGTCTTACCTTGAAGAGAAACACCTTCATATATTTTGAATTAATAATTAAAATTTGTGTTTATTTGTTTTAGAAGGTTAACTTGGAAGTTATTTTATATTCATGAAAAAAAGTTTCAGAGAAAGCGCGCCGCGTCGGGCACGAGCTTGGGTGTGATTGGTCGATATATTCTATCCTTTCGTTTGCGATTTACGCTTGTGCCACTTGTCTAAGGGGGCTGTTCGTTTCAATATGGGGCATTAAAATATAAAAGTATACAGTATGGGCTAAGGCCTACAGTATGGGGTTCTTCAAAAGGGGTCTTAGAAGGTTTTACTGGGTTGGCAGCGCGAGTGTAGCACCTCTGGTGTTGCAAACGTCCATAGGCTACAGTGACCACCGGTACATCTGGAGGGCCGTAAGCTTGTCTGCCACTTTAGTGGTATTAAAAAAAAGGTATATCGTGTATACTTACCTCCTTAACTATTATAATTTTTAGGGTTTCGTACCCAAACTGTAAAAACGGGACCCTGTTAATACTTTGCTGTCACTATTGGTCTGTCTGTCTGTCAGGTCAGGCTGTACCCTCGTGACAGACAGTGTAGCTATCACGATTCATGTAATACATCTAATGTACCGTGATAACTAGAGAGCTGAGATTGTCACAGATTATGTGTTGTGTTTCTGTAGCGGCTATAACAGCAAATACACAGGTTGACAGGCTATGACAGGAATGACCAGGAAATTACTACAAGGCGGGCTCAATGTCTTGGCATTGTGCCCGCCTTGTAGTAATTTCCAATAGACTCCACGTAATAGTTCTTACAAATATAAGCTACTAGATGATGCTCGCGGCTTCGCCCGCGTGGAATTCGGTACCTGTTCCCGCTTTCCGTGGGAACACATTCCCGGGATGAAAAGTATAGATATAGCTAATAGTCTGGAAAAACAAATAGGCTATGTGTTATTCCAGACTATTAGCTATAACTGTAACAAATTTCAGCCCTATCCGTACAGTCGTTAAAGCGTGATTGAGTAACAAACAACCAAACATCCAAACATCTTCACAAACTTTCACATTTATAATATTAGTAGGAGGTAGGATTAACAGAAATTTCAGAAAAAAAACAGTTTATATCCCCAAAAGCTATATAAACATAGGCAAATAAATGCCGGGAGCATACCCTATCAACCGCAATTTGATTAAACAATATTTTTTCCTGTCAAAAAAATGGCAACCAGTGCTTTTGATTTTCAACCCTCTGTAAAAACATCACAGTATTTACATAAATTTTCACCTGTTACAGTCTGTATAAAGACTAATTGAATTAAAACAATATTAAACTGGCGGGAAAATTTGAGGGAAAAAGTGAGGGAGATTTCTATGTTATTTCTATACATAACGCTATACGCTAGCTTAGGCCGACGTTTCTGGTTAGGCAAAATAATATTCTGTTTTACTTCCAGTATTCTAAGTGTAAAAGATTGTAAAGAAAATGAAAAAATAGTCAACTCCAAATTCTAAGAAGAATTATAGAGCATTAAGATTATTTTTGAAAAGCAGTTAGTATGCTAACTGATCATAAATTTTTAATAAAGAAAAAGAATTGGTTTCGAAACAGGATTCGAACCTGCGTCTTCTTGCAAACCGTGCAGACGCCTTAACCATTGGGCCACCGAAACCTACTCGGAACCAACCAAATTTTCCATTTTATATACGTTTTTTTTCATATTTAAATTTAATTATAAAACAATTTACAATTTTATTCAAACTCGACAAGAGTGTCATAAGGAATAAAGAAACATACCCCCTAACTCGTATAATCTGTTTATAATTGAAATACACTGGCTAGTCTTTACGCAGACTTCAAAGAACATCAAAAGCCTACCATTAAACAAACAGTCCGCGTTATAAAGGATCATTTCAATCAAACGAGCTTACTAAAGACAAAGCGAGGATTGTTATAAAAAGCAAAAAAAACGTACAGAAACAACGCCGCTAGCGTTTAATTTGTACTCTTTCATTTGAAGGGTTGCTCCTTCATTAAAAGCTAGGGTGACAATATTAGCTTTTCTAGGGATTGTAGCTTGCAGTCGATATTACAAACATGATACCTTTGAAGCATTGTAGCTTTATGATGTTATTGTTTCGAAGTATTTTGTGTACGATATTCGATCAGCAATTTACTGCTGGATGAAGGCATTTGCGTATCATTTTAGGAGAGCGATTTGCCTTGCAATGTGGCTAGATTGCTGAGCCCGCAGAGAGTGATGGCCATCAGGGTAATAAGAGGATACCGCACGATCTCCGGTGAGGCGGCATGTCTCCTAGCCGGGACCCCTCCATGGGACCTGGAAGCGAGAGCCCTTGCGTCACTGTTCAGATGGCGCAAAGAGGCGCTGGAGCGAGGCCAAAGGCCTGCTTATCGAGAAATCGAGGCCCAGCGGTCCCTGCTCCACCAGGAAACCGTGGAGACATGGAAGGTGCGACTTGAGCAACCAAAGTGGGGATTCGCCACAATCGCGGCCGTCAGACCGGTCATGGATGAGTGGCTGGAGAGGAGACACGGTGCTCTCTCCTACCGGTTGACACAGATGCTTGCCGGGCACGATAGCTTCGGTAGGTATCTGTGGCGAAAACACCGGAAAACCACGGCCGAGTGTCAGCACTGCGAGGACCGCAGCGATGACACGGCGCTCCACACGCTGGTGGAGTGCACGACGTGGGCGCAACAGCGCCAGGTCCTCGTAGTGGGTCTGGACGTGGACACTCTCTCGCTCGAGACCATGGTGCGAGCCATGCTCTCCAGCGGGAGTAAGTGGGACTGCGCCGCCTCCTTCTGCAAGCAGGTCATGCTCGTGAAGGAGGCGGCGGGGCGGGTACGGGAGAGAACTCTCCCACCCGAGTTCCGCAGTCGGCGGCCTGGGTGCCGCCGACGTGTCTTCGCCGAGGACTATCGGCCACCATGACCGGGGGCCTGAGGACGGTGAGAGGGCGGCTCATCCATGACGGCAGCGTGACGTGAGCAACCCACGCACGCCCCCCTTATAAGCGGGATCACACCCGAAACCCCCCGAAGACGCGGGATAGCACCCGAACCACCCCCTGGGCGAGGCCGCAATGGCGGCCTAAGGTCTGTTGGGAGTCCTGGGACATCCTTCCGAGGGCTTCCCCGGGGCTACCAACCATAGGCTGTTTGGCGTTACGTGAGGTTTTTTAGTCGGTAGAAGTCCGGCATGACATCCATGAGGATTTTCCCTCACGTTAAACAAAAAAAAAAGCGATTTGCCTTACAGTACCACATTGTTATAGAAATAAAACCCTGTATAAACTGACATGGGCTGATACAAGGTATTGTTTTGTGTTTTACTTCTAGACCGTCAAGTGGTACATTTCTGATGAACAGCAAGTGTATGTGTTTTAACTAGAAGATCTCAATAGCACACAATGCTCCATGCACTCTAAAAGCGATCAAGTGCAACATATTAAATCAATTTTGACTGCCTCTGTGGCGCAGTCGGTAGTGATACCGCTTGCGGCGCTGGAGGTCGTGGGTTCGATTCCCACCGGAGACAAATATTTGTGTTACCCATAAATGTTTGTCTCAAGAGTCTGGGTGTTTCTATGTATAATGTATGTATTTAAAAGTATATAAGTATTAATATCTGTGGTCTGATACCCATAACACAAGCAGGTTATTCCTAGCTTACTTTGGGATCAGATAGCGTCGTGTGAAATGTCCGTAAATATTTATTTATTTATTATTTAATTATCAAATCAGCTTATGAAAGTGTACTGCTAGACGCAAACCTCTCTCAAATTTCACCATAATACACAAAAACTGCAACATTCTGATGTTTTTTCATCACTAAAATTTGATTTAATCATTCTATAAAAGTCTATCTACCCAATTTAAATTTCACTACAGAACATAGACCAGAAAATACCTTCTTATAATGATCGAAGACAACTTCAACAAACACATTTGACGTCTAAACACCAATCCTTGTCACAGTGATCAAAGCACAATTTGGGCAGTGGTTTCAATCGACAACTGTCAAATATCTGTCATATTTATATTGTTCGATTATACTTTGATCGTGTGACGGCGTTGGCTGTTGGCTCTAGCCTTTTAATTTTAAATCTTTGGATTTGAAGGTATTGAAATTATAGTGTCGAGTCAAGTGGCATTTAGTTACCTTTTGATTATTGTTCTACGTATGTGATTGATTCAATAAATTTTGTGGTTGATAAGAATAAATGTGTGGCCTAGATGCGTGTGTAGGATATGCATATAATATATGCATATAGCAGTACGATCAACCAAGTAACTTACCTATATATTATACTAGCTGACCCGCGCAACTTCGTTTGCGCCACATACGAGAGAGTATTACCTGTTCCCTTCGCATTTACTCCCGTCGCGTTGCGTTTACTCCCGTAGCGTCTCCTCGTTAATATTCAATCCATAACTATAAATATTTACGCAGCACACGCAACGAAGCTCTCAAAAGGAATTACATTTCCCCCGTTTTTGAAACATTTACTATTACTACTCCGCTCCTATTTGTTGTAGCGTGATGCAGTATAGCCTATGACACTCCACAATAACGTAGCTTTCTATTGGTGAAAGAATTTTTAAAATCGGTTAAGTAGATCCCGAGATTACCCCTTACAATTTAACAAACACACAAACTTTACTTCTTTATAATATTAGTATAGATAGCTCGTACTTGGTTGATCGTACTGACTACTGTTCATATGGCAACACGTTAGAAGGAACTATTATTTATTGTTCGGTAAACATTCCAAACCATCGTGGTTGGGACTATTGGCAGCACTTTGTAACAATTTAGCCAACATGCAAAATATAAGTTCCGTTTCTAAAGAGTTTTTGAGAAACTGTATAGTATTAATTATTAATATTGTTTCATAGCATATAGATATTTAATTGTAGAACAATTATATAATAACTACGATCAGGTTCAGTAATCTTAGTTTGGGATTTACTTGATTGAATGATTTGAATGTTTCCGGTAAATTGTCAGTAGTCATTACATGGAATAATTTATGTAAAATGTAATAATTGAATAGATAGGTACTATGTTTCACATTAACAATTAGGTAAATTAATTATTTTAAACGATACTTTGTTTGTATACGTCATAGTATCATTTAAATTAATATAATATATCTAATAATCAGTTTAGATTTGAGCCTTGTGAACAGTGTAATGCTATTTAGGCGTGTCATGCTCTCCAGCAGAGCCACCTACATAAATAGCGGTTAAATTTTTATACAAAACGCCTGATAATATTCGTATATTATCAGGCGTTTTGTATAAAAATTTTAGAATAGTAAAGATAAATAAAACGACTACATTAATAAGTATTTTTAACACGTACATAATAAACAGTGTACGTACATCAATTTTCATGAAAACCACTCCTTTACATCTATCCTAAGTACGTGTTCTAGGTGGCGCTGCCAGGGAGTATGATATGCAGCAGAGCCACATTCAACGGACATTATTCCTCTATTCCGTATGCGTACAGTTATATACAATGCATGTACATTATGTACGTTCGACGTACATTGTTTCGAGATAAACTTGACCGCTATTTATGAAGGTGGCTCTGCTGGAGAGCATGACACGTTTAGGCGCCAAAATCATAGGACAGAGGCACAATGTTAGACAGAACAGCTCAGTCGCTGAGCAGCCGTCTTAAGGGTACGTTCCTCATTAATAACTTATGTAATTTATCTGATCTGATGTGATGTGTAATATATGTGTTGAAATTAGCAGAGGTCTACGTCCAGCAGTGCTGGACTGCCATAGACCGATTTGATTGATTGTATTCAAGGTTATTTTATACTGTCCATGGCTTGGTTTAAGAGATAATGTATAAGTACTATTCTGCTAAACTATTTGTAAAGATATGATCCGTGTTGCTATTAATTATAATGACGTATACCAACTATTAATGAAATTAGATTATAGTAGAAAGAAATAGATGTATAGCAATATTTGCAAAGAATGTGACTTTAAAAGAGTGGCCGTGAGTTTTATTGCCAGGTTCTTTCTCACAGGTTCTACCTATTGCGAATCTGGCGGTAAATGTAGAATCGGAAATCTTGACGAGAATAAAGATATTTTTATCTCATTTTCATTTCTTTTCATTTCATAACTTGTTAGCCAATACCCTCCTTACAGAATATGCCTCTGGCTATCCCTCCGGAGATAAAAGGCGTGACCGTATGTATTGATATACCTACCCTCTACGAGACGAATCTTACACGTGCTATAGATACGCGCATTAGAACTATTAAACAAGAAGCTGTGAGACGGTCTCACCCGACTGCCCCTCTGTGAAAGTGAAAGTTCAATCCGATTGACGTTGTCATTTTTGTTTTATTTCAAACTTTGAACAGATGATTCACGTGACCTAGTGACGTAATATAATGCAACAGAGTCTGACTACAGACACAAGTCTCACCATAAGCCCCTCTGCAATCTATTTTATAGAGAGCGGCTAAAAGTGACCACCGTATGGACTAATAGACGTTCACAAAACCAGACGAAACAATTTAATTCCTATAAACTTCTAGTAAGAATAAATGTGTAAACAATCCTTGCACTAAACCTTAAATAAAGCTGTATATTTCGCTATTTCATTAAGAGCCCAACTGCGGTTTCTCCCCCTTCAAGTGGGGGGGAGTGGTTACATAATACGAGAGATCTTTAGTATTAGAGTCACAAGGTGGCGTCTAGTGGATTTATTGGACTGGGGGGGATTATAATGAACGCAACTCAAATAGCAGAAATGTAGTGAAATTTCGTGTACCTAATTTCAAAGAGTAAAGTTTTATGTGTGACGGAAATTCTTATTAAAGTTAGGTACTGCAGTTGGGAAGGTGGATTTGATTGAACGATATATAGGAGTATACTTTATTGTTAAGAGGAGAGATTTTATTGTTGTTTCTACATACATACATATGGTCACGCCTTTATCCCCGAAGGGGTAGGCAGAGGTATATTATTATATGCTCACATTTCACCTATTTTTAGAAATTTCTCCCACGTAATACGTAGTGAACCGTATTGCCGTGTTGAGATGGAGAGGAGCAGGTTGTGACTGCCTGCTGTTGAAATTTTTCGAGCCACTCAAAAGGCCTTCAACTTGGCTTAACGACTGCCATTTTGCTATTATTGTTTCTATTGCCGCTATAACAACAAAATATTAAAATCAGAAAAAGGTTAAAACGACTCCCATACAACAAAAAACGTCTTTTATTGCCAGTTGTCTATACGGAATCCCCAGTGGGCGAGTCGAGTTTACGTTGTCGACTGAAACTACACGGTTCCTATCTAACCGTATTTGACCGAAGGTGACACCGGGTGAATAAAAGATGATGTCGATTGCTGGTACCTACTCTATGCTTTTTTTTGAGGTGAGGGAAAATACTGCATGAATGATATGCCGGACTCCTACCGACTAAAAAACCTTACGTATCCTGCCTAACAGTCTATGGTTGGGTGCCGAGGGTAAGCCCTCGGAAGGATACTCTAGGTCTCCCAGCAGACCTACGGCCACCACTGCGGCTTCATCTATTGCTATTCCGCGTCTTTGGGGGGTTTTTCGGGTGTTATCCCGATTTTTAGGAGGGGCGAGCGTGAGTCCCTCACGTCACGCTGTCGTCTAGGGCCTACTTCTATAAGGATGGTGAGAAGCCCCCCCTCCGTCCTCATGACCTCATGGTACTCTATGCTGTCACCACATGAGGTTTTAAAATCACCTTCTGACAATATATCTTTTCTTGGAATTGAAGTAGATAGAAAATTTCAAGAATGAGAATACATTTTACACCAAATTTCTTAAACAACTGAATGACAGTCTTGAATTATAATTGGAATAATTTATAAGATAAGTGCTAATGATAAATCAATATCAGTATATTCAACCGTTAACTCAATTTCCGATACTTTAACAACTTGACTTGATATTCGAATAACGTCCTTGTAAAGTTCAGGTTAAGGGTTATTATTCCATTATTGTAATTTGTAATAATAATGTTAGATGTTAGCCTTGAACTTTGATGTGGCTAAAGTCCTTGATAGAAGGATATTGATATTGTGAAATTAGTTGACTTTATTTTGAAAATTTACATCTTAAGTGTTTCAAAAGATCGCTCCTTTGTCAAACTATAAAAACCTGGAACGACCTGCCCGCACATGTGTTTCCGTTATCATACAATCTCGTGTTCTTCAAGCGGAGTGTGAAGAACCACACAGGGCTGCCAACTTGAGGACCACTGTCAGAAGTCTTACGAGCTGTGAGAGTGACTGCCAATCGCTAGTTGCGCCACGGCCTACCATCAGGCTGGCGACATCAATCAGCTTTTAAACAAGGTATTCAACTTCACTCAATGACTGCCACGTCATTGACAACCCACAACGCAACTGCTTAGCGTGCCTTTCGAAGCACGAATACGCTTGTTAATAATTATTTCTAAAAGTGATCAGTCATCTAAGAACTAGCCATTGCGTACAATGTTCAAAGCAGTGGTCACTTACAGAACACGGCGTCAGCGGGACTATGACCACTATTCATTTTATCGAGCCACTAGCGAACGTCACGCGTAGCATCCGTTCCCGTGGGAATACGGGAATAAAATATAGCCTATGTTCTCCGGGGATAGTGTAGCTTCCCAATAGTGAAAGAATTTATTCAAATCGGTTCGGTAGTTTCGGAGCCTATTCGATGCAAACAAACAAACCAATAAAGAATCAAGTCTTTCCTCTTAATAATCTTTAGTATAGATAATTTCTACAAAAAAATTTTAGTTAACACTTTCCCCAATCAATGTTCCCCTGTACTTGCATGCTCCAATTTAATATTCCAGAGTGTGGTAAAGCGAATCAAATGCAGGCGAGCGAAATTACGACGATATAATGCTGCTGGGGATATTTCGGAAATTTGAACATTTACTGATGAAATAAACCACAAATTAAGCTTTTAAATTTTTATCTTTCCTTGTATTATAAATGCGAAAAATTGTGAGCGCCGTCAACGGTAGTAGTAAGCATAGCAACTATGAGCATTTCCGAATTGGAAAAAATTAATAGACGTGACGGATTGAAAGCGCAAAATTGTCTTGGGTGTTGTAAAATAGAAAAAAATAATAAAAAATTAATAAATATTTGTGGACAATCTCAAAAAACATCATCTAGCCTAAATTAGGCTGATATAAGCTTGTGCTTTGGGATCTTTACGACTGGTAGACAACCTTACATATTTTTAAAAACATACAATTATACATAGAAAACACCCAAACTCCGGAACAAACATTTGTGGATCTCACAAATATTTGGATCGACCCGGGAATCAAACTCAGGACCTCCGGCGCGGCAGGCGGTATCACTACCGACTACGCTACAGAGGCAGTCAACGTCAAAAGAAATATTAGTACCGTAATGTCGGTCACTAACAAACTAGAACATACGATAGTTGATAAGACAATAACTACCTTAATTATTCCCAAAGAACATAAACCCCAAAAATAATATACCCAAGATATGTTTGAACATCACACCATAAATTGCACACTAACAAAAGGTACCCATTTAATACCCCACAGAACGAACTCCAGGCCCTTTTTTATTTACTTTGCCAAAGTAAAATGGACTTTATTTACTTCGCTGATATAAACCTTATGAAGTACATAGAGCCGAAATTAAAGTGGTTAATTTCCATTAACCCGAATTATTAACGGATGCCTGTAACCGCGTGACCTCGAGTTTACGACAAAATAGCTTGCACGTAAACTACTGAGGGCTGTAAAGACTTGTACAGTTGAGTTGATAAGTGTTTTGTGGGGAAATGTTTTTGTTTGATGCTTTTAGTTCAAGCATAAATAAATAGTTACATTTAGGTACCATAATGATATTGGTGGTGGATATAGTATATATTGTGAAATATTATATTGGCTCGAAGCCTCGCTTGCTCATTGACAGTAACCAGTAAATTACTCATCGTACTGAATAAATGATATCGCTACTCTGCTAGAACAACTCTTATGGCTTCAATGTATCCTTTGGGCAGACTCCTCGGGTTATCTTTCCGTAGGCATTCCCGGGACTCCCGGTCGTAGGCATTGCATCTATAGATATTTCTACACGACAAAAAAATGTATCCATTGGTTTTATTGTATTGTCGGATGTCTTAAAATTATTGCTATCCTTCATGGCCTTTTCTTTTTCACTTTTTATAACATAATGATCGACATTCAGGCATGATGTACCCACCGTAGCCTATAATACATTTCCAACACCTGAAGTTCTACACACGCTTATAATAACCCTTCAAATTCCTTCTTAGACCTTTCTTAATGAACCCATTATTCTAGACGTTTGTCATCTGCATCAAAGCATTGCCATCCAGAACTAATAAGAATCGGCTTACAATTAAAGTTGCTTTGTGTTTTAAGAGCTTGATAACTGACACTCTGAGGTAGATACAAAACAATATGAGGTACTTGTCCTCAAAACAAGTTAAGAACCCTTCGTCTTACGAAAACTTCTGGGAGTTATGGGTACTGCAAGTCATGTTCCGATAATAACAATATAAATAGTTATATTACTCCACCATGACTTGCCTAGCTTTGATTAAATGAACGTCATCAACAACGATGTCATCTGCATCAAAGCATTGCCATCCAGAACTAATAAGAATCGGCTTACAATTAAAGTTGCTTTGTGTTTTAAGAGCTTGATAACTGACACTCTGAGGTAGATACAAAACAATATGAGGTACTTGTACTCAAAACAAGTTAAGAACCCTTCGTCTTACGAAAACTTCTGGGAGTTATGGGTACTGCAAGTCATGTTCCGATAATAACAATATAAATAGTTATATTACTCCACCATGACTTGCCTAGCTTTGATTAAATGAACGGAACAACCTTTAGAGAATAAACTTTTCCATCAAGAAAACGCTCGCCGTTTCTCGTTCGTCGTAAGTTTTTAATAGTTTTAGGCCGTATTACACTTGTTTGGTTTGTTGTTTGTTTTTTATTTGTACACAAGTAGCGTGAAAATGAAATACTTTGCTTTTGAAGAAAATCTATGTTGCACTAAATAAATATTTGTATGAGATTGTCATGATTATAAAAGTATCCATGTGGTTAGTAGGTAAAGATTGTATAGATATTTCTTACTCTATCATATTGTAACCCTTGAATCTATGCACTGTAATTACAAGTATACGGAAAGCTGACCTACTGCAGTAATAATTAAGATATTTAACGGCTATTTTTAAACATAAAACTAGTTTCTGTTGGAAATGTGTAGAGAAAACTACACTACGCGCGAGTGATGCTATAAATTTAGTGATTTAAAGAACCGGTAACGATTTTGTATGCAACTGTACTCTCATAAACACCAAAGTACGTGGCCATAAACAGCTTAGTTTACACATTAATTAAATGTTTACGTTTTATACAAAGTGTAGGTAGTTAACGACTACCAAATTTCGTTAAGTAGTTGACTTTTCTTTAATGTTCCTACGTAGTAAACTGTTTAAAGATGGTCGTGTAAGCACGATTGTCAATATTCAGTTTATTCCTATATTTTGCGTAGGGAGAATTGTAGAAAAATGGACAGACCAAGAGTTAATGATGATTCCTCCAAGGATAGAAATTAAACTATAAATTATACACAAAAAAAAACAAAAAAAAAATTGTCAAACACTTTTAATTTGGTCAAATAGTACCTATTTGACCAAATTAAAAGTGTTTGACAATTTTTTTTGACTTAAGTTTAAAATTCTTAGCTAATTCGAAAAGCTTTCTGTGACGCTGTTAAAAAAGCTTGATTTTTCTTTATCTATCTATCTACCTGGTTCTTTTTAAACTTTTTCTTTTTGACTGCGGCTGTGGCGTAGTCAGTAGTGATACCGCCTGCGGCGTTGGAGGTCCTAGGTTTCATTCCTGGGTCGGGCCAAATAGTTGTGTGATCCACAAATGTTTGTTTAGGAGTTTGGGTGTTTTCTATGTATAATATGTATGTATTTAGAAATATATAAGTGTCTATCAGTCGTCTAGATCCCATAACACAAGCTTATATTAGCTTACTTTGGGCTAGATGATGTTGTGTGTGAAAGTCCACAAAAAAACACATAAAAAACCCATTAGAAATCCTAATCTGCTGTGACTGTATTTATTAAGGAGTGCTATGTGGCCTCGCATCCTCTCTAGTGCCTCAAACGTTACGTTAGCAAGTCTACCACTGACAGCCATATTGGCAAAGGTCTAAAGTTTAGAAAAGAACCCCTTTTTTTACTTGAGGGAAAATCCTTCATGGGTGCTATGCTGGACTCCTACCGGCTGACCTCATGTAACGCCCAACAGCCTACGGTTGAGAGCCCCGGGTAAACCCTCGGAAAGATGTCTTAGGACTCCCAACAGACCTACTGCTACCACTGCGGTCTCGCCTATGAATCGGACCCTATTACACCATGTTTGCATGCTTATTGAAGAAAATAATTAACGAAATGATTTTTGTTTTAGGTAAGTGGAAGCACAATGGAAATAAGACCTAAGCACTCACTCCTTGTCTGAACGTAAGTAAAACCGCAAAAGAATTTGTTTTGAATTTGAATTGTTATGTATATGCTCTAGATTTTTTCGAATCATAAAGAAGACAAAATACAAAGTCTAAGCTCGTAGAGGTGGGCGTAAACCTCTGGTTTTGCGGTCGTCTATAACAGACGACCGCAAAACCAGAGGTGCCATTTCTCTTAAAATACACCCATTTAATGACGAGTAGCATTTTTTTATACCCCTACGGTGTCAGACAAGCGTAGCGTACGGCCCACCAGATGTACCGGTGGTCACCGCAGCCTAAGGACGCTTGCAACACCAGAGGCGCCACACTCGCGCTGCCGACCCTGTAAAAACCTTCTAAGACCCCTTTTGAAGAACCTTAGGCGTTTGGGAAAACCGAGGCAGGGAGATCATTCCTCAACCTAAGCGTGCGCGGAAGAGAGCCTCTATTGGATTTAACCGTGCTCGAGCGCTCCGGACGCAACGTGTGAGGATGAACACCTTGTCTGTGGCGAGCAGTGCGATGATAGAATGTAGCCGTACGTAGGCATTATATCGAACAATTCCTCATAGCATAAGCCGTTGTACAGGCGGTAGAACACGCATAAGGAGGCAAAGTCTCTTCTATCGCAAAGAGGTTCCACCAGGGCCTGATTTACCCATAAGCTAACTAAGCTGAAGCTTAGGGCGCCAGGATCAAGAGGGCGCCTGGCGTTGGGCTCGGCGCAGGGCTGTGACTTTCGGTGCTCCCAAAAAGGAGCACACAAAACATCTAGCAATTTTTAACAGATTGTAACAACTCCTAACAACATGTAAACTTGTTAGTTAACATTTTGTAACACCAAAGTACATTTACAATATTTGGTAATTTAGTGAAAATACAAATACGTGCGTTAAAATTAAATTCCTGCGCCCATCTCCCTGGCAGCGTGGTAGTAAATATGACAGCTCCACCTGTGCCGCGTTCAAGGCACCCAGGAATTAAAGTGAATGGGTGTCCAGCTTTTTGGCGGGTAGAAGCATCAGGGCCGTCGATAACTGCAGTTGTTCTGAATGCATGGCCATAAACGCTGGAGTACTACAAGGCTCAGTGTTGTCCCTCACTCTGTTTCTGCTGCATATCAATGACATATTATTATATATTGTCTATTGACGGCATTAATTGTTATGCGGACGACACTTGGTACACAGGCCGCACCGGTATCTCTCGGGCTGCAGTGGAAGAAAGCTGTGAACAACTTGTGTCTGAAATCGAGACTACTCGCACTAGAGTGTCCGATTTGGGACAACAAAATCTTGTTCAATTCAACCCTACTAAGACACAAGTTTGTACATGGAGTACAGCTGCCTCTACTGGGCGGGGGCACCTGAATATCAGAATGAATTGACTGAATTCTTCCATTCGACTCGGTGCAGAGGCGAGCCATGAGAGTGGTCAACGATCCCATGCTTGCAGGTGGTGTGGCACCTTTTCGCGACAGGAGAGACTTTGCCTCCTTGTGCGTGACCACCGGTACATCTGGTGGGCCGTATGCTTGTCTGCCACCTTGGTGGTATAAAAAAAGTGTGAGACGGTGAAACCGGTCATGGAGGAGTGGCTGGAAAGGCACCATCGCAGCCTCACCTACCGAATGACACAGATACTTACTGGACACGAGTGCATCAGTAAGTATCTGCGGCGGAAGTTAACATCCGAGTGTCAGCACTACGGTGACTGCAGCGAGGATACGCTCAGCATATGCACTGCAACCTCGTTGCGCGCCTGGACGTAGATGTTCTCACGCTGGAGACTGTGGTGAGAGCCATGGTCTTCAATGGGAGAAAGGACGCCACTGAGTCTTTTTGCGAGCAAGTCATGTTTGCGAAAAAGGCAGCGGAATAGGAACTCCCTCCGTAGTTCCGTAGTCGACGGCGGGTTCGTCGCACACTGCAATACGCCCAGGACTACCCGCCTCCATCACGGAGGGCCTGAGAACGGCGAGTTGTTATCTTGCCATTCTTACGGAAGCAGATCAGGAATATAGCGTGACTTTTCACTCCTCAAAGAAATAGGATAGTACCTATTTCCTTTCCCCGATACACCCGAATCCCCCAAGAAATCAGATAAAACCCAAACCCAAGCGAGGAACTGCGATGGCGTACAAAGTCTGTTTCGTAGACTTTGTCCGCCATCGCAGTTCCTCGGGCGTAGCAGTCCAACAGATGAGCTAATTTTGCGGTTTTCCATGCTCGAAAGCCAATGTGCCGGGGCCATCCCAGCACATCAGCTTTCGAGCCGTTCTTAGCTATAAATTTTGCATATCATCAGCTCACTTCCTAAGTTATGAAGACTAACACATTACACTGACACTAAGATTCACTGGTTCGATTTATCGGAAACTGGATGTACCTACCGAGGTACTTAGGACTTGTAATTTAATTAGTTGCAGTGCAGCTGGGGGCGCATATTCATAGCTAGCCTAGGGCGCGCGGAACCCTAAATCAGGCCCTGGGTTCCACACAACTCGTAAGTATAGCTATAAACAAACTTCCAACGGCTCTTTACAATTTGTCTTTTTTTTTCACACCTAACATCTGTAGAACCCTTAAAATACATTCAACAGTCATATCCCAAACCTTTTTGTCGATATCGTGAATTATAGCCGCCAATATTTTCTAAAGAAAACCCTTCCCCGGGAGCCTTTTACGAGGTAACTACTTTTGAACTTTTAATATCCACTGCATACAATTTGTCACGCCGTAGTGGAGGTGCCAACGCCCCAGGGATGACGGGACGTGGGAATGTTTAATTAAAATATACCTAAAATACTTGTCATTTATTAAAACCGAGTGGGATTACTTTACCTTAGAGATTCGCTCTATTGTGTGGCTCTTCTAGTGGCAAGTTCACAATATCAGGGAGATATTTTTGTGCTTCAATTTCACTTATGTGACAGCAGCTGTAAGTGTCTGAGTGTTCATAATATAAGTAACTACAATACAATATTTGTATCTGAGTATATTTCAATTAATAAATTTACGCGCGATTGAAGTAAAACTTCTTTGCCATTGACCGAATAGTTATTTTAATATCACTCATTCAAATTTTATTCTTAATATTTATTCAAAATTCAAATTGTAAGCGTCACTTCCGTCAGAAAAAAATCTGAGTTACTCCCTAGTCGCGCCTAAAAAAGTTTTACTTCAAAAATGACGCTCAAAGATGATTCGAACCCGCTTCTTGTGTAAGACATTATTTTGTTTGAGGTCATAGACACGAAGGTCTTGTTAACCATTTCATGATAAATTAATGTCAGTAAAGTAAGAATGATCTAGCTAGGCAACTGATAAGCATAGCTTTTATACTTACTTAGGTACTTCTCAAACACATTTTTTTAACGAGAGGTAAATTCTATATGGATGCTATGTGCCGGACTCGTACCGACTAAAACCCACATGTATCCTACCTAACAGCCTACGGTTGGGAGCCACGTAAAAGTGTGTATGAGACTTCCGATGGCTAACCCTCGGAAGTCTCATACACACTTATAAAACATTCAGCCTTGAGGTGCGGATCACACAAATATTTCTTCCAAACTAGAATTTTAACCTGAGACCTCAGTCATCGAGGCAGAACATACTTTCTCTAAAACTTCAGTGACACGAATATATATAATACGTTAAACAAAGTAAGAACAGCCTATAACGGAAAATATTAAAAGTCGCCATTTCAAATTTAAGTTTCCGACAGAAATCGCAGATATTTTTAATTAAAACAGTTTCCCCTTCGATTTATCACTGAATGTTATTCATTTATATCGTTTTATTGCTTATGAGCTTTCATTTATTATGGACATGACAAATGTTCCTGAATGTTTTCATAATTTGTATGCAGCTGTGATTTATCTCAATTTATTTTTAAAAGCTTTTTTATATACATGTGTTATGTAGAGTAATAGCAGTGGCATAGATTACGTATTAAATAACTTGATGATGTTGTGACTGGTATATTATTGTATGCTATTATGAATGTCATGGCGACATCAAGTAAATCATGAGGCCGAGGGCCACAATCAATGACCACGAGACTTTCTTTTTATGTGTGACTAGTGGTCGTCACACGGTTTTACCCGAGTAGTTCCCGGGGTAGGCTATGTTCACCGGGAGTAGTTTACCTTTTCAACTTTGAAAGAATTTTTCAAATCGGTTCAGTAGCTTCGGAGCCTATTCGATGCAAACAAACAAACAATTAAATCTTTCCTCTTTATAATATTAGTATAGAAAAATCTCATGGATCTCATGCTCGACTGGGTAAAACTAAACGTTGTTTTTCCGTCTACCTACAGCTGAGAGTCCTGGGTGCACCTTCGGTATGATCATTTAAAGCCATTTTCCCGCTTCTTAGGAGGGTGTAGATGCATTTCTTGGATGCACCAGAATCGACGCATACATGTTTTTGATTAATATATTTATGGTACATATTATAATTATTATATGTAAACACTCACGCACTAAGACGCATCATACTTTTATGTTATGTGTATAGAAACACTATCCCCCCGCAGCAATATTCCTGCCATACTGCAAAAAACGTCACGAGACCGCGCACTCCCTCAACGCAATGCCCGCGAACCGCCGCGCCGTGGTTACCCGTCTGAACTCGTTACACTGCTCAACATCAGCCACAGTCTCGAGAGCTACGGTATATATCTCCTGTGAGCATCTTTCGTGGTCGTGAATCAAGACCCCGAACGCAAAATTGGGACGCGCCTCACCGGCAGAAAATGGCAAGGTAAGTGGCGTCACCACTTCTATTTGAGAGTTGAGTAGACTTGACCCTCAGGTGTATATTCCACACTTCGCTTGAAGATCCTGGGGTTGTAAGTGGAAGAAAAGACATGCTGGTAGAGCGTTTCAAGTTCATGTAGTTTGACAGAGAAACGATCTTTTGAATAGATCGGTTCCGGCGATGAGTCTCTCCACTGTCTGAGTCAAAGAGAGTCAGTCGTGATAGAAAAGTAAAAAAAAAACTTTAAAAATTAAATCAGCCTGAGTGTGGCATTCACTACTGCTGGAATTGAGCCTTTTCTAGTTTATAGCGTCACCTGACACGTGTCCTGTCCTACCTTTCGTTGACCAAGCTGTGACTAAAGAACTCATCTGCTCCTTCGGTCATCGTTTTGATTCACTGATCAGCAACAGAGTGTGGAATGTCAATGAGGCTGGAAATCGCGCCCATAAACGGAAATACCTATGCTATATATAGCATTATTGATTATTTTAGCAAGCAAACCTACAAAGGACCTATACAAATATCTACAACAAAACAAATTATAGAGCTTCCTTTGAAACTTTCCAAAAAATGTAAATGAAAAAAGCTCAACGCAAATGTTTCCGACCTCCGTGCGTACCTTCCATTGAGCCACCTAAGCCCCCAAATCGAAGACCTAAAAGCATTTTAATTATGAGCTTTGGACTTTTAATTAAAAAATCTAAAGTTCACAAAAGCTGCTAACGATTTTACGTCTGCGTGAACGACTTTATGGGAGCTCTCGTTTTGTGTGATTAAAAAAGTTTTTTTCGGCACGACATTCCTTGTTTTAAGCTTAATGGACTCTGTCATTCTATGACTTTTAATTATTAACGTTTAAAAATGTGTGACCAATCGTGTATTGAATCTGAAAAATATAAATGCAGATTTTTTATTAACATGAGGAAAATCCTACATAGATGCTATGCCAGACTACTACCGACTAAAAACCACACGTTTCCTGCCTGATGCCTACGGTTGGGAGCCCCGGGTAAGCCCTCGGAAGGATGACCTCAGGAGTAATAAACTGTTATTACTACGAAAATAAACCTACGAAGTCTTTTTCCAACTGCTGAGATGTTCTATGCTACATTGCTTTGGATGCGTTTGAAATCCTTCAATCATTATATTCATTCGTCTATACTTATAAGCGCTGGTGAACGAATTCCACTTATCTATCTGTACTAATATCATAAAGAGGAAAGATTTGTTTTTTGTTTGTTTGTTTGTAACGAATAGGCTCCGGAACTACTGGACCGATTTGAAAAATTCTTTCACTGTTGGAAAGCTACACTCTTTGTGGTGAACATAGGCTATATTTTATTCCCGTATTCCCACGGAAACGGGAACAACGCGGATGAAACCGCGTGACGTCCGCTAATATCTTATATTAAAGAATGCGTTCTATGGATACTTACGTGCTGAATGCATGCCACGGTTGCTATGAATGATACCTTTATTAGATAAATTGTATTTTTTTAATGAAAGGATTCGTGCTATGGATACGCGTTGTGTACATAGGTCTGTCTACACCTTAGACCATATAACACGGGACTAGCCTTTGCGAACCACCGCATACAAAAATATTCTGCCAGTTTTCATACAAGTGAAGGGGGAAACACAAAGACATATAAAATTTCATTGCATTTAAAAATGTATTAATCGACAAACGCGTAATGGCTGTTGTGTGTTAATTGTTATTGTACAGTCAACTACAATGAAATGTACTAGTTTAATCATATAAAATGATGTACTGATGTACAGGCTTTTTATAAAGCCAAAAGACCAAATGGTCATGTGCAATGGCAGAAAACAATGCTTAAGTAAGGCGCATCCTGTGGTTAGATGATCTAAGGTCTACACCTACAGACCTACATCGGCCATCTGTCATAATTTTAGGCCCTCTCTATAAAATAGAGTGCAGAGGGGCTTATGTCGAGACTTTGTCTGTAGTCTGTGACTCTGTCGCATCAAACTACATCACTAGGTGGATTATCTGTTCAAAGTTTTAAATAAAATAAAAATGTCAACGTGAATCGAATTGAACTTTTACAATAAACGTGTTAAAGAGGGGCAGTCGGGTGAGAACGATCTCACGGCTTCTTGTTAAATATAATATTAACTTAGTTTGGGCAACATTAACAGAATAGAAAGCGTGCTATGTAAATAATATGTTCCGCCTACAATATTATTTTCATAATTGACGTCAATCTAATTTGGTATGATGTTCATGAGAACATGTTTTCTACAATAAAGTGATACATAATAAAAGAAAGATTAAGGCAGTATAATATCTCGGCCATATTGAATTTTAACTTCAACAGAAGTACCTAATAAAATTCTTGAGTACGGTTCATTTGAAGGCTGTCAATAAAATGGAGCAAAAAGATCGTCAGATGCCGGAAACTACCGAATTTAGCCGGAAACTGCCGAAGTTTTGGAGAATAATAAGTCAATGTCTCATAAGTTTTGAAATTCTAATTAACAAGAAGCAGCAAAGTTTTCCTGTCGAGAACCTGTTGTGTCGATACAGTAGCGCAAAAAGATTGTCTCCACCGATTAAGAATCCCCATGAAATTAAAATGAAGCAGAGCAACTGGGTCATGAGATGTACATCTGATTATTATAAGTACCTAAATATATCTACACGTAAATGTACATAAATATTATAGTTACATCACATAATAAAACTAGAAAATAATATTTCTGGCTTTTATTTTTAAAATCTTTTTATTTAAGGACTTTTGTCTATAGACATGTCAGTCCAATTATACACACCCTTACATTATCATAATAAGTTAAAACATATAAGTAGGTGTGTACCTACTTATATGTTTTCTTACTACTTACACAAGTAGGTACCTAACAGGTACCTACTTGTGTAAGTAGGTACCTGTTAGGTACTCGGAAAAGGGCAAGAGTCACTCCAACCATGCACCCCAATTCCGTATATTCCCAACGGACCCCGGGTATCTGTCCCCTCACGGGGTCCGTTGGGAACTGAAGATAATTTCATGTCCAAGGGACCCCTTTGCCGAGTACGTGGGGTCTGTTGGGAAAAAAAATCCCTACGGGCACCTACTCTCTTCGCCCGTTAATAAAAAACGAGTATGTACAAGCAGTGCTAAGGCAGAGTAATAAATCCCCAATTCACACCATATAATATAGTCTAAGTGACCCCTACACCCTCCTACACATTTCATAGAGCCTTCTAGCAGATTTCTGGTTTTTAACACTATTTTTTTCCAACCCAGCTATGTGAAACAGTGGACTGTCTGCCAAAAGTCGCAAGCAGAAACTGGGTGTGGAAGGCACTGGACCGTGTATTCTGGCATAAATTGGGGAAGGCATACGTCCACCCTAGGCGAGGCCGCAATGGCGGCCGTGGGTCTGTTGTTAGTCCTGGGACATCCTTCCGAGGGCTTACCCGGGACTCCCAACGATAGGCTGTTGGGCGTAACGTGAGGTTTTTTAGTGGGTAGGAGTCCGGCATAGAATGAAGATTTTCCCTCAGGGTAAAAGAAAAAAAAAAGCATACGTCCAGCAGGGTACTGCCACAGGTTGATTTGATTGATTGAGTCTGTATTAAACTAGCGCATAGAAACTCCAACTACACCGATCCTTAGATCTTCAATGCGCTCGTGGCCCCGCGGACTCAGTGTTCTGTAAACGATCACTGCAGTAAGCAACTTTCACTATGGCCAAGCCTTGGATGGGTGACCACCCATGTGACCACTTTGTGACATTTATTTGAGCGTTTTCGTGCTTGAGAAGGCACGTTAAGCCGTTGGTCCCGGATGCCAGTAAAATGGCAGTCGTTAAGCCAAGTTGAAATTCTTTTAGGCGGGTTGAAAATTTTCAAAGTAAGGAAGGGCATGCTACGATGGTTCGGGCATGTGGAACGAATGGGAGATGAAAGAATGACAAAACAGATATACAACGCGCAAGGGGATGGACGTTGAAGTCGGGGAAGGTCACGACACACCTACCACGATTAAATTAATCGTGTGTTAGTTGAAGGTGGTGTCAAGAGCCGTAGGAACCGAGACGTGCATGCATGAAAAGAAAAATGATAGTTGAAGAAGCAAGTGAGGTGTGTATGGACCGTGCCGTGTGGCGCTCGGTTCTTTCTGCCTACCCCGCAAGGGATTTGGCGTGAAGATAGTTAGTAAGTTAGTTAGAAAATTTTCAACGACAGGCAGTCCCAACCTGTCCATCTCAACACGGCAATACGGCTCACCTGGGACAAATTATAAAAAAGTGAAATGTGGGCACATAATATGCCTCTGCCTACCCCATCGGGGATAAAGGCATGACCATATGTATGTATGTAGGATCTTCAAACATTCACATGTATAACTACTCCTAACATTATGTTTAACCTACAGTCTCCAAATCTAATATAACAATGACACACGATGTTCAAGATAACGCATTCAGGTCACGCGATACACCCATTAAATAACATTACCTACACGAATCTAACAATGTATGTAATCCTTTGAACATCGTGGATGAGCAGTATTTTATTTATTGAGTTAAATTTCACGTGACGGACAGATTGTCAGACAGACAGACAGACTGACAGCGAAGTCTCATGAATAGGGTTTCTTTTACCCGTTTCCACCCTTTGGGTACAGAACCCTAAAAATTGAATGTTCTTACCTATTAACATCATTTATTGCGTAGGATTTTTGTTAGATAGAGGTGATGGACCAGAATTTGAATAAAGCACATCTTACATTGAGTAGAGTTCATTTTTCCTATAAATAACCATCCAGATTGCGCTCTACGATCGATACAATCGTAGTAAGAGTATAGGCAGAAGTATATTAGGCGAATAAGAACTCCACGTAATGAAATTATATCTATACCTACATTATATTTTATAATTAAACTGTGTAGTGTCGAAAATCTGTTTATAGAAGACTAGCGGACGTCACGCGGTTTCACCCGTGTAGTTCCCGTTCCCATGGGAATACAGGAATAAAATATAGCCTATGTTACCCGCAATGAGTGTAGCTTTCCAACAGTGAAAAAATTTTTCAAATCGGTCCAGTAGTTCCGGAGCCTATTCTTTACAAACAAATAAACAAAAAAACAAATTTTTCCTCTTTATAATATTAGTATAGATGATTAGAAAAAATTACTTAGGTATTAGGTATCTAATCTCTCCTGTAGTCGAAAATGTGTCCGTATCAGGAATAAGTATAATGCCTAAACTAGGTACTGAATCAATTTGACTAATATTTAGCAGAATCTGAACTTACGATCCAAGGAATGCTTTAAGATATTTTTGATCCCGATATTTTGCAAATCAAGTATACTCTAATCAAAGTAAGCAAAATGATTTGAAATTAATTGAAATAGGTGGAGTGTGAAGATGCACAGTAATTGAAGTTAATTTGACTTCAATACACGTATCATTAAACAACAGTTAATTACCCCTACACCTTCTCAAATGATTGAATACCTAATGCATTGTTTTCCAAAATATAGTTGATCGGTTTTTTCTCCGTTTACCTACTTGCTTATGAGCAACTTCTCAAAAAGAATTCTCAAAACGACAATTTCACATGAGAAGAAGTTTATGAAATTTTACATGTAGAAATCTTAAAAAATAAGTATACCGTATCATAGAAGGTAATTAAGCCTATTAGAATCGCATCGCAGGCCTTAGGATTATTTTTCCGAGGGTGTGACCGGGGCTCCCAGCCGTAGGCAGGTGGAAGGCCTCGGTGTGGTATTAGTTGGTAAAATTCCGGCATAACATTCACTATATATTTTCACAAAAACTTTTATACTTAATTCAATTCAAATCTTCTTATACTAAGAAAATTTGACTTGAAAATAAAATATCGATTAGATTCAAATATTCGAATACCATTCTTTACAATCAATTCACAAGATAAGTTGCATATAAACTAACCTTTTTATCCTCTTACCTATAAAACCACCATGCGTTTAGGCCATTTATAATAAAAAATGTAATATCAGCGGTATCATTTTGTGGAAAAGTAATAAGCTATAAAAATCCAGCAGCTTCCGCACAAGCAGTTTTGTTTAGCATAAAATGTTAATAAAATTATGTTTTGGCACCATAGTGGTGGCTTTTTGGCCCCGAACTCTAGTACCGGTAAAATTAATTTGTTTCTATGTCGAAAGATGCGCTCGTAGTAATAAAGCTTAAGTTTTTTTGGTTTCGTTCACAAAAGGTAAAAACCGGTCAAGTGCGAGTTGAACACGCCCATGAAGGGTTCCGTAGCAGCAAGTAACATAATATAAAAGGTCTTGTAGTTCGTTGTATTTGTGATTGATGTTTTAACACGTTGTGGTAGTGATTTTTCTAAACGAAAATTGCGGTTTACGAAAATTGAAAATTGCGGGACGGTTTAAAAAAACTACTAACTCTTTCCCGTTCATTATTTTCGTTGGTAGTTTTTACGGCAATGTATATCATATATATTTTTTTAGATTTATCATTCTCTTAGTTTAGAAGTTAGAGGAGGGGGGACACACATTTTTTCACTTTGGAAGTATCTCTTGCGCAAACTATACACTTTAGAATTAAATTATGTTAAGAACCTCAATAGCATTTTAAAGACCTATCTTTAGATACCGCACATGTATGGGGATTGATGAAAAAAAAAATAATGAGTTTCAGTTCTGAGTATGGGGACCCCCAAAATTTACTGCTTTTTTTTCAAGTTTTATATGAAAATCTTATTTCGGTTTACAGAATATATCTATTTCACAAGTTTCAATAGCGTAGGCATTATAGTTTCGGAGAAAAGTGGTTGTGACATACGGACGGACAGACAGACAGACAGACATGACGAGTCTATAAGGGTTCCGTTTTTGCCATTTGGCGACGGATCCCTAAAAACGGGACCCTATTACTAGGACTCAGATGTCCGTCTGTCAGTATGTCTCCAAGGTACAGTATGTACCTTTCTCAGGAACCGTGATAGCTAGACAGCCAAATGGGAGTTGGATTCGCACATGACAGGTTCTGTACCAAAAAACTGCAAAATAGATAACTGGTTGCTGTGAGTATGGGAGCCCCCTTTTTTTCTAATTTAAATATTTTTTTGTTATAGCGGCAACAGAAATACATCATCTGAGAAATTTTCAGCTCTCCAGCAAACACGGTTCCTAAGATACAGCCTCGTGACAGACAAACAGACAGACAGACAAACGAACAGCAAAGTTTCATGAATAGAGTTTCGTTTTTACCCATTGGGTAAGTACGTGATGCTGAATATAATTCAAGTTTATACTTTCATTTGCCTCAAGGCCTTTGGTTTCGGTTGCTCAGAGGTCCGTTGCTCAGAGGGGTCGGCGTAACGTGTTACGCTGACGACACCCTCGTTACAGCGCGTGGAGCAACGCACCGTGACGCAGCACTAAAGGCCACGGCAGGGGTTGCTCAAGTCGTGGGTCGGATTCGGCGGCTGGGTCTCGAGGACGCCCTTCACAAATCCGAGGCTCTGTGCTTCCACGGACCTCGGATGGGGCCACCTGCGGGATCCAGCCTACAGGTAGGGGGCGTCAGCATCGGCATCGAGCCCTCGATGAAGTATCTGGGGCTCGTACTCGATGGCCGGTGGAACTTCGGACATCACTTCCGAAGTTTGGTCCCAAAACTGAGGGGAGCATCAGCCGCTCTGGCGCGGCTGATGCCCAACATCAGGGGACCCAACGCTCCCTACAGGAGACTGTACCTGGGGATCGTGCGAAGTATAGCTCTATACGGAGCTCCTGTATGGGCGGAAACCCTGACGGCCAGCAATGTGGCTAGATTGCTGAGCCCGCAGAGAGTGATGGCCATCAGGGTGATAAGGGGATACCGCACGATCTCCGGTGAGGCGGCATGTCTCCTAGCCGGGACCCCTCCATGGGACCTGGAAGCTCACTGTTCAGATGGCGCAAGGAGGCGCTGGAGCGGGGCCAAATTCCCGCTAATCGAGAAATCGAGGCCCAGCGGTCCCTACTCCAACAGGAAACCGTGGAGACATGGAAGGTGCGACTTGAGCAACCAAAGGGGGGATTCGCCACAATCGCAGCCGTCAGACCGGTCATGGACGAGTGGCTGGAGAGGAGACACGGTGCTCTCTCCTACCGGTTGACACAGATGCTTGCCGGGCACGGTAGCTTCGGTAGGTACCTGTGGCGAACACACCGGGAAACCACGGCCGACTGTCAGCACTGCGAGGACCGCAGCGATGACACGGCGTTCCACACGCTGGTGGAGTGCACGGTGTGGGCGCAACAGCGCCAGGACCTCGTGGTGGGTCTGGACGTGGACACTCTCTCGCTCGAGACCATGGTGCGAGCCATGCTCTCCAGCGGGAGTAAGTGGGACTACGCCGCCTCCTTCTGCGAGCAGGTCATGCTCGTGAAGGAGGCGGCGGGACGGGTACGGGAGAGAACTCTCCCACCCGAGTTCCGCAGTCGGCGGCCTGGGCGCCGCCGACGTGTCTTCGCCGAGGACTATCGGCCACCATGACCGGGGGCCTGAGGACGGTGAGAGGGCGGCTCACCGTCCTTACAGAAGCAGGCCCAAGACGGCAGCGTGACGTGAGCAATTCACGCACGCCCCCCCTTAGAAGCGGGATCCACGGGATGGAGAAAAATATTCCAATTTGTTCTATTAGTTGAACAAAAATAGTAGAACATATTGGAATACACGGGGATCCTCACCGTGACCCGAAACCCCCCAAAGACGCGGGATAGCACCCGAACCACCCCCTGGGCGAGGCTGCAGTGGCGGCCGTGGGTCTGTTGGGAGCTCTGGTACATCCTTCTGTTGGGCGTGACGTGAGGTTTTTTAGTCGGTAGGAGTCCGGCATAACATCCATGAGGATTTTCCCTCACGTTAAACAAAAAAAAAAGGCCTTTGGTGAAAGTTTGCATTTTTTAATTTAAACTATGAGAAAAATGCAATATCTGTTCTGCTTCTGATCAAAAATTTTGGCAATTATGCATTTAGTAATATTGATTTTCGATATGATCTTTATCACCTTTAATAATCTCTTCTAGACATTTAGGAGCAAATTTCATGCAAAAATGCACTAAACTTTAAACTTTATTAAAGTTCAATGAAACTTTGAATAATATTCTAAATAATATTTAGAATTGAGCTTATATTAAAAGATTTATAAGCTCTATTCTAATAATATCCTAATATTTTATTGTAAACTAGAGGACGTCACGCGGTTTCACCCGCGTGTTCCCGTTCCCGTGGGAATACAATATTTTTTCTTCCATAAGAACCTTCTCCTGACAATACCTTAGACAACAAAAAAATAATTAGTGAAATCGGTCCACCCGTTCTGAAGTTATGCGCTTACCAAAACATTTTGCGATTCATTTTTAGGGTTTCGTAGCCAAATGGCAAAAACGGAACCCTTTTAGATTCGTCATGTCTGTCTGTCTGTCTGTCTGTCCGTCTGTCTGTCCGTCCGTGTGTCACAGCCACTTTTCTCCAAAACTATAAGGCCTATGATATTGAAACTTGGTAACTAGATGTATTCTGTGAACCGCATTAAGATTCTTATGTAAAACTAGAAAAAAAACAGTAAATTTTGGAGGGTCCCCATACTCAGAACTGAAACTATTTTTTTTTGTTTTCATCAAAACCATACGTGTAGGGTATCTATAGATAGGTCTTCAAAAATGCTATTGAGGTATCTAACATCATATTTTTCTAAACTGAATAGTTTGCGCAAGAGACACTTCCAAAGTGGAAAAATGTGTCCCCCCCCCGCCCCTCTAACTTCTAAACTAAGAGAATGATAAATCTAAAAAGAAGATATGATGTACATTGCCATAAAAACTACCAACGAAAATTGGTTTGAACGAGATAGAGCTGTTAGTTTTTTTTAATACGTCATGAACCGCAATTTTCGGAAAAATCACTACCACTGCGAACGTGTTAAAATATCAATCAAAGTTATAAGAACTTTTATATTATGTTACTCGCTGCTACGAAACCCTTCATGGGCGAGTCCAACTCGCACTTGGCCGGTTTTTATATATAAGAATAGGAGATATTTGACTGTACCTATGTAATCGATAAATTTGATTAACTCTTCCAACGTAAGTACCTAATATTAATTCCGAGGGCTTACCCGGGGCTCCCAACCATAGGCTGTTGGGCCTTACGTAAGGTTTTTTAGTCGGTCGGAGTCCGACATTGCATCCATGAAGGATTTTCTCCCACGTTAAATAAAAAGTACCTAATATTTCTACCGACTATTATAATATACAAATTATGTTTGGGTTAAACGAGAGCTACGTGGTTCATAGCCTATCACAGGTGAACCCGGAGGATATAGCTAGTACGGTATAAACATTTATTGTATACGCCTTTTAGTTTTAATGTACATTAAGTTTGGTAACCGCACGGCAATATTAGAGCATTACTTTACGAGCAATTCTATCGTCACGAGCCATTTAAGGCTTAAACCGTAAAAATTGGTCGATTTACCAATAACTGCATTATGTTTTTGCTTTACTATGTACCTACTAAGAAAAGTTTGTATTAAGGAACTTTGAACATAGGGACAACATTCCACCTGTGTTGTTAACTGTTATGTGGAAGTCTTTGGTGTTATCTCATATTTGGGCCTGAGACATGATGGTAAGTAAATCAATCCAGTCCAATCAAACATCTCATCTCGATCTTATTAATGATAGCCTTGTGAGCGACAATATTTATTTTAATATACCTGCGTAGGTTCCAACCACATACCCCACAATAAAAATGGGTGAGTGTATCGGTAGCAAGCAGTTCCCTTGAAATAATTATAAGTGATTATTAAGTAGGTATACGAAGAAATAATTTTTTGTAACTGTAAATTTACCACTGCACTGGCAAAAGACTATAGAAAAAACTTAGTTACAAACGCAGCTGAACGCAGTTCGCAAAACGAACAAAACGAAACACCAGACTATCTAGTATTCCCGACGTTAATTTGAAAACCATTTTTCTTTCGAAAAAAGGTAACTTTGTTCAAAGGAAACTCTATGTTCTAGTGCCGTCGACGAATCAAATTTCTAGAGACGACCTCGCCGAACGAAAAACTAACAGAAATATTTTCGTTCCATTTACTGGCATGCATAGAGCAACACAACCTGTGACTATTATCGAGAGGGGAGGCACCATACTGAGACTTTTCCCTCTGTTAAAGCGTAAAGGAGTACGCTTACCTATACACACAAATTTATAAAAAAATTAAATGTGTGTTTCTGAAATTATTAGTGTATTGTGATAATTGTTCTGTGTAAGTTTCATAGTGACAGCTGATTGCTTTGATTGTGCTGTTTATCCCGCAACATATGACCATAATATGACAGACAGATAATATATTTGTATAGAGCAAACATGCTATGTTTACTTCCCGTGTACTGGTCGCATTGCTCTATGTTTTTTTTTTTTTTTATACCACTAAGGTGGCAGACAAGCATACGGCCCACCAGAAGGACCGGTGGTCACCGCAGCCTATGAACGTTTGCTCTATACCTATTTATTATTATTATTGCTCTATGCCAGAGGAGCCACACACATATCTATAATTTTAAAGAGTATAGATGCTATAACTACTCCCCTTGTGCTGGTGGCGTTTCTCTATGTGACACACATATTTATATGTATAGAGTAAAAATGCTATGACTACTGCCCTTTTGCTGGTCGCGTTGCTCTATGTGACACACAGATTATGTATAGAGCAAATGTGCTATGTCTACTCCTCTTGTACTGGTGACGTTGCTTTATGTGACACACAGATATGTATTAGAGCAAACATGCTATGTCTACTCCCCTTGTACTGGTCGCACTGCTCTATGTGACACACATAATATATATTATGGAGTAATCATGCTATGTCTACACTCCCTTTGTACTGGTCGCCTTGCTCTATGTGACACACAGATATGTATTAGAGTAAAAACGCTATGTCTACTCCCCTCGTACTGATCACACTGCTCTGTGTGACACACATAATATATATTATGGAGTAATCATGCTATGTCTACACTCCCTTTGTACTGGTCGCCTTGCTCTATGTGACACACAGATTATGTATAGAGCAAATGTGCTATGTCTACTCCTCTTGTACTGGTGACGTTGCTTTATGTGACACACAGATATGTATTAGAGCAAACATGCTATGTCTACTCCCCTTGTACTGGTCGCACTGCTCTATGTGACACACATAATATATATTATGGAGTAATCATGCTATGTCTACACTCCCTTTGTACTGGTCGCCTTGCTCTATGTGACACACAGATATGTATTAGAGTAAAAACGCTATGTCTACTCCCCTCGTACTGATCACACTGCTCTGTGTGACACACATAATATATATTATGGAGTAATCATGCTATGTCTACACTCCCTTTGTACTGGTCGCCTTGCTCTATGTGACACACAGATATGTATTAGAGTAAAAACGCTATGTCTACTCCCCTCGTACTGATCACACTGCTCTATGTGACTCACAGATAAATAATCTATAGAGAGAACATGCTATATCTACTCCTCTTGCGTGGTCGCGTAGCTCTATGCTGGCATGGTGCTACAAAATCGACGGTATCTATTTGCCGCGAAACGTTGGCCCTGTGTTACTTGAATATGATTGCACTTGAAATTTCTTGCCGGGAGGTTTGGACGGGACACAAATTGAAAATATTCAAATTTAAAGGTATAACAGTATTTCTGTTAGAAAAGATTGTTGTCTTTAGTACTTTTTTAAATAAATACATACTGCGGTATTCTTACCCTTATAAATGTTTTAAATACGTTTGTTTGTACCTATGTATGTAGGTATATTCTGGGACGAGGAAACGAGAACACCACCACTGGAATGGAGCCGTGGGCGCCATGTTGGTTTTATTTTATAACTAGATGATGCTCGCGGCTTCGCCCGCGTGAAATTCGGTACCCGTTCCGCTTTCCGTGGGAACATATTCCCGGGATGAAAAGTAACCTAAGTGTTAATCCAAACTATAAGCTATCTTTGTGTCAAATTTCAGCCCAATCCGTTCAGCCGTTAGAGCGTGATTGAGTAACAAACATCCAAACATATAAACATCCAAACATCTTCACAAACTTTCATACCTATTTATAATATTAGTAGGAAGTAGGATACTAGCCTGCTACATATTGATGATGGCTTCAGTTCCATCGAAAATAGTTCGGATCATTCTTTCACTAAAAAAAAAAAATAGGTAAAATTGCCCATTTATAAATGGGCAATTTTACCAACAATGCCACATGACCCATTAAACAATACCAACACAAATTTCTCCAATAGAGGGTTGGCAGCTCGAGTGCAGCGCTTCTCGTGTTACAAACGTTCATAGGCTACGGTGAGCACCAGTACAACTGGTAGGCCGTATGCTTGTTTCCCACCTTAATGGTACAAAAAAATATTTCTAATGGTTCTCAAAATTTATTTCACATAAGTACCACATAATGACGTCAAGGTTCATAATTATATTATACTAGCTGAAGCCCGCAGCTTCGCCCACGTCATAGTATTGTTCCTGTTCCTGCTTACCGTGGGAACTTATTCCCGGGATAAAATTAGCCTATGTGTTATTCCAGACTATAATCTATCCCTGTACCAAATTTCAGAACGATCCGTTCAGCCGTTAGAGCCGGCTGTTCCACCTATACCACCCCCGGCATCCCACCTGGGTGGGAAAAGTGGAAAAAAATATTCCACTTTTCCCACCCAGGCGGGATGGCCTGGTGGGGTAGGTGGAATAGCCGGTTAATGTGAAAGAGTTACAAACATCCACACTCAAACTTTCACATTTATAATATTAGAAAGATCTAACCACACCTATCTAATGCAACTCAAAATACTGGCAGTTATGATCCAGTAAGATCCGGTTTATACCGGCATGAAACCGGTTTACGGTGGTCCATGCGAGAGCAATAACAACGTTTCAGATGTGGTAATGAAATTCTTGTGTCATTTCTAAGTTAATTATGGCTTTTTATGTGGCAATATTATTTTCAATGAAGACGGTGAAATAGAATTACTTATACTTTTCAGGAGGCGTCATTGTATTGCTTTTAATGTAAATTTAGCAGACGTTACGCGGTTTTATTCTTAAAGAAAGAAAGAAAATTTTATTCAGCCCTTGAGATACGCATACCTACTTAAGCTACATAATAAAATAATAGCAAACTAGTTATAGCACTACATAGGTACCTATATCTGCAAGCATGCCGAATGAGGTCTGGTTCAGCATGTGCTAGACCGGTGCATAGTGCTTTTTCAACAAAGCCCCATTATAAGTATAATTATTAGTTTTTTTGTTATATTATATTTGCGTCGTTCCCATTTCCGTGGAGATAAATGGGGATAAAATATAGCTTATGTCACACAGAACAGTGTAGCTTCCAAAGAGTGACAATTTTTTTAAAATCTATTCAGTGGTGGTGCCTATTAAATGTAAATAAACAATCAATAATTGCCTCTATATAGATTTTTTTAACGTGAGGGAAAATCCATCATGGATGCTATGCCGGACTCCTACCGACTAAAAAACCTCACGTATCGCCCAGCAGTCTATGGTTGGAAGCTCCGGGTAAGCCCTCGGAAGGATGTCCCAGGACTCACAACAGACCTACGGCTATAAGCTCATGAGCTTATCTCGCTACCAGTGGTAGCGAGTTTAGACCAATGTCAGTTTGTCAGTCAAGTTCTAAAGTTTGATAGCCCAAGGGTATACTATAATGGTGGGGGAGGATAACCTCAGTAGCTTATATTATATTCCAAATTTGAATTTTGGGTCAGGACCCCAAACTTAAATTTGTATGACACTACAATTTTTTTAACTTTATTTTCAAATCAAATAAGTTCGAAATTTTTAAAAATTAATGTACGAAACCACTATTTTTATTGGACACTCGAATAACAATAATTTTGAATTATACCAGTATCCCTACTTTCCTACTAATCCCTACTAATATTATAAAAGCGAAAGTAACTCTGTCTGTCTGCCTGTCTGTTACGCTTTCACGTCTAAACGGCTGGAGCGATTGAGATGAAATTTGGTATAGGGATAGTTTGAGACCCTGAGAAGGACATAGGTTACTTTTTAACCGACTGCGCAAAAGAAGGGTTATGATTTTACGCGATAACGACTTTTACGCAAGAACGCGGAACAGCTAGTAATACATAAATTAAGTAAAATGCATTTATAAACGACTAGACGGTTCCCGCGGCTCCGCCCGAAGTCCAATATTCTGTTCCCGTGGCCGCCTCTCATGGGATCTTATCCCGGGAATAAAAAGTATCCCATGTTATTCCCGACTACAATCTATCCTTGTACAAAAGACCTGAGTTTAAGTGATATCAGGACGTATGCGATTTATACACCTAAAAGACAATTTTGAAAATTTGCTCTTACTAAATTACAAATTTAATGTGAAAAAAGATAGTATCGGTCGCGAGCAGGATTCGAACCTGCATCTTCTGCTAGTCCAGCAGACTTCCTATCCACTGAACCGCCGAGATACTACTTTCAACCGACTAATTACTTCACGGTATACTTCTTGAGGTGACGAATGTAGGCAGTTACAATTATATGTTACACAGCATGAATGTATAATATTGCACCTATTGTTATTCCATTGATAATACCAGCACAAAATTACAAGTAATTTTGAAATGCATTTAGTATGCTAACTGAAACGCAATTTTAAAAGAAGTTTCATACTTTACTTTTAAGAATTTTGAATACTTAGTATCTTAAATCCTGAATAGTAGAAAAGTTGATCTTCTAATCTATAATACAACTGGGAACTCGAGTCCGGTTGATGGATCGAGCTTAAAAATATCTAAAGTATGTATTCTATTCTTTTCTCTTTGAAAAGCTGCCTCTTGAGAATACAATTTGAATTCCTTAGATTACGTTTGAAATTCGAAACGCTAAAATTATTTGCTTCCGCTTCCGTGAAACAAATAATAAAAAGTGACTGCCGACAATTTTATTTTGAATTCCGAATGCCATCCATTTCCATTCTTAGGAGTGACGTCAATACGCAGACATTTTATCGTAGGTACGTTTCACTTGGCCTTTTTTTTTAAGAAATTCTGAACGAAGGTAGGTTTCGTAAGGAGTTTTAATAAAATCTTGGGCTCCTGGGCTTAAGTGCCGCTCGCGATATGAGCGTCCCTTTATTACGGTTTCTAAAAACTACCAACGTAGGATTAATATTAAAACTCATTTTTACATTGTGTTTTGGGCAAGTTGTTTAAAAACTCAAAATTCAGTTCTAAATTTGAAATACATAGAGCCTATAAAATAATGTATAGTGTTGGGATTGACGTGGCTGAATCGATAAATAAAACAAAAAAAAAGTTACGTATCGAGTTTCAGCGCAGGACAATCCAATCGGTGTGAAACTGGTGAGTTCCCTGGAGGCGTTGCTATGGCAACAATCCGGGTTGAGCACAAGTGAAAGGGGTCACAAAATCCAAACTTATCTCATAAATTTACACGGCAGGTCGATCTCGTGCCGAAGCGAGGAGCGTTTCGCCAAATTTCGCCAAATTTCATTTTGTAAACCTCGTCAGCCGGGCTCATTTAATTGTTATGAAATTTTAAGTATTATGTGTTTTTAGTGTTGACTCATGAAATTATGAGTGTGTTTGCACTCTTCTCATTTGCTAAATGGATTTGTGGTGTAAAATATTGACGCAGTTTGAGCGGGAAATTTTAATTATCGATATCCATTCATTACTTAACTAATTTGTATTGGTTACACTAATGAACGTTGGATTTCAAACCAAACAAGAGTATGGTTTTTAACCGACTTTCAAAAAAGGAGGAGGTTCTCAATTCATCTCTATGTTTTTTTTATGTTTGATACTGGCAAATCCCTGGAGAGAGTAAACCGATTTAGATTTTTTTTGGGTGAAAGCTGGTGCTTCTCATGTGATCTCATATACAGGAAGTCAGAATCTGATGCTAGGATCCTGGAGAAATCGAGGAAATCCCTCGAAGTACAGGCAAGAGTACTGTTTCGAGTGCCTTATTATATAATCTAATTTGAGTATTTGTGTTCGGTTATTATCTTTTTTATTAAATAAGCGCTTTAAAGCACTACATTTTAATGAAGGTATAGAGTTGATCTGATGATGGAGCCGACAGACAGTCGAGGGAATTCCTAAACGATTAACAGCAGTTACCTTGTGTTTGGGCTTGATTAATTTGTATTGTGGATAACATTACCTCTAGTTAGATATAAACATATATTTTCAGTATAGGTACTCGGCACTAAAAATAATGAAAAAGTTTAATAATATCTGATAAATCTAAACATACTAGAACTGCTAAATTAATTTCATTTTTTCATTTTTTAGTTTTTGTTTGAAGTCGGTTTTTTGGTATTTTTTTTATCTGTTCTAGTATTATAAAGAGGAAAGATTTGATTGTCTGTTTGTGCATCAAATAGGCTCCGAAACTACCTACTGAACCTATTTGAAAAATGCTTGGGAAGCTACACTTTTTTTTTTACGTGAGGGAAAATCCTCAGAGGATGTTATACCGGACTCTTACCGACTATAAAACCTCACGCATCGCCCAACAGCCTGCGGTTGGGAGCCCCGGGTAAGCCCTCGGAAGGATGTCCCGGGACTCACAACAGCCCTACGGCCGCCACTGCGGCCTCGCCCAGGGGGTGGTTCAGGTGCTATCCCGCGTCTTTGGGGGGTTTCGGGTGTTATCCTGCTTCTAAGGGGGGGCATGCGTGAGTTGCTCACGTCACGCTGCCGTCATGGGTCTGCTTCTGTAAGGACGGTGAGCGACCCTCTCACCGTCCTCAGACGGCGAAGACACGTCGGCGGCGTCCAGGCCGCCGACTGCGGAACTCGGGTGGGAGAGCTCTCTCCCGCACCCGGCCCGCCGCCTCCTTCACGAGCATGACCTGCTCGCAGAAAGAGGCGGCGCAGTCCCACTTACTCCCGCTGGAGAGCATGGCTCGCACCATGGTCTCGAGCGAGCGAGAGAGTGTCCACGCCCAGACCCACTACGAGGACCTGGCGCTGTTGCGCCCGCGCCGTGTCATCGCTGCGGTCCTCGCAGTGCTAACACTCGGCCGTAGTTTCCCGGTGTTTTCGCCACAGATACCTACCGAAGCTACCGTGGGAAGCTACACTATCCCCGAATAACATATGCAGATATATTTTATTCCCGTACTCCCACGGGAACGGAACTACGCAGGTAAAACCTCGTGACGTCTGCTAGTCGTACATAAAATATTTACAGTGACAGTGTCGAAAAATCCTAAAAAGACTATTTAATTTCAATGGAACGTTTGGTAGTTAATTTTGTCCATTTTATTTTATTTCGCGCCGCGATACGATTTGAACGGTATCGAATAAACGATCGAGTTAAAACTGTCCGATTAAAATATCCGATTGTTCAATCGGTTTGGGATATCGGGCGCATTCGTGCACCCATTTGTATAAAATGCTGAACGTTCTGATTTGGTATTTATGTATTCGAGAATGGCTACGAAATTATATTGATTGAGTTCTGATTGATACCTTCGGACAATGTTCAATAAAATTCACAGTTAATAAATGCTTTGTAATGGCGACGCCTTTGAAACGGTGAAATTTGATTTACTAAATTCCTTCTAATATTATAAATGCGAAAGTAACTCTGTCTGGCTGTCTGTTATGTTTTCACGCCTGAACCCCTGAACCGATTTTGATGAAACTTGGTTTAGAGCTAGTTTGAGTCCAAGGGAAGGACATAGGTTACTTTTTAGCTGACTGTGCAAAAGAAGGGTAGTGATTTTTAATGATTTGACGGACTACTCTCTAAGAACACCTTAACATTGAATATTGTTGAACAGATCAAGTGACATTTTTCAACATGTTCTATCAAGTGGCATCAATCAACAGTATTTTCATAACAATCAACAGTATTTTAAAATATTTAAATTCCTACATTTTAGCCCCTCTCTATAAAATAGATTGCAGAGGGGCTTATGGCGAGACTTGTGTCTGTAGACTGTGACTCTGTTGCATTAAACTACGTCACTAGGTCACATGGCTCATCTGTTCAAAGGTTGAAATAAAACAAAAATGACAACGTCAATCGCATTGAACTTTCACTTTCACAATAAACGTTTTAGAGAGGGGCCGTCGGGTAAGACCGTCTCACGGCTCCTTGTTTAAGTAGATATTATTCTTATAAAATACGGTAAGTTTGAAAAAATAGTTACGAATCGGAGAAGTATTTGTTTCGACCCTGGATTCAAACTTGAGACCTCAGTATGGCAGTCGATTAAACAACTACTTCTAAACCAAGACAGTCCATCTAATGAAAAAATATTAAAAAAAATTCCGACAGTCCCTAAGCCTGAGTAAAGTATGAAGGACAAACTGGAGCAGTCTGTTCTAAATCTTGTATGCTCCCATAAGCACACGGCCCGCGACGCGCCAAATTCTGCGAATTTTGAACAAGTTCCTACATATAGAGAAACCTGAACGCCCACGCATCCGTAAATACTAGGGGTATTTACGGATGCGTACACACTCATCAAACCGAAAATATTCCTCTATATCATTGTACGTAATATCACATGACACTTATTCATACCAGTAGCTAGTAATAAGGACAGGGCAGTACCCTCTCGAGCCCTTTGTAAATTTTAATCACCAACATACAAGTTACTAACCGCATTTACCCCTTGACGACCATAGTTTTGCATAGCAAGTGGCTTTACCCCATGTACATACCGCTCCAAACTTTAAAACCGCTCTGAACATAGCCGCAAGTTTAGACTAGCGATTTATAGTCCAGTGGTCAATTACGTTATAGAGAATTATAGTATTAGTAACGAAAACTAATTCGAAGGGTAAATATGACCCAAATAATATTCGTGCTTAAATCTTTCATGAATGTTGTGAGATTTTGTTTTTAGATTCCACTTTCTGAAGGAAACGGATTCATATTCATAATTAATACTTAGATATGAGTTTTTTAACTGTATATTTCATACCTGTGTGCAGTTCAGCCCCGTGTGGCGATTGGGTCCCGTATTGCGACGAGTAAGAGTACAAAATGTCGCCACCCAAATAATCCCGAGGGTGTTGTAACAGGCGACTAAGGGAACATTTTCGCAAAAAGATCCATTGCGTAGAGAAGAAAAATTTGTAAATGAAACCCGGTTGTCTTTAAAATAATGATCGTTAAGCCAAGTTGGTGGCCTTATAGGCGGCTTGAAAAATTTCAACTGCGGGTCGCGGCGACCTGCTCCTGTCCATTTTAACACGGCGCGATGGGCTCACCACCTAAACGTTGGACATAAAACTATGAGGTGAAATGTGGGCGTATACTATGCCTCTACCTACCCCTTCTGGAATAAAGGTGGAACTACATGTATAATTATGTAAATTTCATAAACGTTTAAAAAATACTGTGTTAGGTAGGAGTAATATTGTACCTTTGAGAATACTTTTAAGCGAAACCGGCTAGGTGGTGTTAAATGAAATTAAATAATAGATAATTGTGGAATGTAAGTACAAGTGTGTGTTTCAATAATGGCCAAGTGTATCCTTATTTATTATTACCCAACATTTCGAACAATATGCAACAGCCAGTGCGACATGGTCTAAACCTGGTAAGTTTTTAAATACAACCTAAACCTATGAGGTCTGGCCAGGGCAGGCAATAAAAATGAATGAAACATAACTGTTCTACCCTTTATAATTATTATGCAGCATGGAACGAATAGTTTAAAAGTTGATTATACCTTACCCACTAGGCTTTACATCGTAAGTCTAAACTTGTGGTTGTATTCAGAGCGGTAATAAAGTTTGCAGATAGCTTTATCTATTATTCCGTAGAGGCTCAAAGTGACAAAACCATTTCTATATTCCTCTTCCTTTTATTACAAATTAGAATGTACGAAAGTTACATGGGTTTAATTTTATTGTTTATGACATAGGTAGTTGAATATAGTTTTATTAACTTTGTAGTCATATTAACATTACGGAATCTTACAAACTACTCAAAAAACCCGCCCCTGACAACTCCTGACGCAAAGGTGCCCATCACACTTGCTGCCAGCTTTTGAACCAGAAATGAACCAGACCGAGAGTCAGCCGTCATCACTGTGAACTTATGTCCTATCTCCCTAACAAATTCCTTGGCCTTCTTGCCTTAACTTCCCAGGCTCCGGGCATGAAGTAGTACCCCGGCTACAATTCGGCATATTTATTCCTTTTCCTTATGCTGGCTTCTTCTGCTGCTGCTTCTGTTAGTAGATAAGTACATGCCTTAAAAATTTCAGTCTTTTTAGAACAGTATTCAGGGGACGTTACTAGGTTTCATCTGCGCTCTCATTTCCGTGTGAATACGGGAATAAAATATAGCCTTTGTCAACCGAGGATAGTTAAAATTTCCCGACGTTAAAAGAGTTTTTCAAACTGGTTCAGTAGTTTTAGAGCATAATTATAAAAATAAATATTTTTTCATAATTCTGTACTTAAACTTCCGTACTTCGATCAAATAAATAATCGATCAATTAAACAATTGGTCAAGTCAGTTATCGTCAGTGTATGGTAAAATACATTTATCTTTCTAGGGCTTAGATTTTCTTTTCTGTCTGTATGAACAAGCTAATCTTAGAAGATACTGAGCGGAGTATCTCGCGGTTTTTACTAGTAGATTAAGCTCAACTTTTGACAACTTATAGGCTATGCTTTTATCAAAATCAAATGGCAAGAAGAAGATCTATCGTCGTATAAAGATACACAATACCTCATGATTATGCAACATTTTAGCATTGGGACCAAAATTACATTTATAAAGTGATTAGTATTTATGAGATCGGACTGCCATCTACCCTTCAAATGGAACTTGTGGGAATACCTGTAATTTAACTTTATGAAAGTTTGCAGACTGGGTACAGAACTTAGACGGCTGACAACTGGACAAACTCTAGAATTAGTTGACAACAAATAACCCTAGTAAAGGAGACTCCTACCAACTGAACAGCAAACGTCCCCTACCTAACTGTGATTACGGTTGGGAGCCCCGGGTAGTGCATATTAGAACCAATATGAATAGACATTTTTTATAACAGTCACATAATCAGTCCTATGGCTGACCATTTAAGGGCTTTTTCATACTACCTACTGAGGTGCCTGTTCATTTCAACATGGCAATAGGCTCAACACCTATTACATGGAACAGAAAACTATGAGGTGAAATGAAGGCGTATGCTATGCCTCTGTCAACCTCTTCGGGGATAAAAGCGTGACTATATGCATGTACTGAGGTGACAGACAAGCAGACGGCCTACCTGATGAAATGTGGAGGTGAAATGAGGGCGTATACTATGCCTCTGCACTCACACAATCACGACGAATCAAATAACACCTAGCATATCAAAATCTGTCAAGCCGATCAGGCTGTACTTCGTGACAAAGAAATGGACATACATACATAAGTCTCTAATTTTATACTACTAGTATAAACTGGGGCTGAGTGGTGCTATGGGATCTGGGCACCTGATAAACATAGATAACATTCACAGTCCGAATCAAATATTTGGAGTATACAAAAAAAAAGTGCAATCCTTGTGATTAAGTATGTATTTCGCCTTTGTAATCAACGAGGAAAGAGTCAGTTAAAAATAAGTAGTTTCTGTGCCAAATGCGTAACCCTTAGGGAATACAGGCTAGGCTCACCACCTATTACATGGGACATAAAACTATGAGGTGAAATGAAGGCGTATGCTATGCCTCTGTCAACCTCTTCGAGGATAATATAGAAATAGGCAGACGGCCCACTCTGATGGAATGTGGTCAACTTAGCCTTGCTAAACTCGCTCTGCCGATTAGGTGACTCCGCTTATTTGACACCTTAATATAGAAGAAAGTACCTAGTAATCTGAAGGTAACATTTTAGTTTCACGACAGAATAATAACAGAAAAGGATCAGATACTCACATTTGAAGGTCCCAATAAACTAAACTTTATCTGTGAAGTTTGAACGCTGTAAGTTCAAGAGATTCTGATATTCGCCGTAGATGTGTTCGCTACGTGACTTTCAACGATATTGAGTTTACTTTAGTATCAGCAAACCTCTCGAAGGACGAACAAATATTTTGGTAAACATTAGTATGTTTGTTATGTTGCCCTTCTCAGCCAATCTGTACTGGAATTATAAGAAAACAAGTATTTTTTAAGTGCAACTTCTAGACTTGAAGAAGGCTAAGCCTTGCTAAACTCGCGCTGTCGACCGGTTTCACGTTTCGTTTAGGTGACTCCGCTTGTTTGACACCTTAGTAGTATAAAAGAAATTACTTTGTAATCTTAAGGTAACATTTTACTTTTACGACAGAATAATAACAGAAAAGTATCAGATACTCACATTTGAAGGTCCCAATAAACTACATTTTATCTGAGAAGTTTGAACGCTGAAAGTTCAAGAGATTCTGATATTCGCCGTAGATGTGTTCGCTACGTGACTTTCAACGATATTGAGTTTACTTTAGTATCAGCAAACCTCTCGAAGGACAAGCAAATATTTTGGTAAACATAAGTATGTTTTGTTATGTTGCCCTTCTCAGCCAATCTTTACTGGAATTATAAGAAAACAAGTTCGTGTATTTTTTTAAGTGCAACGTCTAGACTTGTTTTGTTTTCATTCGCTTTTTTTAGGGGGCTGTTCCCAAAGGGTAAAAAACCGAACAAGTGTGAGTTGGACTCGTCCATGAAGGGTTTCGTAGCAGCAAGTAACATAATATAAAAGTTCTTATAGTTCGTTGTAACTTTGACTGATGTTTTAACACGTTCGCAGTGGTAGTGATTTCACTAACCGGAAATTGCGGTTTATGATGAATTAACAAAAAACTACCAGCTCTATCTCGTTCAAACTAATTTTCGTTGGTAGTTTTTATGGCCATGTACATAACATATTTTTTTTAGATTTATCATTCTCTTAATTTAGAAGTTAGAGGGGGAGGACACACATTTTTCCACTTGGGAAGTGTCTCTTGCGCAAACTATTCACTTTAGAAACAAATGATTATAGAAATTTCCAATAGCATTTTTGAGGACCTATCTATAGATACTCCACACGTATGGGATTGATGAAAAAAAAATTTACAGTTTCAGTTCTGAGTATGGGGACCCCCAAAATTTACTGCTTTTTTCTAGTTTTATATAAGAATCTTAATGCAATTCACAGAATACATCATGCTACCAAGTTTCAATAGCATAGACCTTATAGTTTCGGAGAAAAGTGGCTGTGACACACGGACGGACAGACAGACATGACGAATCGATAAGAGTTCCGTATCTGCCATTTGGCTACGAAACCCTAAAAACGGGACCCTATTCATGAGACCTCGCCGTCTTTCTGTCATAACGCCGTAGGCCTCCCATACAACAAACGTGTATTTTTGCCACTTTTTGGTACGGAAAACAAACCAGCCAAGTGCGAGTCGCTCTCACGCACGGAGGGTGCGTGAGTCCAATTCGCACTTGGCTGGTTTTTTTTTGTCCAATGACAAGATTATTAGGTATTCATGGATTAACAGGATGCCGCCCGCGGCTACAACCGCGTTGAATCTTGTTTTAGCTGCCGCGACCCATGGGAGATTATTCCGGAACTAAAACTCGATGTTTATATCTCTATACTGAATTTCAGTTAGATACGTTGAGCTGTTAGAGCGTTAATGGTTTAAAACATACTGACTTCTTGACATTCACATCACTCACAAACTTTTGCAACTATAATAAGTAAGATTAGTAAGATCGCCAGTGCTCGCTGCTCTGATCGAGTGGTGAGATTGTTTTTAACCCATTCCAACTGTAACTTGTTATAAAAAGTGGTCTATTTCCTCTATGAATCTCTGTGCTAATTTCCATCTGAATCACTTCAGCATTATAAGCGTAAAAGACAGTCGGCGAAAATACATAAAAAACATACAGACAAATTGAGAACCTTCTTTTAAAGTCGGTTGAAAAGGTCATGATAGGGTTGATGTGAAGGAATATACATAACCTAACTTCGTGCCTACTTGCCATTACTTACCTACTTATGTATCAAATACCCAAAAAATGTACCTACATTTCGGTATATCTGTAAACTCCCTAAAGGCGTGACGCTGGAGAGCCATGTTACCCTTATCACAGCTGATATACCCCGCAGCGGTGGCCCTGTTATTCCTATATAAGGACTTATACATGATGGAGGTAACACATGCTCTGTAGGGATATTTTGTAAGTTATTATACTGTTAATATATACCTCAGAAGGAATTTGATTTCCGTATTTAGGAAGTGTGACTGAATAGTATATTGTTTAAAAAATGTATTTTTAACTTAAGTATAATTCTAGATATGAATAAAGGGTTTGCCTTTTATTTTTACTATACGAGAATGATGTTAAAGTAAATAATACTACAAGGGCTACTTTACAATTAATAATTATTTACTGGATAAAGAAGCCTGGAAATAACCTGTTCTGCTGGATTCTCAAAAAAAATATTAAAATGCATAGTTTTTAGATTCTTTAAAATTGTAAAATTTACAAATGGAGCACTAAAAGGAATAACCCGTTGAGTTTCTTGCCATCTCAGGTGGGTCACGTTGTGAACTGGTGGTAATTTTTTGGTTTGTATTCGGGACGTTTTACAAGTGCATCTGTAAATGCCTAAGTGAAATAAATATTTTTTTGTTTGTTTGTTAGATGACCTCCAAAAAAATCCAACTGGCTCGCCCAGTTGGATTTTTTTGGAGGTCATCTAGTCCGAAGTGTAGGTGACCTCCAGCTTTGCACTATTCTAGGATCTCCGACGTTTATTGCGTCTTCCGTGACAATGGAGGGTACTATACTTCTCTTATCGCTTCTCTGCCGCATCTTTTACTCCAACCAACTGCTCACAAACTAGGCGACGGAGTTCTACTGGTCCTACTCTAAATTTCCGTCTCAAATCTTACGTATAATATTAAAAAAATATGAAAAGTAAAAACACTATCATGAACTACTTCAATTCTTGTTATTTCTTCCAAAAATCCAACTATTATTGGTTTTCAGTAATGTGAATATAATAGGTTGAGTACGTGAGGGCCTCTCATATAAAATGGCGGGTTTGTGGCCCGTGGGTTTGACGCTAAGTGGTCAAATATGTACGAATTGAGGTTGAATACAATGTTTGCTGGTAGAAAATCTATGAAAACGTGAATATACTTTCGTTTTATATAGACTCTATTTCATTGAAAGTAATATTGAACGATAAGTAAGTTGATCATTGGGTAAAGAATTGATTTCTTTTTTGATACATTTGTAAAACAACTAATATTCCAGATTTTTAATAACCGTTTCATGCTTTTTCAAAAATTTAAAAATTATTGGTACCAAAACAATTTTAGCTTATTTCTATACGGTACTGAGGTACTGAGTAAGTGGAACTCCACTGCCTCTTTCTGCGAGCAGGTCATGTTCGTGAAGTAAAGTAGACTGCGGGGGGATAGAACTCTCCCACCCAAGTTCCGCAGTCTGCGGCAGACTGAGACACAGTCGCGTCTTCGCCCAAGATGACCGGGGGCCTGAGGACGGTGAAGGGACTGCTCACCGTCCTTACAGAAGCAGGTCCTAGACGACAGCGTGACGTGAGCGAATCCACGCACGAAACCACCTTACCCCCCTACCAAGAAGCAGGATAACACCTGACCAACCTGACATACGACAATACGTTGTGCAGACAATTAGAATTCGTTAACCTTATTGAAATCGCTACCAGTATTTCGCCATTTTTATCTCCAGTATTGAAGCCAAATTTAGCCGTAATAGACAGCTAGACTGACACAAGAGAGATCCTATTAGGATTCCGCATTTTCATTGAATGTGAGCCCTGCCCTGAATAATTATTGTACTCAATTATTTGCAATAATTGATGACCCAATTGTGAGGGTGTAAATTGGTTAGTTATAGTTTGCCGAATCGAATAATAACGTGAAATAAATGGAACGTGGTGAAATCACATTGTGACATTTACATTATTGAAAGTTTCTTTGCTTTAGAAGTCACATCAATCCTTTGGTTTTGCAGCCAGTTTCATGGTAGGTATACGAGATCAATTGTGATTCATTATTATTTATAGTTTACCGTATCGAATAAAGACGTTAAATGAATGAAACGTGGTGAAATCACCATGTGTCATTCACATTTTTGAAAGTTTCTTTGCTTTAGAATTCACAACAATCCTTTGGTTTTGGCAGCAAGTTTCATGGCATACGAGATCAATTGTGGAATGGTATAGGTACCTACCTATTTCTTCAACTATATTTTCATTATCTATATATAAAAAATCAATGCCATTTTTCGTTGTAATTTTATAACTCAAGAACTCACCTATCCACACCAAATGATTAGGTTTTTTTCGGACTATTTAGTAGATGGTGTATGTGAAGCAAACGAAGTTGCGCGTGTCAGCTAGTTAGTTATAGTTTGCCGTATCGAATAATGACGTGAAATGAATGATACTTGGTAAAATCACTTTGTGGCATTTACATTTTTAAGAGTTTCTTTGCTTTAGAAGTCACATCAATCCTTTGGTTTTGGCAGCCAGTTTCATGGCATACGAGATCAATTGTGGAATGGTTTAGGTACCTTCTTCAACTATATCTTCATTATTAGTTATAGTTTACCGTATCGAATAATGACGTGAAATAATTGAAACGTGGTGAAATTACTTTGTGGCATTTACATTTTTGAAAGTTTCTTTGCTTTAGAAGTCACATCTCAATCCTTTGGTATTGGCAGCCAGTTTTATGGCATAGGTACGAGATCAATTGTGGAATGGTATAGGTACCTACCTATTTCTTCAACTATATATTTATTGAAAATTTGAAAATCACAGAGTCAGCAGTCAGCAGAATCTAGAAAACGTGGACTTGCTAAACAAAAAAAAACTAATGAGCATTTTATCCAATCTTGTCTTATCTTTGAACTATGAATCTTAGAATGAAGAGAATTCATAATAAACTCTTAAATCTGGACAACATCGAAAAACATCTGCACAAAAAAATTCATTGAAGTTTCAAGATATTTCAACGAACTTGCTACAGTATCCGTTTCTTCAGAATCTACTGCATCTAGAATTAATTTTCCGAATCATTGGTAACTTTTACACTACAGTAGTTTCAAAATGTAACTATCTCTCGCTGTAACTTATCAATTCTAAGTTCCTTGCGTCTCAGTCTGCAAATGATGTAGGTATTTCGTTCATTACCGACTAGATTTATTTGAAACTTCATTTCGTTTGAATGCGTTAAATAATAGGTTTATGTTTTAATGGAAATACTATTTCTTGTAATGCATATTTTGTATACTGAAAGTTTATAACATTATCAAAGTTAGTTTAATAGTTATTTTTTACTTTAATGTTGTAGCACTAAAGTAGCAAACATGTGGCCTACCTGATCCAATGTGATCTTCGTAGCCTTCGTACGTTTGCAATACTTAAGAGCGCTGCCAACCCAGTAAAAATCCCTGTCCCATTTTCAAAAATCCCACACTGTAGATGCTTATGAAAACCAAGGAATCATTTTACGATCTAAGCTATCGTGGAAATAAGCACAACACTCCTGATGCAAAATTTCATCATATTTTTAATCTTCAAACACTTTTATAATGTAATAAAACTCTCTTTATAATCTCTTAATCGCGATACACCACGTCCAATCTCCATAAAATCGAAAATTAAACCGCGGGAGTAATTCGGAATTTTTTCACAACCGTATAAATTGGCTATTTAATTTGAAATTCACATATCATATTATTACCCGTAACGCTGTTAGGTCTCAAAGTGAATGTCTGTGGAAAGCGGAGTGACGGCGATAGCGGCGAGAGCGCTGCCTACGAGTACAAGATAGTAAGGCGGCACTAAGCTCGCACACAGGCAAAATTAGTGATCTATACTAATATTATAAAGAGGAAAGAATTGTTTTTTTGTTTGATTGTTTGTAACGAATCGGCTCCGGAACTACTGGTACGATTTGAAAAATTCTTTTACTGTTGGGAAGCTACACTTTTTGCGATGAACGTAGGCTATATTTTATTTCCGTTTTCCCACGGGAACGGGAACTACGCGGGTGAAACCGCGTTACGTCCACTAGTGCTAAATAAAGTGCGCTAACGCACACATAAACACCGCTCACTGAGTTCACGGACACTAGATCAAAGGATTTTCAAAGTAATTTCGATACTGGTGTGTGCGCGAGTGTGCGTTGCCGAGGGAAGATTTGAAAAATTTCTTTCTTTACCTTATTATTTTGAGGTAAAACGGCACTGCGCTCGCACACAAACAAACCACGCTTGATGCGTTTATTCGTTTGCCTACTCCTCCGTCGCTCCGCTAGCCGCTGACATCCAGTTTGAGACCTTATTCTACACCGCCCCGTATTAATTTGCTGGGTACACAGTGTATTATGCGTGGGTCTGCGTTTAACGGTATCATACATATTTATGTAGGTGAGAGGGATAAATATGTATAAAGAGGTGTTGTTCGGTTGATGGGTATAATGTCCTAGTGGAGTATGTTGTAATCGTCACTAATATAGGTTTATGAGAGTATTTTCGAACCCGATAGAGATGTTGTGGGTTGACATTTAGTAGAGTTTGGTAAAATTACGTTTTTAAGCCAATAGAAAAGGCCATTGTAACTTCTGGGAAAAAATACCAATCTCACTCAGAAAATAGCGTCAAAATGTCAAAAAGGTATACCCATCTCACAACTAACCATAGCGTAAGATGCTTAACACAGTGATCGTTTACAGAATCATTGTATCGAGTATCAGATCAGCTTGGTCATCATACTCAAATCATAGAATCGTCCCCTTCATAATAGTTCAAGAGCCTAACTCAGCGTATTGGGTCCAAATTTTAATAGTGTAGCATACGAGTATCAATAATTGTGACACTACAGCTCAATAACTACGAAAACAATCATATTGGTACAGTCAACTGCAGAGAAAAGTAAACAGGGCCGCCCTTTAAGGATTGAATTTTCTCGGAAAATCTTAAATACATTTTTATGAGATTTATATAGTTATAGAATTACATGAATTTAATAACCATATCAAATTTCATAAATATATATGAAAGAGTTTTTGAAATAAGTCAATGCTTACAGGGCGGCCCTGTATCCTTTTCTCTGCAGCTGACTGTACAATAAGCATTATATTTTCCGGTATTCCCGACCGTAGGCAGTCGTTAGCACCGTGTGGTTTAGGCATTTCCACGTATAAATGGTTTTATATTGATCTATGATTAAAATTCTGTTTTAACACAATTGAAATAGCATAATATTGGGCCCGGCTCACCTATGTTGAAAGTCAAGCTAGAATGGATTTAATCAATGTCTAGTATGAACTCTCTCCCTGGGCGAGGCCGCAGTAGTAGCCGTAGGTCTGTTGGGAGTCCTGGGACATCATTCCGAGGGCTTACCCGGGGCTCCCGACCGCAGGCTGTTGGACGTTACGTGAGTTTTTTAGTCGGTAGGAGTCCGGCATAGTATCCATTAAGAATTTGCCCCTCACGGTAAAAAAAGTATGAACTCTCTCGAAATAATAATAATGTGCAGCATTTGTTTCTTTTAAAAATATTCCATTTACTGCAATATTTACATTACTCTTTCCATTTAAGGTTTCTCATATTTTCTTACGCTGTTCATTCGAGTTATTTTTATGCCATTAAATCGACCCTGGGGCAATTTCGCTGAGTCCTGCACTCTTCTCAGCATTCATTTTATTTAATGTAACTTTTATTTTCTTTATACACTTAAATGTTATGCTTGCTAAGTGTCGTTTCGTGTATTGTTGAACTATTATGTTGGAAATTACCGAAACCTTTCGGTAGATACCTATATTATTAGTTTTTAGAGTTCAGTACCCAAAGGGTAAAACGGGCCTTTTATTGAGATTGTGCTATTCGTCTGTGTGTCACAAGGATGTATCTTATAAACTACGATAGCAAGAGAGTTGAAATATTCACAAATGATGTATTTTTGTTGCCGTTTTCACAAATGCTAAAAATAGAAACTATTATTTAGACGGCGATACAATAACCCATTTTTTTTGTACGGAGACTGCTCAAATCCAAATCTTATTTTCCAGTATTTAAACATAGGTAAACATAAAACATAAAAATTCTTTATTGTACACCAGAAAATACATTTGAATGGACTTAATATTAAACTTATTGGTATGACAATTGGCGGTTTCTTAATTAATTTGATGGTATAAAAATGTTTGTATTTATTATTGGTGTGCATTTTCAGTTTTTTCAATGGTTGCAAACGTCAACGGTAACCACTTCTGATCAGGTGAGCCCACATGGGTATTTGTCTACCACCACCGTAGTACAAAAGAAAGCACTATGTAATTAACGTTTAATACTCTAGACTAGTTATTTATTATGTACAGCGTATTTAATTCACACATATTACGAAACAGCATCCTACCAATACCGAACATAAAATGAAACCCTGTACCTGTTTTGTTTAAAACAAATGACACCAGCAAAAACAATCGACTGCGCCTCGAATTTTTTCGAACAAAATATCTTGTTCAATTTCGTCCAACGTTCAATTCAATCGCATAAAATAGACATTTAACGCTTTCTATTACTGTACTCTCTTTTAGGGCATTTTGGATTGAACTTTTGCTCCATAGGTGAATTGTAAGGCGCATGACAACGAATCGGCGTGTTTGTTGATTGGTTTTGTGTATGGGGCTAGGTTTTGTACAAAATTTAGAACAGAAACACCTGTGCACACAAAAATTAATTAACAGGCAGCAGATTGGTTTTCGAGGAAGAAACCAATAAAACTATCAATATTAATATTCAAATTCTTTTTGAAAATAGGGTAAACGTTTTTAAACTTTCAAAAATAATAAATAATAACCAATCATTTTTACAACACTGAGATATTTGAAAGAAGTTAACCCGAGCTTATACTCGCCTTTGGTAGATACTATCCCTGTAGCTGTGTTAAAACGTATATTAATTATGATTTTTTATTTAAGTCATGCAGCAGTGGTAGTGCCTGTATCCTGCTGCTGTAGTTCTGTTTAGTTCTTATTAAAGTTCAAATATTTATCTAGTCTATTCTTGAATTGATTCACATTTTGTGCAGATATTACTTCGTCTGGAACTTTATTCCACAATCTAACAATACTGTTCCTCAAAAAAATAATTATAGAGGTAAGAGTATTTTCTCAAGAATAGTCGATCAAATCCCTCATTAACGTAATCTATACTAATATTATAAAAAGGAAAGATATGTTTTTTGTTGTAACGAATAGGCTCCGAAACTACTGGACCGATTTGAAAAATTCTTTTACTGTTGGAAAGCTACACTCTTTGCTATATTTTATTCCCGTATTCATACGGGAATATTTCCTACGGGAACAGGAACTACGCGGGTGAAACCGCGTGACTTCCGCCAGTAGTCAATATCCTAAAAGTCTCAATCATCAGCTACGAAACCCTAACAATGAAAATGTTAACGCAATTTCATGTAATGATGGCGAATTTCATGTGATGTTGATCACCTGAAACCAAATCTAACTCATCATGGATATCCTAACATACAAATCGTGGTTTGAAGTCATCTCACATGGTCTAAGTATGTCTGAAGCTTAACTGAATAGTGCTAGCCCATGCGTAAAATGGGTCACCAAATTTTTATACAAAAAAATAGAACAGGTTTATTGCAAAAGGCTCACGTATCACAAAATGTCGAAAAAAAAATAACATTAGTGATCGAGTATTTCAGCTATCGGTCCTTTAAGTTGGAAAACTGACCCAGAAACGTGGCCTTCAGAATAACGGTCGAATGATAAATAAACAAATCAAATTGTTTCAAAACCCTCTCAACAAAGCCCTCAAAATTATTCCAACCCCTTTGTAGTAATGCAATCAAATTTAACAAACTATCACACGGTGGGTACCTCAGAGAAACCCAAATATTAAGGATAAACGAATTTACTGAATAAATGAATAAAATTTCACGTGTATATGGACGATGTATTATGCGGTATGATACCGTAGTCAATTCCATTATGACTGAAGTATTGAAAAGGGTTCCAATAATATGATTAAATTAGTATATGCACTGATTTTGAATAAGTGAGTAAATGGTGAATAAATTTAATTATTTTGTACTGAAAGATTGAAACAGTTTAAAGGTCAAATTTGTTATTTATATTTTACTACCCGGATTTGTGGGGATCGAAATGTCTGCTGCCTGCCCCGGGTCACAATGCGATAGTCGATGAAAAGTGCTATGTTTTATCACAGAAATTAGTCTCAATTTTTTTTGGCAGACTAGCATACGGCCCACGAGAAGAACTGGTGGTCACCGCAGCCTATGAACGTTTGCAACACCAAAGGTGCCACACTCGCGCTGCCAACCCTGTAAAAACCTTCTTAGACCCCTTTTGAAGAACCCTATACTGTAGGCGTTTGGGAAAACTCGATGTTAAAGGTTTTGATACAGGCTCCTCTACAGAGTTGGAAGATCAGATAGCTTTCATTCTCCATACAGCGTCGATAAAAGATAGCCAAATCATAGCTGCCCAAAGCAACCAATAAAATCTAGATATCATTTGGAAGAAGATAATCATTAGCAAACTTGAACTATTCTTCAATGCTTGAATTTAAAAATATTCTCTTACATTAGCATGCCAAGCGCCTTTTGATAAAGCTACGCCTTAATTAAACAGATTTATTCTCTTTGCCGTTAATATAAAAGTAGCACATAAATAAGGCTTAGTTCACACCGTCTCGACTAGCGCTGCGCACGGTGACACGGCAAAGCCGATTTAATGCTGTACTCTTCGCAGCTAAAGCCGCTTTCAATACGAAGGTGTAAGTAGTTGAAAGTTTGTTAAAATTATCATTTTAAAGAAGAAAAGTGATTTAAACAATACTGAAGCGCTCACAGACCCGCTGACTCAGTGTTCTGTAAACAATTACTGCGCTGAGCATCACTCTATGACTGTTCCTCATATGAGTGATCACTTTGAGATCATTTATCCTCCGTGCTTCAAAAGGCTCGTTGGTCCCCGTTACAAGTGAAATTTCAATTGTTGAGCCAAGTCTTAAAAATCTCTCTAAAAATCAATTCAAGATCCAAGGCCATAAGGCTTGAAAGTTTTTAATACGGCAACGGCTTACCATCTATTACGCGAAGCAAGCCAAAATTTTGCAATGTATGCCTATGCCTACAGATTCGATAATAGATGCGTGACTATTTCTAAAATATTCTTGAAACCTTTTCAATAATAATTCACGTTTCTAATTTTTTTTATGGTTTTAGATAACAGACACTGTGTTGGCTAGCTCAAAGGACATTAACTAAAAGTGTACTGAACAAATAAATCCCTTTGATGAATGTAGCAGAGACTATTTTGAACCAAAATGATACTCAGCGCCAACACTGACCGTGAATCACTGACAGCTGGGTAATGGTTTGGCAACAATTGAGTATATAATGCTTAGCGTGCGACATCGATTGAGAGTCATAGTGGAAAGTTAGAGTAGAAATTTATTCAAAATTAGAGATGGTGACTGGAATTCAAGGCATTTAGCATATTCAACCCAGTTTAATACATTTATATTCAGCAGTTTATTCTGTGGAGTAGGTAGACAAATGCACACTTTGTACGCCCACATTTTGACCTTTTGTATTTATTCCCCGTAACAGCTGGTGAGCCTACTGCTCTTCTGAATTAAATAGCCACAGGATAGAGCTGCCTGCAGTTGAAATGTTCATCTATAAGTCTCTCATAAGTTTCACGACAAATACCTATAGGTAAATCTGACACAGTCATGTTAAATGTATGAGAGTATCACAAATTTAAATTGATACACCAATATAGCAACACATACATACATTATCTAATAATGCGTAGTAGGACTCTCATCCGTCACAATGTTGTAAAATACATTACGACAGTATATTTCGCTTACACAGCACACCAATAAAGTACTATTTGCGGTTGGCTGGTCAGGGCAATCCCTGGAGAGCTGCGCACAAATTTATACATCATCAAAGCCGCGACGCGCGACGAGGCGAGCCGTTGCGACTCGAGTCTAGTGTGCTACTAGCTTTATAATCAAAGAGCACTTTAAAATTATTTCTCAAATTGAATCGTCGTGATAATTCAAATTTAAAAATAATTTTAATGCTGGTAATCTTTAGCCTCGACTAAAATTCGAGGTGTTTAATTGTCAAATATATTTTTAGCGCAATGAGTAAAATTAAAATAAATTGATGTTTAATACAATTTAGTAGGTACATAAATAGACCAAATCCTTTTTTTTCGTTAAGATTTTTTTCACTGTAGAGCGGTCATCAGGAAATGGTACTATGCATTTCTCTCATTCTATAGTTGGTTATTATTTAATCTGTTTTAAATGTTATAATGATATGTTATTGAAGAGGAAAAGGCATGTTTTCATAATGTGTATTACGAGTATTCCCTTATTGACACATTATTGTATCTAATCCATGTGTAACATAGTATTGTTATTACAAATCAAATGCCAAATAATCGAATATCATTTTTCATCGACCATCGAAAATCTAAACAGTCGAACGTTAAAAATATAGACTTAATCTTCAACTGTACTCGTACGTAGGGTACATGAAACCGAAATTACCATTTATTTATTTGATAGCTGAATCTTCTAGCTAATTTAAAATAAACGGATGTCGTTTATTATCGTCCCGAGTTATCAAAATCTTCATAATTATTAATGGTCTCTGAGGCGTTTTGCATATAGACAAAGCTTTATAATGAAACATTAAGCCATTTGTTTCTTTTTACGCATAAAGAACTCCATTATTGCTGAAATGAGTTTTGTAATAATATTATACATACTTATCTTCCCGCCTTTATTTCGTAAAGAGTAGGTGGAAGCATATTTTACTCCCACTTTTGAACATTTACATTTCGTCCCACTTAATTTGTGGAAAATTTATTGCTGTATTGAAATAGACAGGCAGCTGCTGTGGAAATTTTCAAGCCTCTTATAGGGCTTTTAAGGGTTCCGTAGCCAAATGGCAAAAACGGAACCCTTATAGATTCGTCAGGTCTGTCTGTCTGTCTGTCTGTCCGTGTGTCACAGCCACTTTTCTCCGAAACCATAAGGCCTATGCTGTTGAAACTTGGTAAGTAGATGTATTCTGTGAACCGCATCAAGATTTATATATAAAACTAGAAAAAAAAAGCATTTAATTTTGGGGGTCCCCATACTCAGAACTGAAAACTCAAAAATTTTCTTTTCATCAAGCCCTCACGTGTGGGCTCTATAGATAGGTCTTCAAAAATGCTATTGAGGTTTCTGACATCATTTTTTTCTTAAGTAAATGGTTTGAGCAAGAGACACTTCCAGAGTGCAAAAAATGTGTGTGTCCCCCTCTCTAACTTCTAAACTAAGTGAACGATAAATCTAAAAAAAGTATAAGATGTACGTTGCCATAAAATCTACCAACGAAAATTGATTTGAACCAGATCGAGTCGGTAGTTTTTTTCAATACGTTATAAACCGCAATAGTTCGCCTAGAAAAATCTTTACCACTGCGAACCTGTTAAAACATCAATGAAAGTTACAACGAACTACAAGAGCTTTTATATTATGTTACTTGCTGCTACGGAACCCTTCCTGGGCGAGTCCAACTCGCACTTGGCCGGTTTTTTAAACGTGTGGGAAATTCTACAGGGATGCTATGCCGGACTCGATGCCTACCGAATAAAAATCACACATTTTCTACCAATGCCTACGGTTGGGAGCCCCTGGAAAGCCCTCGGAAGGATGACTCCAGGACTCCCAACAGACCTTGGCTACCACTGCGGTCCACTCATTATTGGCAACTGGGACCAACGACCACGGATTCGTCCAGAGAAACTTTTTACGAGAATAGAGTCCGGACAAGTTAAATAAATAAATAAATATTTGTGGACATTCACACACAACATTTCCTTCGTTTATTGTAACTTTTTGATAACTTTAGACAAAAATTTAACTTTCAATCAACTTTTAGTCGTCATCGTCTTTAAAAATACCTCTGATAATAATATATAGATTATTATAATAAAAATCAATGCCACTTTTCGTTGTAATTTTATAACTCAAGAACGGGCTCACCTATCCAAACCAAATGTTTAGGCTTTGTTTGGACTATTTAGTAGATGGTTTATGTGAAGTTTGCACAAAATCGGTCGAGCGGTTCTTGATTTATCACGCAAACGAAGTTGCGCGGGTCAGCTAGTCTGATATAAAGTTTTCTACATAGTGGTCAAATTGTTGAGAGTTTTAAAAAAAATGTAATATCATAATTTATTATACACGGGATTTCTTATTTTAATATATTAATTAACCCTATCAAAACGTCGAGAAAAAAAGAAAGTACCGAAACCTTTAATTAATATTAAAATAGTGCCGCGCGAAATCCCATGTTTAATACATTATGTGTTCAACGCGTGTTAGTTTAAAACAAATGTTATATCATTTCAAATTTGTTTTTCAACGTTTCTACCCTATTCTGGTGGAGGTTTATCGTGGAATTATAAAATTCTTAACTGTTATAATATACATAAAAGCGATCACGCGCTGACATTAAGTTCTGTAAGCGAGCACTACGTTAAGCATTTATTCGTCGTTGGGCCTGACAAGTTCATTCGTCTTTCGGCGTACCTACGAGAAAGTCGTGTGCGTATTTATCTTTTACAACTTCCAAATACCTACCTAAATTGTAACAACAATATGGCACCTTCAAAATTGCCTAAATGTGATCAGTGCAGCAAGTCCATCACGACCAAAACACCTGGTGTGGAATGCAGTAAGTGTGGTACTCTGGTGCATGCTAGCACCTTATGCGCCGGCTTGACCACAAAGCAAATTGCAGCCATAAAAGCCTCAGGCAAGCTTGAATGGACTTGTGATGAATGTCATAGTAAATCACCTAGAAGAACATCTCTGATCATACCAGAGGACGATGAACAAGAGGATGATGAAATCGAGACAGTACCCCAATCACTGCCGAAGAAACTAACCGTCGATGTTCAAAAAATGACACAGAATATAACCAGGGAAATAGAAAAGGCGGTTAGAAAACAACTTGGTGAGCTAGAAAAGGCTATGGAGTACTGCAGTAATAAAATAGACGAATTTGACGAAGAAATGAGTTCCTTTAGAATGAAGATGAAACTGCTAGAGAAGAAAAATGAAAACTTAGAAAATACAAATAAACATCTAAAGCTTAAAATAATGGGGTTGGAGCAAAAATGGAATGAAAATGAACAGAAAGCCCTAATTAATTGTCTAGAAGTAGTCGGTATCCCGCAAGAAGATCAAGAGAATACAGAATTGTTAACTAAACAGATAGCGAAGAAACTGGACTTAAAGACAGAAGGGCTGCGGACAAGAAGAATAAGGTCAAGAAAAAATGATACAATTTTGGTTGAATTAAAAGAAAATTGCAATCCTGCTATGTGGGTAAAAGCGTCAAAATCTGCGAGAATAAAGTTATCAGATGTAAATCCTAATTGCAGTCCTGATACAGCTGGAACTTCTATTATTATCCGTCACGCCTTAACTACCTACAATAAAACTCTATTCTTTCAAGCTAAGCAACTACTTAAGGATGTCTATAAATACGTATGGATAAGCCCAGAAGGTAAAGTACTGATACGTAAGAATGACATGAGCAAAATAATAACAATCCGGTTTGAGGAAGACTTAAAAAATCTCTCCTTATCCTAATGGCATTATGTGTGGTGAGTAGGTCAATGGGTACAACCATTTAAACAATTACTTTTTGTGTTTTTAATAGTTATGGATAATTCTAGCTTTAGTCAAAATACTTTAGAAATATTAGACTGTCCCAACCTAAATACTTATTTATCGTGTATTCCTAAGCAAAATAACTTTACTATACTACATACTAACATAAGATCATTAGTCAAGCATTACTCACAACTTACGGTTCATGTGGCTAAATACAAAAATAAAATCGATGTCATCATTCTAACAGAAGTCAATGTATCGGAATCCCTATGCAATATGTTCAACATGGAGGGCTACACAATGTACACGAAATTACGAAAAAGTCGAAAGGGTGGCGGTATTATAATATACGTACACCAAAAGCACACTTTCAATGAGGTAAATCACAACACTTTGCATTGTGAATGCATGCTAGGTAATATCACAACATCACAACGTTATTCTATATTTATATGTGCGTTGTATAGACCTCCAGATAACAGTAAACATCTATTTCTAAAAACCGAACTTCCAAAAATACTAAACAAGCACTGCCCTAAAGATAACTTTGTCCTGTTAGGTGATATAAATATAAACCTAAAAGAGAACAGCATTTTAACTGAGCGTTACATAAACCTTCTGTCCGAGAAAGGTCTCCAGTGCGCTATTTCGGATTTTACACGAGTTGAAGTAACTAAATGCTGTGTGACAAAGACTTGTATTGACCACATTTTTGTCCGATATTGCACGGGAGACATTCACTCGGCAGCGCTCGGCACCGTACTAGCCGACCATCGCATGACCGTTGCTACATTGCACGGAGTGCGTCAGATACAGCATGCTCCAAAAAAATATATATATTCAATAAATAAAAAAACATTATATGATCAATTAAATAAAATCGACTGGGAACAGACGTACAAAATGAATTGTTCTAATCGGATATATAGCTTTATAAGAGATAAATTCGACGAAGCTTATAAATATTCGACTCAAACAAAAATTATAAGTCCATCATCAAAACGAAATCAGACAAAATGGATAAATAATAAACTTAAAGATAAATGTAGTAAAATTGACAGATACTACATACTTTGTATGAAAGATCCAACAAATAGACTTCTCCGGCTTAGATATAATGCAGAAAGAAATAAATGCCACAAACTTATTGAAAAAGTGCGCAACAAATATATCACTGCTGAAATTGACAAATATAAAAATAATCCACGAAAATCTTGGTCCATAATCAATCAGCTCATGGGCAGAATTAACAAGTCAATTGAGGATGTCTTACAACAAGCCTTCAGTAAGACTATCAAAAATGAAAAACAAATTGATAATAATTTTGCTCTGGAGTTTGAAAAGGACGTGGCTGATATTGTGCCTAAATGTAACAAACCTCTCCTGAATAAACAAAATTACATTATACCAGCTGACAAATCAATTTTCTTTAGAAAAGCGACAGAAAAGGATATACATAAGATAATTCACACACTAAATCCACACAAAGCACCTGGAATTGATAAAATACGAGCAGTGGATATAAAAAATATCAGTAAAAAAATTGTAGGAGCTATAACTAATTTAATTAACATAAGTGTGTCACAGGGCAGCTACCCTACTGAACTTAAAAGTGGGTTAGTAAGACCAGTATTTAAAAAAGGTGAAAAGGCAAAGTATTGTAACTATCGACCAATTACATTACTTCCAATAATAGACAAGATAGTCGAAAAATTTGTTGCGTGTGAAATATACAATTATTATGAGAAAAACAATGTACTAACTACTACACAATTTGGTTTCCGGCCTAGTAAAAGTACAACTTTATTGCTTACAGAATTTACAGATGTAGTCAATTCTCATTTGGATGAGCGAAAGCATGTTTTGCTGCTCTTCATAGATTATAGTAAGGCGTTTGATACATTAAGGCATAATCAATTGATTGATAGACTGAAGGCAAATGGAATTCGTGGGCCAATACTCAGCTGGTGTAAAGACTATCTGAAGGGCAGAAACTACAGAGTAAAGGTTGGAGATGCTGCCAGTGACATGGTTCAGGTCACAATGGGCACAGCGCAAGGATCAGTGCTCGGGCCACTACACTACCTAACATATGTAAATGACGCTAAACAAGTCATAAAACATTGTGATATATATCAATTCGCTGATGATACTTGCTTAATTGCAGCTGACAAAGATATAGATGTGGCAAAGCAAAAATTACAAACTGATTTCACAACACTAAGCATGTGGTCTCATGATGCTGGTCTAGTATTAAACGCTGAAAAGACCCAACTACTTCATGTGAGATCTGCGCATAACACGAAAGCTCTGAATAAGATCAAGATAATGGCTCACAGTCACATGTGCTTGCACCTATACAATGGAGGCCAGTGTGCGGGGAATTGTACAAGTATCAGACAGGCACGGAACACTTCTTACCTTGGGTTGGTAGTAGATGACCGGCTCAACTGGGCGTCACAAGTGGAAAAAGTGTGTGATAGGTTACGGGCTTTATTGGCAAAATTCTACATCCTGAAATATAAGATACCCTTTAAAATACTACGAAATTTATATATCGCTTTGGCTGAGTCGACTATTACTTATGGTATCACTAGCTACGGTCGCACTTACAAAACGTATTTAGACAGGATATATAACATTCAGATAAAGTTACTCAAAACAATTGTTCCCAGAAAAATCAAAGAAGCCTATCAAGAAAACTACAGAGGTCTTTTTAGCTACTGCGAGGTATTACCGGTACAGGAACTGGTGCAGTGCGCTATGCTCAGCGAACAATATGTTCGTCCTCAACAATTTCTGATTCCCATGGAAGGAAAAGTTGTAACTCGACAAATTAGCAGAAAAAACGTAACTACAATTTCCCGGAGTAATAACTGCTATGGCCGACGAACTTATCAATACCTTATTCCTAGACTGTACAACCAGTTGCCGGTCGCCTTTAGAGATACACTTAACGCAAAAAATTGTAAACAAAAATTAAAAAAATACTATTTGGAAGTTATAAAAAATGAGCTTAGCCTTAGTCATAATTATATGTAGGTATTTATTTCCACACAAGTTATACAATGTAATCTATGACTCTATACATGTTTTTTGCAATACAAGTATTAACACTAAAAATTCCCATGATATATTTATTTATTTATTCCATCAAACAATATTCATATATTTATATTATTAATTATATTTGTCTATATATATATATTCGGCAAAATAACCTCAACATGCACTTTTATTTTCCATTTATTATATCTATTACCCCAATAATATACCGTATAGTTATCAATCACCCAAGACAATATCCTTGAAATTAAATAAAAACAAAAAAAAACTTATTAAAATTATACACTACTCACAAAATGGAAACACGCTGTATTGCAACAACTAACATTGTTATCTTGTATAAAACTGGAGGGAGGCGGCTACATTACATGCGCCTGCGAACCCTCGAATGTGATTTAAGAGTGACTTCAGACTGTCGATGTCGCACGAGTGAATGGGTACGTTAGCAAGTTAATATTAACGTATGGTAAATCTATGTTTGTGGGTGAAATCTAATATAATTGTATGGTATAGATAAATGTAAATGTGTTCATTATGAATGGATAGTTCGAGATATGATTGTGTTATGAAATAGGTAGATACCTATTATGCTAAACGGTATTGTATTTGTTTTATGACGTAGTCTGAAGGCACCTTTAATAATGTAAATGTACCGGCACATTCGCTGCTTTGAAATGCAGAGACTAACTTTGGAGTACTTAGTTCTAAAGTTATATACCCACATTATAACGAGAAGGAAAAATAGGTCTAAGAATGTCATCCATAATTTTATGTATTTTGTTTTTTGTGTTGGGTACGGTATAGAACAATTGTAACCGTTGTATTATTGATAGTAGTTGTAAATATTTTATGAAATAAGTAACGTAACTGTAATATTATGTATGGGATAGATTATAATGATCAAGATGATGTAATATTTAAAAATTGTTTGGTGCGCTGATGTCGATTAAAACTTCGGTTGCCTGGACAAACCTGTAAAGGTTTTTTGGTAACCATTACATAATTATTGTAAATCTAATGTTTGTATTGAAACAATAAAAAAAAAAAAAAAAAAAAAAAAAAAAAGTTCCAGATGTGATTTTTACAAGGTTTTGGGACACTCAAAAAAACATGTTTTTTCAAAAAGTGTGTAAGTAATCAAAAATCTGTTAATACAGTATTATGAACATTCATTCTTCGTACACAGCCCGATTGCTTCTTTTGTGCTTCTCGAGGTAAGGCCAAACACCTGTATCACATTCAGAGAGTTCCTGTCAGTGAGTACTAGTATAGGATATGCTACTCGAGCAGATACACTGCTGACTTCCACACCACTGCTAATGAGGTACATTTTCACCATAAAATTGATACCACCGTCGAAGGTCCTTCCATCACTTTACTAAAAATAGAGCATTTCATCTGGTGTGAGGGTTAGGTGTTCTAGTGTTCCTTGATTGAAGTGTGTAAGTGAAGATACCCTTTATTCGGACCTCGTACAAGTCTAGTATGTCTTTGCGACTCAGTTCTACCTCGAGTTTGATAAGATGCTCGTTCAGCTATGAAGTGTAACTAAAGTGCGTCGTTAAATGGAGCCAGGATCAGTCGTGAATGGTAGCCTGTCTTAGCCCATAAATTCTTTGCACTTCCCTCCCGCCATTGTTGCGACCGCTACCGCGACCGGAACAGCGGATGTACAGGAAACTGAAGGCCGTTTATTTTTATAAGCTTTCACATTGCTAGGGGCTTAGGCCCTACTGTACGACGTTGACCATACGGCTAAGAAGTGCGTAGTGCTTTATTTTGTTTGTTCTTCTCTTCGTCATGACCTCATCTGTTGATCAGCAGGAGCACCACTAGCAAGTGAGACCGGAAAGTGGCCCCTATGTTGTGGGTTATCAAATAATAATAATAAATAAATAAAAAGCACATTACTTACGAATTTCGACACACTTTTCATTTCAATACTGTTGATTCAGCTACTGTCTGATTACATATATTAAATTTGGCGAATTTGACTCGCACTTGACCGGTTTTATTTAAATAATAATCGAGTGTATAAATAAAAGTCGTTCATAACACAAATTATGTAGTATTAAATGATGGTTAACGTCACCTTAAACCATGTTTGTTACCATAATGTTACATATTTATCATGTTCTTCGCGCGATATTGGCAAGATCGCATATTCCATATGTGCGTGTGTGCACATAACGTTTTTTTCCAAAGCTTAAAACACATATGGAATATTACAAAATCGGTTCTAAGTTATATATTACGCAACGGATTTTACTGGCATGTGTAGATTTAGACGGAGATTATAAATATGCAAAAATCTAAAAATCTAAAAAATGCACATATGGGACTTGTCAGGCGCAACGACGTATTGTTACGCAGATTGGTAACCACTTTAAGATATTTCAATTTACCTGCCTGCCCATTAAAAATGGCAATAGGCCTTCCACCTTCTACTATGTGGGACGAAAACAAATAGTAACGAATGGGAGTATAGTATGCCTCTGCCTACTCCTTTGGAGATAAAATCATGTATGTGAGCAAGTACTCGTAATAGAATTGAAAATCTGATTCAATAAAAATAAAAATAAAATAAAATAATATTTATTCCCTTTGAAATTTTTAAAAAATTATTTAGGTTTGTCAAAATGTTTGTGACTCTACCGGGGGTTCGGAAATGCTACAGACTGAGAAGAACACCCCAAGAAACTCAGTCCGGTCCCTCTTATTCATCTTAGTATCTAATACAGTTTTTTTTTTAATGTAGAAAGGAGCAATTCGTGTCACTGCCAGGCAGTCTTGTCTTCTAGAAAGTCTTTAATGCTATAATAAGCTTTCTGGCACAATTTAAGTTTTATTAGTTTTTTAAATTTATTAACTGACAAACCTGTTACGGCTGTCGGCAATGTATTGTACATTCGAATACAATTGCCCGCAAAAGAATTGCTTATTTTATTAAGCCTAAATCTAGGTACAGCCAATTTATTCTTATTTCTTAAGTTTAGGTTATGGATATCACTATTTTTAATAAATTTACTATTATTTTTATGAGTATATAATAAGTTTTCATATATGTACTGTGAATACACAGTAAGGATGTTGATATCCTTAAACTTTTCTCTTAATGACTCCCGAAACCCCATACCATAGATAGCTCGGACAGCCCTTTTCTGCAACACAAAGATACATTCGATGTCGGCAGCGTTACCCCATAATAGTATGCCATAGGTCATGACACTGTGGAAATAGCTAAAGTAGACAAGACGCGCTGTTCTAATGTCTGTCAGTTGTCGGATCTTTTTAACGGCATAGGCTGCAGAGCTCAGTCTGCCCGAGACTTTCTCGATATGAGGCCCCCACTGCAAGTTGGAGTCTAACTTTATGCCCAGAAAGACAGTTTCATCGACCAATTCTACTTGATCATCCCTAATCCTAATACTGGTGTTAACGAGCCTAACATTTGGCAAGGTGAATCTAATACATTTTGTTTTAGTTTCATTTAACAATAAATTATTTGCGTTAAACCAGTGGACTACCCTAGAGAGGGCATTGTTTACTTCGTCAAGATTGCGTTGTCCACGTTCAACTTTAAATATTAAAGATGTGTCATCAGCAAACAAAACTACCTCGTGATCGTCTCTTATAAGGTGAGGGAGTTCATTTATGTACACTAAAAATAGAAAAGGTCCCAGAATTGAACCCTGAGGCACCCCCATTGTTACAGCAGACCCATGTGACTGTTTACCATTTATAACTACTCTCTGTACTCTATCTCTTAGGTAAGAACTAATTAAATCCAAGGCCGTCCCCTGGATCCCATAATGATGAAGTTTTTGAATTAAAGTCTGATGCTGGACGCAATCAAAGGCCTTAGATAAGTCGCAGAATACACCATAAGCATCATACGACTCCTCCCAGGCCTCATATATACACTCTAATAATTTAATTCCAGTATCCGTGGTAGACCGACCGCGCGTGAAACCGGATTGTTTAGTATGGAATAGTTTATTTGTATTAAAATGATTTTGCATTTGATTAAGCATTACCTTTTCAAAGATTTTACTAAACGTGGGTAGTACAGAAATAGGACGAAAATTGGACGGATCCGAGGTGCTAGCCGATTTAAACAGAGGAGTTATTTTACTAAACTTCATTAAGTCAGGAAACACACCACTATCAACACAATTATTAAATATTATTGATAATTCAGGAGCAACCATTTCAATTAACGAATTAACTAAATGTACAGAAATTCCCCAGAGGTCAGCCGTTTTCTTAATATTTAAAGATTTAAAAGTTTTTATGATAGTGTGTAAACTAATTTTACTGAATTTGAATATTTCATTACAGCAAGGAACATTTGCTTTTAACAAGGATTCTGCTATTGGGGTAGAAGAACCTAGGGCTCTGGTCAAATCTACTGGAATACGAGAAAAAAAATGTTCAAATTCGTTAGTGACTTCGGCATCTGTTGTAATTATGTTACCATTTACTTTAAGTTTAAAATTATTATCATTTGATTTTGCTTGGCCTCTTTCTGCGTTAATTATTTTCCAAGTAGATTTAACTTTGTCTTCACTATTGATAATTTTATTACTTATATACTTTCTTTTGGCCGCTAAGCAGTCTGCTTTAAACTTTTTTGAATAAGTTTTAACATAATTTAGAAATTCATCTGTTCTATTAAGCTGTCTTTCTGAGTATAGTTCATACAGTTTTAATCTACTTTTATGTATATCCTCAGTGGCCCATTCACTGAAGGCTGGCCTGTCACCGATTGTGACTTCCTTAGACTTGAATATGGAGTTGATCTCATTGTAAAAGGAATCAAAAAATAACTTATACATTACATTTGGATCTAAGCCAGTGTCTAAAAATGGAAGTTTATTGCAAAGTCCAACTCGCATACGTTCCAAGCGGCCACTAGTTACTGGTCTACATAATATTTTACGTCTTTTAACTTTTTCTCTTGTGATCTTGAAAGATGCTATTTGCCCAGTATGATCTGATTTTATCTTATTATTTTATAATACTCTTACTTTCTGGCAACATATCACTGTATATATTGTCCAGACAAGTAGCTGTTGTATCACAATATCTAGTAGGCTCTAAAAATAAGTTATTTAGATTGTGTGATTTAAATAAATTTAAGATATCATTGGTCTGACGCGTATTTATAAGTATATTAACATTAAAATCACCGCACACTATTAGGTGTTTATTAGTTTTTCCAAGTTTAAATAGCACTTTATCCATTACTTCCTCAAACTCACAAAAGGGTGAGACTCCAGGTTTATATACGCATACTACTATGAATTGCTCCAATTCTACGCATGATATTTCAACTGTACACTCTACAGAGAGGGACACAACATCTTTCCGTTCCTTATACTTTAATTTCTTATTTAATAAAATCAACGAACCCCCCCGTGTTGTGTTGACCCTGCAGAACGCACTACCAACCCGGTGACTACTGAAAGTGAACATGAGCTCATACTCCTTACGCATATGCTCTGTAAGACAAACAATTTCAATATTTTCTGAGCTCATGAACAGCTCCAATTCAAACTCTTTAACCTGCGTTAATGTTGCAATATTATAATGCACCAGGCTGATATAATTTACATTTTTTTAGTTTAGTTTTGTTCGGAGGACAGTTTCCGATATAGTTATGGTTTGCAATTAAATTCAACTCTATCAATTTACAATTTTGGCTAGAGGGTAATTCCTCTGTTGTCCCAGAAGTTAATTTAAATTACTTGGAAGCGATTCCAAAGTCCTAAATCTACTCTGCTCAAATAAAGCAGTTTTGTCAGCCAAGTTTTTGGCTATAGAGTAAAAATAATTGAATAGCAAACTTGCTATTTGTCTTTTATAGTATTTGGGTAGACAATACCTACCCTTGTGATTATTATAGACTTTATACTTGCTATGTGACAAATTTGTGTCAAATACAGAATTAAAGTCAATTACATTGAATTTATTATTATACTGACTTATTAAGTTTAAACGTAAATTCATCTTATATCTAAATGAATTTTCCGAGTCTGGCGCACCTTTTATAAATGGCAGTGTGAACATTACAACTTGTATGACATTTAAGTTTAAGATGTAATTCATGTATAGGGACAAATCATCATTGCTAATTTTCCCCCTGTTTGCACAGAAAATTATTATTTTACTGTTAGCTTCAAATTTATGTTCTAATATCTTTTGCATAATATCACTTAATGAAGCACCCGGATAGCAATTATTAATAACCGAGTAATAACTTGAATTTAAGTTTTGTTTTAAAAATGAACTTAGATTGGTACCAATATCATCACTAAATACAATTAATTTAGTACAACGATTACTATTATTTACACTGTCACACAATATATCCACTGATGTACTGGGCGGGCAAGTAGTAATGGGAGCTAAGGGCTCAGCGGTAACCGGTTCACCCTGAGCCTCCACCGGCTCAATTGCTTTAGGGCAGTTAATATTGCATAAGTGGTCATTTAGGAAACAATTAAGGCGCTCAGTGTTATCATTTGATGTTTTGAGTACCTTATCTATGGTTACAGAACATTTAGTAAAGTCCTTAAGGGACCATTCATATTTTTTAGTCATATATTGTAGCTCAAATTGCAAACTTTGTATTTTTGATTCTAATTTTTGTGTGTCAGTGCAATATTTTAAATGACTTTGTTCCAGCTCTAACATTGACAATTTAGCTTGTTCTCTAAATTTTAAACCAGAACCTATATTTTTACACTTCTTGATTAACATTTTATGGAATTTTAATTGCTTTTTTGATTTCTGTATGAACTATTTAATTTTAAGATATTTTTTTAGTTTATTTCTGCTGCAAAACAAAACCGACTTGTCCCGTTGATATGGACTGTCACCTGTAAGATCTATAGTAGTCAAGTCCAGGTTTTGAGAATTTGCAGAAGGAATAAACTGCGGGATACCACTCACTATAAAGATTGTCAGTTTTTTGAGCAGTAACTTTCTCAGCAGCTTCTTCCAGGTGTGAGATTTGTCCCTGGGCATCCCTTAGCTCCTGTTCCAGAAAGGTAGTCCTCCTCAAGGTTTTCTCATACTCGTCACTGCACTCTTGGAACCTATCTACAATTGACTGAAGGTGGTCCCGCTCCGCAACAATGTCATCGTAACTTACATGAAGTCTTGATAATTCGCATTTTAATTTTTTTGTGTCATTCAGAGCGTTTATCAATAGGTTTTCATTTTCTTCTCTTTCCTTCTCCAACTGTACACAGAGCTCCGTTTTAGATTTAAGCTCCAGCAACACCAACTGAAGTTTGGTTTCCTCCTGCTGGCGGCCGAGAGCTCTGCGACTACGGGTATTCATATTATTAATGAGTAAGTGCAATTATACGCGAATTATATTGATGATGGAGCTCTTTGTACAGTTTAATGGTAAGAAGTAACAAGGTTATGTACCGGCAATAAATTATACTTAATATTTTTATGTACTTACGCAAATACACAGACCGTCGTCAACGTCGAGTAAACGCTTATACAAGTATAATAATTCTACTCACGAGAAACAGTCGATTTAGTATGTATTTACGTGAAAAGAAAACATTCAAAATTCGAAAAAAAACCGGGTACCTGACTCGTCACTTTTCACACCAAAATACACGGACAGAACACTTTTATTATATTATCTGACTATTTAAGGACACTATTAATGCGATGATATTGGTTTTAGTTTGTTTAAATACCTACTAAATAACTATTTAATTTTAAAAATATTTTCAGAGAGCTAAAATTTTTGACAGTTCGCTTGTCTCTATGATTCGTTCGATTCTATTACAATGCCCAGTCGGTGTAGGTCTGCAGGCAAATTTACACCTACATGTGCGGTCCATAGTTAATCCAAATAAGGATATATACCAAAAAAATCTGTATCATTTCCTATCTCTACATCCGACAACAAAACCAAACACAACAGTACCTACATAATTTGCATAACACCATCCATCAACCTCCGCTGACCGCTTACCCGGATTGGGAACAGCAATAAATACCGCCAAAGGTTCCGTACATCACAATATACGGCCTTTTAGATCGATGGCCTAACGCAAAGGATTTTTCATTTACGTACCAATGAGTGACACGAAAAAAGGTTTGACAACTTCTTTACTTATTTTTGTCAAAGCGATATCTTTGAGGCTGGGTTCAGGTGTACAGTTGGCAAAAAAGACAAGTATACAGAACTTCTCTGTACTAAAGTCATCAAAAAATGTTTTGTAAGTTTTTATAAAATTTGCCATGGTTATTAAATGAGTGTAATTGTGTAAAAATACAAAACCTAATAAGCATAAATCAGGCTGTCAGCGCAAGAGGTGGTGTAACCCTCATTAAATTAATTCAAAGAAATAAATTCAAAAATGACCTGACCAGCTTGTATTTGTTGTCTATACATATAATAAAATGATAGAAAAGACAAAACTGTACAAGAAATATTTAAAAAAAAATTCTCGCTGGGTGTTCAACATAAGATACCGAAGCCGAAAATGTAGTTAGAATTTTTTTTGTCTGTTTGTCTGTTTGCTTTGCTTTGTCCGGAAGGATCTCGAAAAGTACTCAATAGATTTGATTCAAATTTTGCATAAATATTAACTAGGGGTAGGGTCTTCAAATAGGTTATATATTATCACGCTACATATCATAGGGGCGAAGCAGACAGCAATCAAGTTGGCATTATAACATAATTTTCACGCGTACGAAGTCGCGGGCAACAGCCCTTAACAGATAAAAAGAAATAAAATCATAGGTTAAAGGATGATCAAACAAGAGATAGGCTGGTTTTGTAATAAATATTAGTAAGTTTTGAGAATTTGTCGAAGGAAATCAAAATATGATAAATTGAGGGTTAGGTCACTCTTGCGCTGACGGCCTCATATATGTAAGATTTTTTTGAAATAGTAAATCTTCAGAATGGTATCTCTGTTTTCTTATTTTCTTTGCAAACTGTACATAGAGTGTTTTATGACGTGAATATGTGTGCACGCCCTTAGTATTTTACGCGATAAATATATATCTTTGTTCCAATTGTTGGGTAAACTTTATCGGCTATGAAGATTGTTTACTGCGCACTTTGTTACCCAACAGTACAGAAACTTTGGGTGTAAGGGGCCCCACCACCACCTAATTTTGGGGGCCCAAGCGACCTCACCTGCACGTGGTGCACCTGCCGAAAAACTAACGAGGCTCCGCGATTTTCAGGTACCCCCATGGTGGCCTAGGCTCCCATGTGGGTGCCAGGTGGTACAAAGTGTTGGTCCGGGGGGGTACCACCGTGCAGCTGTGAAAAGCCCCCCAAGTAACCCAGCCTCGGTTGGGTTGCGTTCGGGGTTCAGCAGCTGCACAGCCGGGCCCGGGGCGATGTTTGATGCAGCAGGGGGGGACCAGTAGGCGCTAAGCGAATTCTAGTGTGGCTGACTGGGGTCGACCCGCCGGCCAGGGAGACCCGTAGAAACGGTTTTACCGCTGGCCGCCCGCGGCATAGTACAGGGGCCCAACTGGGACTAACCACCCTGGGAGGCTGCCCCACCAGGCCGCGCATAATCCCGATGTGGTTCGTCGTGCCGGATGGTGACCGGACCGGGTCCCGGCGACCACACTCGGGGGGGTACGGGGGCCCTTCCGTCCGGCGGGTCGGCCTCAGTCTCACCACACGGTCATAGATGAAGCTATCCCCTACGCCTTGTCACTCACTGCTGTAGCAAATGTCGCTCCGTCTTCACGTCTTCCCTCCAATTCCCAAATATGGCAGCGCACATAAGAGAAAGCAGTGTCACAGCGGCCGCTGCAACCAATCCCGGAAACGTTCCGTTTGAGGTGGAGTTCGCTAACATCCGCGGACTCCATGCCAACCTCAACGTCGTCCATCACCATCTGGAGACGGCACGGCCAGCTGTGATGTTCCTAACGGAGACGCAAATACTCCGCCCTGCCGATCAGTCGTACCTTAGTTACCCCGGCTATATCATCGAGGAACTATTTCGAGAAAAAGCTGGGGTGTGCGCGTTTGTTAGGGCGGATGTTTGCTGTCGCCGGCTGCGCTGCCTTGAGGACCCTTCCCTCTCCGTCCTTTGGCTGCACGTAGATCACGGCTCCACGAGTCAGATCTACGTGTGTGTCTATCGATCCCACTCAGGGACAGCTGGGATAACAAGGCTGTTTCAGCACCTCAGCGAGGGGGCTGACGACGCGCAGGTGCAGTTCCCGAACGCTGAATTGGTTTTTCTGGGGGACTTCAACGGTCACCACACTGAGTGGCTGGGGTCCCGCGTGACCGATCCAGCGGGACGGGCCGCCCACGCGTTTGCTCTCTCACATGGTCTGACCCAAGTGGTGCGCGGGATTACGCGCATACCGGACAGGTCAGACCATGAACCCTCCCTGCTGGACTTACTGCTGACGAGTTACCCAGCACAGTACAGTGTGTCGGTTAGCGCCCCACTGGGTACATCCGACCACTGTGTTGTGCGTGCCAGCCTGCAGGTGTCATCTCCTGCAAGGGCAGTAGAGGTGACGCGGCGACTGTGGCACTACTCGTCAGCAGACTGGGACGGACTACGAGAATACTTTGCAGCCGTCCCGTGGAGTCAGCGCTGCTTTGCAGGGAGGGCTTCATCGGAAAGCGCCTCTGCGGTTGCTGGTGAGATAGCTTTAGGTATGGAATACTATATTCCATACACTGATGTTGCCAGCATCCGCAAAGCCCGCCCCTGGTTCGGGCGTGAGTGCGCCGTAGCTGTTCAACAAAAACAGACGGCTTACCGCGCCTGGATCAGGGCTCGGGCTGTGCGCGACCCGAATGTGGCCCAACTCAAGGCAGCGTACAACAGAGCCACTAGGTCCAGTAAGAGGGCCTTCAAGAGAGCGGACGCCCAGCGCGTCACGCGGCTTGGTCAGGAGCTCACGTCTCATCCGACGGGCAGCCGTGGATACTGGCAACTGGCCAAAGCCGTGCAGGCCAACTTTTGCAAGCCCTCGCTGCCGCCGCTACGCTATCCTGACGGATCACTGGCTCACAAGGCCCAAGAGAAAGCGGAAATGCTGGCCAATCTCTTTGCGGCTAATTCCCGGGTTGATGACTGTGGCAAGCAACCTCCCACTATCACCAACTGTGGAACCACGATGCCGGATATTAAAATCCGGCAGTGCGATGTGCGAGTGGTGCTACAGTCACTCGACACGCGGAAAGCCAGTGGTCCTGATGGCATACCGGCAGTGGTGCTGAAGAATTGTGCAGCTGAATTATCTCCAACGCTAACACGCCTGTACCGCCTTTCCTATTCCTCGGGAGATGTGCCGGAGGCTTGGAAGGAGGCGAACGTCCAGCCAATCCCCAAGAAAGGGGATCGGTCGGATCCGGCCAACTATCGACCCATAGCCGTAACCACCGTCATCTGCAAGGTGTTCGAGCTAATCATCAACAAACAGCTCATGCGCTATCTGGAGGATCACTCGTTAATTAACGATCGCCAATATGGCTTTAGGCCGAAACGATCAACGGGTGACCTCCTAGCGTACGTAACGCACACCTGGGGTGAGGCTATGGAGAGGCACGGCGAATCTCTGGCTATAGGCCTAGACATCGCTAAAGCCTTTGATAGGGTATGGCATGCGTCGCTTCTTTCCAAGCTGCCGGCATATGGTTTATCGCCTCAGTTATGCCGCTGGTTGGCCAGCTTCCTGCACGGGCGACGTATACGGGTCCTCTGTGATGGTCAGGCTTCCTGCTTTTTGCAGGTAAATGCCGGGGTACCACAGGGATCGGTATTGTCCCCAACTCTCTTTCTTCTGCATATCAATGACATGCTGTCCCTTGGGTGCATTCATTGTTATGCGGATGACAGTACTCTGCATGGGAGTTATTCTGGCCGCCCAGCGGAGAGGCGTTGTGACGTGGACGTAAAGAGACGGCAACTCGTGGCGGATCTCGACCGGGACCTGGGTCGCATTGCCCAATGGGGTTCAGACAACCTGGTCGAGTTCAATGCCAGAAAAACGCAGGCGTGTGCGTTTACAGCTAAGAAGTCCCCATTCCTACCCCTACCCTCTCTTCAGAACATTACGGTTCCACTAAAGGACAACCTGGAGATTCTCGGTATAGACGTCCGGCGTGAGCTCAATCACAAAAACTACATAGAGAGTTGTATTGGGCTGGCCTCGCGGAAACTCGGAGTCCTTAATAAGGTGAGACGGTACTTCACGCCACATCAGAGATGTTTGCTGTACAAGACGCAGATTCGTCCCTGCGTCGAGTACTGTTCTCACCTCTGGGATGACTCCGCGAGGTACTTGTTGGACGCACTTGACGCTATACAGAGACGTGCTGTCCGAATAATTGGTTGTCCTGAGGTGACGGGAGGCCTCGAACCGTTGGCGCAGCGAAGAACCGTAGCGTCCTTGGCTGCCTTCTACCGAATGTATCACGGCGAATGTTCTGAAGAGCTCTTCAATCTGATCCCACCATCACCTTTCCGATCCCGAACAACGCGTGCCGGGCAGAGATGCCACTCATACACAGTGGAGAGAATCTTCGCCAGAACCGAGCGTTTCAAAAGATCGTTCCTCTGTCGAGCTATAAAAACTTGGAACGACCTGCCTGCACACGTGTTTCCCTCATCTTACAACCCCGGGTTCTTTAAGAGGAGCGTGAAGAGGCACATCACAGGGCCGCCAACTTGAGGACCGCTGTAAGAAGTGGCCCCCAATCGCAAGATGCGCCACGGCTATCCATCGTGGCGACGTCAATTTGGCGAGCTAAATATAAAAAAAAAAAAAAAAAAAAAAAAAAAAAACTGTCTCATTTTTGTAACGGCTTAGGTAGTATTCGAGTTTTGCATTGTCGATAGCTGTAAGATTATAAATTAACTAGCTGTTGCCCGCGACTTCGTACGCGTGAAAATTATGTTATATTGCCAATTTGATTGCTCTCTGCTTAGCCCCTAGGATATGTAGCGTGATAATATATAGCCTATTTGAAGATCCTACCCATATTTATTATTTGTGCAAAATTTGAATCAAATCTATTGAGTATTTTTGAGATCCTTCCGGACAAAGCAAAGCAAACAGACAATAAAAATTTCTAAAAATATTTTCGGCTTCGGTATCTTATGTTGAACACCCAGCGAGTTTTTTTTTTTATATTTCCAATGTACAGTTTTGACTTTTCTATCATTTTGTTATGTGTATAGATGTAGCTTTAAGATTTTTGTTGGCCTAATGAAATGCATTTAGTCTCTTCACCGTTTTGTTGCGGGTTTCAGCTCTCGGGCTTTTGTGGGACTCCCAGGTTTGGAAAATAAACTTCTCGCCTTATCGTGTCACAAGTTAATTCAGAAGTTAAATAAACGGTATTTTCCAACATGGCGCTCGGTGGACAGGGATGTTAGCAGATCTTAGACCATATAACACGGGACTAGCCTTTGCGAACCACCGCATACAAAAATATTCTGCCAGTTTTCATATAAGTGAAGGGGGAAACACAAAGACATATAAAATTTCATTGCATTTAAAAATGTATTAATCGACAAACGCGTAATGGCTGTTGTGTGTTAATTGTTATTGTACAGTCAACTACAATGTAATGTATTAGTTTAATCATATAAAATGATGTACTGATGTACAGACTTTTCATAAAGCCAAAAGACCAAATGGTCATGTGCAATGGCAGAAAACAATGCTTAAGTAAGGCGCATCCTGTGGTTAGATGATCTAAGTAGCAGATGGATATATTAACAATATTATTTGAGCTACATTTCAGTAGAATTATAACTTGTAATAAACACAGTGATAGTATTAGAACGAAAAAAAAAATTTTCAATAAAAAATACAACCGACTTCCAAGAAATCCTGAAAAATAAAATTTACTTAGCACAAAGTAATATGTATTTTGATTTATCAGATTTTTTATTCAATATCATATTGAAGTCGGCGCCAAGTAAATTCATAGGTTTAGGGAGGTATTATTCATGACACCAACTTCAATATTATATTAAATAAAATCTGATAAATCAACGACATATTACTTTGTGTTAAGTAAATTTTATTTTTCAGGATTTCTTGGAAGTCGGTTGTATTTTTTATTGAAAAATTTTTTTTTCATTATTTTAAGTGACCGGTGAACCGAAAAATATATCTATCTAGGTGAAAGTTCTCATCAATACAAATTATTCAAGCCCCAACACAAGGTAGCTGCTGTAAATCGTTAAGGAATTCCCTCGAATCTCTTTTTGTTCCATCATCAGATCGACTCCAGACCTTTATTAATGGTAGAACATTAAAGCACTCAATTAAAAAGTTAACAAATGCACTAGTTGTGCCTATAATTTTCGGTGGTTGCCCTCGATTTCTCCAGGATCCCATCATCAGATCCTAACCTGGTTATAATGGGACCACCTCAGAAGTAAAATCTATTCAACAAAAAAAATTTAAATCCGTCCATAATTGACGGTGAACATACATAAAACATTGAGACTTTTCTTTTTTTTTTGAAGTTGAATCTATCAATCTAGGTGTAAAGTTCTCATCAATACAAATCAATCAAGCCCAAACACAAGATAACTGCTGTAAATTGTTTAGGAATGCCCTCGACTGTCGTCCGACTCTATCATCAGATCGACGCCATACCTTCATTAAAGTATAGAACATTAAAGCACTTAATTAAAAAGTTAGCAAGCACACTAGTTGTCCCTACAATTTTCGGTGGTTGCCCTCGTTTTCTCCTAGATCCCTTCATCAGATCCTGACGTGGTGAAAATTGGACCACCTCAGAAGTAACCCCTATTCAACAAAAAAAAAAATTGAAATCCGTCTATAATTGACGGAATTATCGCTTGACATACATAAAAAAAAATACATACAGACGAATTGATTTTTTTGAAGTCGGTTAAAAAGTATACAACAGCTGTCATTTCGATATTATCTTTATTCAAATGGGACTCGGCTTCATTTTCATATTTGTATGTAACATTTTGAACAGAATTTTTGAAATCCGTGTTTACGCTGCTGACTGTAGGTACCCATGGTGTCAGAGTGACTAGTCTGCCTCAAATGCGATAATCTTAGGAAATACTGTGATATTTTGATTATTTTGATTTATTTCATTTTTTTACCACTAAGGTGGCCACCATAGCCTGTGGACGTGTCGCGTTTGCAACACCGCAGGCGCTACACTCGCTCGTTTGTTGTCAAATATTTTGTCACCTTGACAAAAATTATAATGTCAAGGTGACAAAGAAATTGGTGCATAGCATAACTCATTTATTTTTTATCACATAAATGTTAACGTTAATTGAACCTAATACCACTTCCAAATATCCAAAACCCATTAAAGACACATAAAAATGTAGTTTGAACTTTCAAAGTCGTTATACCCTAAAACTGATTAAAACTATTACACGAACCTTATGCTCTTTCGCAAAAGCTTTGAAAGCCTAAATAAAAAAACAAAAAATTCTTTCGATAGCTCCTATCGGGCTCACATCCGACGGGAGTAACAATTCCGAAGTCGATTTAACTTCGGTCTTTTACGAACAAACTGTACCAGAGGCCGCCGGGCACAAATTTACTTGCCAGTAGGTATCTCAAAAACAAAATTTTCCCTAGCCAGAACCCCGATCAGGAAACAACTGTGCCCAAAAACTTCCCATTATTTGAATTAACTGAATTTCGGACGGTTGTTTTTTTTTAACGGCTCCCCGAACGTATTTCGTAATTCGCTTTCCATGCTGAACTTGTTTGTTTTGCTTTTGAAAAGTTTTGACGATTACGTATTGGTAAGCAAAGTGTGCAAGCTAATTCAGTTAGAAAAGTTTAGTAAGTCTTCGCTGTGAGTAACCTTGAATGTTTGTTGAAACTTGGTGATATAAAAATAGACTGAAATAAGGAACGTAACTTTCTGAAAGTATATTGATAAAATATTATAAGTTACAGCGTCGTTTAGAATTACAGCTTATGCCATAATCTTTTTACTCACTTTTAAGGTACAAGTACATTTATTTTTACGCGACTAAGAGCACTAAGAGCAAGTATTACTGAGCATACCTTTTTCGTGACCTAAAAAGGTACTTAAATATAAAAATACCTTGTTTAAACTTTAATATAATGGAACACAATACTTTAAAATTATGTACTTCTTAGGTAGTGAAGCGCTCGTGGCCCCGCGGACTCAGTGTTCTGTAAACGATCACTGCAGTAAGCAACTTTCACTATGGCTGGTCCATGGATGGGTGATCATCCATGTGATCACTTTGTTAAGCCGTTGGTCCCGGTTGCCAGTAAAATGGCAGTCGTTAAGCCAAGTTGAAGGCTTTATTTCAACAGCAGGCAGTCACAACCTGCGCCTGTCCATTTAAACACGGCAATATGGCTCACAAAGTATTACGTGGGACAAATTTAAAAAAAAAGGTGAAATGTGGGCATATAATATGCCTCTGCCTACACCTTCGGGGATAAAAGGCGTGATGATGAACTACTTCTTAGGTAGGTACTAAAATTTTAGAGTACACTATTATTGAATTTTGACATAGATGAGTACCTGGAGACAAAATAGTAAATACCAGAGATTGTGATGTTAATGTCGTCTCCAATATAAATTGTCAAATACCTGATACACTTTGGTGAAAATGACTTTCAGATGTAAGTACTTCAATAAAAAAAATTCCGATCTGTTTTCTGCGACTCCGACGTGGTAGGTTGCTAAAGACCATGGTCCAAAGATTAAAAAATATTTATTACACCTGAAAAAGACCCAAAATAACATAATGAATAAAATCCTGTCTATGAAAATTATTGATAACCGTATTTATAAATAACCACAGAAAAGATTCAAGTAAAATATAGCAAGCAATTTCCTTAGTAAACAGACTAACATTAAAACAGAAACACAAGAATCTTTACACAAAGATTCGAGGGACGTTGAATAATACAGGACGGGGCAGGTCCATCCATAATGGAATTACACAGGGGACAGTGTCTGCCCGGCAGGATAAATGGCAGAAAAATGTTTGCTACATTCATATTATGTACCTATGTTAAGAGGGTATGTAGCTCTGCGAGGAATTTGAGAGATAGGTATTTGATATTAGTGTCAACTCCGTAAAGCAATAAAGATAGCTTTAGTTCAGACCGATTTTATTGAGTTTAAATCGATTATTCGTATTTCCATGTTTTCTGCATGAAAACTGAATCAATTTGAATATTTTGACACCTTGTTTTAGATAAAAAATACGTCCATGTTCATATTGCTTTTTTAAACGTTATAAAAAACGTTTCAAATCTGTCCGGTAGTTCCTGGTAGTAAACATGGCGATACACGTCATTTTTAAAGTGTCATTTTCCTTATTTATTATTCGCCGAAAATATAGAAATGAGAGGACCATGTTCACAGCAGGTCTTTATTTTATAAAAAAAAAACAAAGATTCTTCTGGAGGCATTATTCATAAATAAAATAGGGGAATACGTTTGTATGGAAAAAGCTGCGAGTCTTCCCTCTTAAACAGTATGTGATGTCATCCGAATTATGTTGATAAATTAGACGCGTAATATGATTTCTCGTTAATTACGGAGCAAATGTTTATCTATTTCTCTGTTTAGATGACCTAATTAATAATGATTCTGGATATAGCAATTTTCTGTGTAATTATTAATGTAACATAATGTTGCCATATTTTTCTTCTAAGTCTACTATTTAAAAGGAAAAAATCTTCAGTATCAATCAAATCAAATCACCACTGTTAGACGTAGGCCTCTTCCAAATTACGCTACAATACACGGTCCTGTGCCTTCCGCATCCAGTACAGGATACAGGGCACTCCCTGCGACCTTTTTTTGTGTTTTACGTAAGGGAAAATCCTCATGGATGTTATGCCGGACTCCTACCGATTAAACAACCTTACGTGTCCTGCTAACAGCCCCGGGTAAGCCCTCGGAAGGATACCCCAGGACTCTCAACAGACCTATGGCTACCACTGCGACCTCACCTAGGAGGGGGGAAGGGGCAGGCGGGGGGGGGGGGGTTTCCGGTTGCTATCCCGCGTCTTTGAAGGGTTTTCGGGTGTTACCCCGCTTCTTAGGAGAGGCGTGCGTGAATCACTCACGTCATGCTGTCGTCTAGAGGTCCTGTGACCTTTAATTTAGGTATATTAAACCTAAATAAGAAGGATTATCAGTCTATTATAATAGGTTAGAGTCTAACAAAATTATCATTTTGATTTGTACCATCCGGTAAGTTAACATAAATTTCGTATCATTTTTTACGGCTCCATCGCTAAAGTACTAAGTGCTTTTTTATCTAAATTAAGTATCCCGGGAGCTCCACCGTCAATTTTACGTACTTTCTATGTAAATTAAGCAGCAGTTTACTGTTTGACATGCAAAAATTCAATATGAAAACTTTCCAACTCGTAAGAAGAACTCCCAAGTGAATTGTTTTCCGCTCTCCATGTTAGATTGCTTCCAATGTTCACAAAAGTTACATAGCTCTTAAAAGAAGTATTGAAACTCTTCGATAAATTTTGTACAGTATACATGTTATATTGCTGATTCTAATTTGGTTTCACTGACAGTACCGTTGTTTTTCAATGTCGATTCGTGTACAGGTCGAGGTAAACATGAGAAGCTCTTAAGTTATTCATGCAGACCAAAAACATCGAGATCTGATTGATAGATTTAAGGGCCACGGTTCTGTCGGCCGGTAATATAAATTGGGCCCAAACCTATGGAGAGAGATGTAGTACACGATTGAAAGGATTTATAGGTTATGTTTACTGTTTTTAAAGATCTATGCCTGTACTTAGCTGTCTAACAGGATAAATATAACTCACGGAGTGGGGTTTCGTTGCGGAAAAGTATTTAAATAAAGGAAGATATTGTACCTAAATATAAGTATTAAATTGAGATGATTTTGGTTGGTAGTTTTCGTCATGTAATACTATTACCTCACTATTTCTTCAAATATTATAGTAGTTTTCGATACAAGTGTGGGATTTCTGTTATTACAACGAGTTACGACTGGTGTTGACCCGAGCCGAAGGCGAGGGTAGACAGTCGGAACGAGTTTAAATAACAGTCCCACACGTTGTATTGAACAACTATTTTTAATACAGTTGCGAAAAAATTAAGCAATTTTATAAAATAATAAAAACACAATAAACCTGAATATCCAAAATGGCGCCAACCGTAAAAGAATATATACCTTCCTAAGCAGAGACTATGGCAGTGCACTTCATACAGCCAACTTTTTTTATATTTATAAATTTAATTTGGCCGATACTTAAATTAATTTATGCTTAAATTTTGAATAAAATACTTTAAATATGATATTAAAACAAGTTGGTATCTTTTTTTTAGAAATATTTGCATGAATCACAGACATTATTTTGACAATTGGGAGAGAAAACGCACGAGTGCGGGAATGGTAAAGAAAAAGCACGAGTGTGTAATAGCCCACATCCCGAACGCTATACGTCCCTGTAATACGCCACTTTTTGAGCAACTGTATTAAAAATCATTTTTCAACACCCTTGCTCATAAAGTGGTTTTTATTACATGGCTTTTACACCTATAAACCATGGTATTAAACACTTGTGCTTTTTTTTCTTTATCGCACTAGTGTTTTATTTTTTATTCCATCAAATTAAGTTGGTACCTCGCTGAAAGATATTATTTATGCATTCTATTTGCTCTTAATTTAACTGGGTTATAGTTTTATTTTTAAATCTCGGAAAAAGTATTGACTTAGATACGTTTAGTTTCACCATTATGACTAAAAATAACACAATTTTTGAAAAAAATAAGAAGTGTACCACCTTGAATATGATAAATTTTCAACAACTTATTTACTTTAATTAATAATTCAACGTGAAACTAATTTATAAATACATAAAAAATAAATTTTGAACATTTAGCGCTTTGGCTGTTTAGCACCAACAGCTAACATCCCGCGCGCAGAAAAAAAAAATATCAGCGCGGAGCGCGCCTTTTTGACAAACTTTCCGTCTGTGACTCTGTGCTGTGAGGCGTGAGTATTGTTTATTTGAGTATGAATAATTATAAAATTTGTTGTTTTACTCGTAAGTGTGTTGAAAAACGTCGTATGACACACGTGAGGTTTGGCCACTACACTCTCGGTTTCCTTGCAGCCCTCGCCTTCAGCTCGGGCTGTGCAATATCACCTCGAGTGTAACGACCAACATACCTCACTTGTATCATAAATAACTATTTCAATTCATAAGGGCTCTGTACCCAAAGGACCCGGACCCTATTCCTAAGACTTCACAGTCCACCTGTCTGTCTGTCCCTCACGAGGCTGTATCTCAGGAACCGTGAAAGCTACAGAGCTGAAATTTTCACATAAAATGTATTTCTGTTGCCGCTAAATACTAAACTCAGGAAAGAAAAAATATGGGGTGCTCCCTTACAACAAACATGTTTTGCAGTTTTTTGGTACGGAACCCTCTGTGCGCGTGTCGGACTTGCTTTTGGCGTTTTTTAAACATATTTTATTATTATTTTTGAAGTGAAACTTCTTTATCGGCGTTGAAAAAAAATTTGCGTCACGTCACGTCACGATTTTTGGTTACGCGCCATCTTTGTTCTGTTCCCCACCACGGTGGATTCGAATTAAGAGTACTTTATCCAGGGATAGCATGTCATTTAAGGGTTTTTGGACTTTTGGACTTTTGGACTTTTGGACTTTGGGACTTTGGGACTTTGGGACTTTGGGACTTTGGGACTTTGGGACTTTGGGACTTTTGGACTTTTGGACTTTTGGATGGGACCATGGTACTTTGGGTCTTTGGGACTTTGGAACTTTGGGACTTTGGGACTTTGGGACTTTTGGACTTTTGGACTTTTGGACTTTTGGATGGGACCTTGGTACTTTGGATCTTTTGAACTTTTGGACTTTTGGACTTTTGGACTTTGGGACTTTGGGACTTTGGGACTTTGGGACTTTGGGACTTTGCGACTTTGGGACTTTGGGACTTTGGGACTTTGGGACTTTGGGACTTTGGGACTTTGGGACTTTGGGACTTTGGGACTTTGGGACTTTGGGACTTTGGGACTTTGGGACTTTGGGACTTTGGGACTTTGGGACTTTGGGACTTTGGGACTTTGGGACTTTGGGACCTTGAGACCTTGGGACTTTGGGACTTTGGGACTTTTGGCCTTTTGGACTTTTGGACTTTGGACTTTGGACTTTGGACTTTGGACTTTGGACTTTGGACTTTGGACTTTGGACTTTGGACTTTGGACTTTGGACTTTGGACTTTGGACTTTGGACTTTGGACTTTGGACTTTGGACTTTGGACTTTGGACTTTGGACTTTGGACTTTGGACTTTGGACTTTGGACTTTGGACTTTGGACTTTGGACTTTGGACTTTGGACTTTGGACTTTGGACTTTGGACTTTGGACTTTGGACTTTGGACTTTGGACTTTGGACTTTGGACTTTGGACTTTGGACTTTGGACTTTGGACTTTGGACTTTGGACTTTGGACTTTGGACTTTGGACTTTGGACTTTGGACTTTGGACTTTGGACTTTTGGACTTTTGGACTTTTGGACTTTTGTACTTTTTGACTTAATTTAAGGTGAGGTGAATATTAAGTTTATGAAGAAGTTTCACTTCTTACGTGTGTACACTAAGTACACACAATTTTTTTTATTCTCTTCTGTATCCAGTTACTTTGCACTCAGTAGATGCCTCAATCAACCCGTAAGCTTCAAAATAAGGGCTTAGGATGCAAAAGGAAAAAAACGCTTAGAGGTTGGGATCCTTTTGGGGTTAAGTAGGTCTTTGATTCTGGAGACATAACTCGTCAAACTGTCACGTCTCTCCACCATCTTGTTCCTGCTTCTGTAAAAACAGTAAGTAGTGCCGCCTACACCTTTTTTTTTTAATTTAGGGAAAATCCTCATGGATGTTATGCCGGACTCCTACCGACTAAAAAACCTCACGTAACGCCCAACAGCCTATGGTTGTGAGCCCCGGGTCAGCCCTCGGAAGAATGTCCCAGGACTCCCAACAGACCTACGGCCGCCACTGCGGCCTCGCCTAGGGTAGCCTACACACCTTCCTCAAACTCACGGTCATGAACTTTTGAGCGAAGACAGATCCCGTATTTTTTTAATAACACAAGAGTAAAACCATCCCAGTACGGTAAGCGTGATTTCTCTACTTTTTTTTACTTGTGGAAAATCTGTTATGGATGCTATGCCGACTAAAAACCAATACCCAATACGTTCCCTACCTACTGCCTACGGTAAGGAGCCCCGGGTAAGCTCTCGAAAGGATATTCCCGTGGCAATTTCCTTACCTACTATAAAATTTACCAGTTTACCATGTATCTTGTAGCAAATAAATTATTTTTATTCTGACAACTTTATCAAACCAATACTAACCAAACTTTGTCCAGCTAAAATTACGAATATTGCCTCATACCAGTATTTTTGGGTTAGGGGGCATCTCGTCCTCATCTAAAACTGGGACCTGGGACCACTAGCGCCTTTTCGAATTTGATAATGGGCAACTGGTCCACGATGATTCATTTGTTGGGACGATTGCAATACGGAGTATTTTCTAGGGGTTTATTGGTCCTAATAAAATTATGCTGGCTTAATCAAAGAGAAATAAAAAAATTGTGATCAATCTCGTTTAATTAAATGATGGTTAATTCTTATTATCATCTATACAACAACAAAGTAAATAATAATTCACACTTCTAAATACAAAAAAAAACATTTAAAGCAAAAAAATAAGGAAATATTACTTGGTCATTTATTTATTTCAACTTAAATATAAAAAAATAAATAATTACGTAAATAAGTGTAGTAAAATATTAGTTTCTTATTTTTTCTATGCAGTGGCCTATACTTATCTCATTGTCAATTAATTCTCTCAGTATTCTTTTCATTCGCTTCTGTGATCATGACTTTAGCTCAACAACAATGTTCAACCGACTGTACAATGTATAGTTATACCAAGTATAGAAGATATTTTTGCAACTGTTAAGGAAATAATTTACGGAAAACATCATTTAATGAGGTATTCAGTTAAATAATTATTTATTATCATTGGGAGACATGTTAGTTATTTGATTTCTAATTGTATTAAGTTAATGTGTACCTATCAAGTCAAAATGTTTTAGTCAATACATTTTTGGAGGGTAGTTTTGAATAAAACAAGTAATTGTCAATGGGCTGCTGGTGAAATCTAATAGTATACGGTGTGCACAGTTCTATAGACCGCAAGATTGTGTAATGTTATTGCTCCTCAAATATTAATTTCTAGTATCTATTTTGTATTATTCCCGAAGTAAACAGGTGAGGTTTATATTTGTATACTAGCTGAGCCCGCAACTTCGTTTACGTCACATAAGGTGTATGAAAGGAAAGGTATTTCTTCATCAGAGTCATCAAGCAGCGTCTGAAACTGCCCTGTTTGCTTAATCATAAAAGAGCTTAATGATTAAGTCTATTTTAAAACAATTCAGTCCACGCCTTCGGCGCGGACTGAATTGTTTAAAAATAGTCTTAATCATTAAGCTCTTCTATGATTAAGCCAACACGCCAGTTTAGGTTCACTCACATTCAAAGAAACCCCTACAATTAAAATTTTCAAAATATCTGATTCTTAAAAGTGTTATAACTCTTTTATTTCTAAACCGATTTACATAAAACAAACGCTAAATGTTAACTGGAGCAAACCTCAACACAATAAAAAAAACCGCATTGCAATCGGTTGAGCGGTTACTGAGATTAGCGTGCACAACCGTACAGACAAACAGATATACAGACATACAGACATACAGACAAACAGACAAAAATTCTAAAAATCATTGTTTTGGGTTCTTTAGCGTTTATAAAGCCCCCCTATCATATTTTTTCTTATTTATCTTCCATGTACAGACAGCGACCTGTTACGATTTTATTATATGTATTGATTATTTGAATTATAAAAAATATATTTCCTTTATCTGATGAGGAATTACGTAATTTTCTATCAGTAATCAACTCACAATGTATGATTTTCATTTTGTAGTATGTCGGATGAAGATGAGTTTAATAACAAACTTTATGAAATTATAAAATCTCAAAGGGGAGGCGATTTGTTGATTCGGAATGGGTATCGGTATACAATGAAGCTTTCAAAGCCCAACGGGCATATTGTGTGGAGGTGTGTTAAAAGAAAATTGTGTCATGCCAACTTGATTACTGCCCATTCCATAATTATAAAGGAGGGTTCTCACCAATGCCATCCTGACGTCGCAGAAAATCAAGTAAAAAAAATTTTACACGTAACTTTAGAAAAGGCAGTGAATGAAACAGCTCCTATACCTTCGTTGTACTCAGAAGCCATTGAAAAACTAAATGACGCTGGATTCAATTTCTTAACCAAAATTCCAAAATATGATAATATAAAAAAAAAATATACAAGGCCAGAAACAAATCATTAGGTGTTAAAAAGACGAGATTTTTCAAAGTTGCTGATGTCTTAGTCCCGCAGAAGTTTGAGAGTTTCCTTTTAGCCGATTATTCCCACGACAGATGTAGAATACTTCTATTTGCGAGTGTTGATGCACGAAAACTTTTAAAAAAAGCCAGGCACATGTTTGGCGACGGGACATTCAAAAGCGCTGCACCACCATTCACACAACTATATTCTATCCATGTAGACTCCGGTAGTTCTGATGAAACCAATGGTATTGTACCTGTTGTATATGGCTTACTTTCAGATAAAAAAAAAGAAACTTATAAAATGCTACAGCTAATAAAGAGCCGGATTCCGGATTTCAATCCAGAGACCTTTACCACCGATTACGAGGCTAGTGCAATGCAAGCTATCTCAGAAGTGTTTCCCTTGGCAAAAATACAAGGATGTCTATTCCATTTTGCTAGGGCACTGTGGAGAAATGCTCAGAAATCAGATTCGAAAAAAAAAAAATACTTAAGATCTCACGTCAAACGGTGCATAGCGCTCGCCCATCTTCCTCACGATCTTGTGGAAGATGGATGGTTATATAATTTGGGAGAGAGTGAAAGAGATCCCAAAATTGATTCGTTTAATACCTATTTTCAAAAAACATGGTTGAAAAAAGATGCTTTCTTTAATAATAAGTGGTGTTTTTACGACCAGGCACATAAAACGAATAATGCGATCGAGGCGTGGAATTCACGTCTAAATAAAATGGTAAAACCGAAGCCAAATATAGGTGTTCTGCTGAATTCATTACAAAAGGATTCAAATTATTATTTTGGTAAATTAAAAAAAGACGGTTATATTTCAAAAAAAACCTCTGAAACTATCCGATCACAGAAGCGAATGAAAAGAATACTGAGAGAATTAACTGACAATGAGATAAATATAGGCCACTGCATAGAAAAAATAATAAACTAATATTTTACTACACTTATTTACGTAATTATTTTTTTTACTTAAGTTTAAATAAATAAATGACGAAGTAATATTTCCTTATTTTTTGCTTTAAATGTTTTTGGTATTTAAAAGTGTGAATTATTATTTATTTTGTTGTTGTATAGATGATAATAAGAATTAACCATAATTTAATTAAACGAAATTGATCACAATTTTTTTATTTCCCTTTGATTAAGCCAGCATAATTTTATTAGTACCAATAAACCCCTAGAAAATACTCCGTATTGCAATCGTCCCAACAAATGAATCATCGTGGACCAGTTGCCCATTATCAAATTCGAAAAGGCGCTAGTGGTCCCAGGTCCCAGTTTTAGACGAGGACGAGATGCCCCCTAACCCGTATTTTTGTCCCTATTCGGGGTATCCTTGGCCTCATCTATACAAAACCAGCATTACTCACGGTCCGGACGTTCATATCTCACGCGTCACAATGCGGGACAAAAGAAGATTTCCCTGAGGACAACACAAGGTCATATGGAACACGAGATTATGATCAGCTGACCTTTTTGAGTACGACTTATTTTTGCATGAAAATGTTTTTGGAAAATTTATTGTGGTGTGTTATGTTTGAAGTAGTTTTGATAAGTTTTATTGTGGGTTGTTCGAATAGTTTTGTTTTATTCAAGGCTGCTATAGTAGTATATTATAATAAGGATTTTCCCTAAGGATCACCAGTTGAAATTTGATCAACTTGGTAGTCTATGTAAACAAATTACTCCCGTATTGAAACGGGCAGGCGTAGCCTGTGTTAAAATTTAACAAACTGCACATGTTATAAGACTTATCGGGGTTTAACTTCATTTTCAGCGTGACCCTTAATTAGAGCATTGGCACATAGCGACAAGGGATGTCATAATGAAAATTTGAATGACTACAGCCGCCGCATCCTAATTCCTGTACATTTTATAGCAGCAATTGACTCACCATCACACGCTGTAATACAATTTTAAAAACGAATAGTATTCCTTTCAGCGAAAGTCTGTGTAGGTACTACATAGTTGGAATGGAAGTCAATCACTATCCAATTACTTATCCAATACCAAGACTGTTTGTAGTACTTGTTCCAACGTATTGTTTGAGAACCAATGTTTGTGGTACGTGCACCCGTTTTATATTCAACTGGTCGTGGGAACATGGATAAGGCCCGGTTTCTACCGTGAACGGAGCGGGATCATTAACGAATCCACCCAGTAAACTGCATACTTGTTTTCCCGCCACTGCTCCATAGTTTACTTTTGTGAGTGAGAACGTTTTCATATTATTGATAAAATATTTTATAGTAGTTTTTATGCCATGCCTACTCTTAAATCGCGGTTAAAATAAGGTGAAGAAATTCAACTTGTTTCAGTACAGCTCAAGTGGAAGAATATTGCCCTGGTCTAGGCAAAGGTTGCGGGTTCAAGTTCCGTCTGGGCCAAGTTGTCTTTTTTCACTTTATAAGAAAATATTATGAAAAAGTTTTCATATTATTCGCTTTAATATCGGTATAGGACGACAATAGCCAACCCTTATGATCTGATGTTTTGCCTACAGTGATAATTTAACACACAATAATTATCGTCCGATGGTGCCACCAACATATCGGAATTCGATTTCTTTATCAGATTTCAGTTCGGAGAATATTTATATTATACAAGAAGTACAATGTACTCAATATTATTCTCTCTTATTCGATATCGGTGTCGGACGCGTGTAAAATGTATGAATTACTAGCTGATGCTCGCAGCTTCGCTCGCGTGAAATTTGGTTCATAGAATGAAATGTAGCCTATGTGTTATTCCAGACTATAACCTACCCCGGCTCTCAATTTCAACCCGATCCGTTCAGCCGTTAGAGCGTGATTGATTAACAAACATCCAAACATCTTCACAAACTTTTACATTTATAATATTAGTAGGAAATAGGATTTGACACGCGTTTCACATATCGGATCGTATAATTTTCTGAAAAAGCTCATAAGCGAATTCATTAATGGGCCCGCTCATATTCCGGTGGAAACCGGTCTTTAGACTCGTATCTTGACTTCGCTTTCCTTGGTCCGTGTCTAGTGATGATCTGCATACATTGCACGGATTTTGTATTACGAATTTGTATTTTCTATCAATTTTTATGTGTTCAGATTTTGTATAAAATCGTTGTTGTAGTTGTGCTGCATTTTGTTGAAAGTTTAAAAATAAATTCAGAAAAATATTTTGCAAACTGAATTACAGATTTTCTTTATATAATATAATAGATCTACCTACTACTTTAAATGCACTAAACCGACTTCATAAAGGAGGTTCTCAATTCAATGCGTATTTTTTAAAGCCTTTTTTTTCACACTCAAATTTAAATTTAATAAATGTATTGCAGTTCGAACTTCACGTATGATGCAAGACCAATTTTAAAACTACAGATTTAGAGGTTAAAACATATTCCGTTATAAGGTTATATGGCTAAGAGAGTTTTATGTATAAAAAACATCTGTAAGCACACTACAATGAAGTAGATGCTGAAATGTGAGATTTAAGCACTAATTTAAAAGGATATACGAGTACAGCTGTAGTTCTAGTAGATATTCAAATAATTAAGGGTTACAAAGGCTTATCAGTACTGTATTATGAATAACTAGCTTTGCCCGCGGCTTCGCCCGCGTAAAATTTGTTCCCGTTCCCGTTTCCCGTGGGAACTTATTCCCGGGATAAAAAGTAGCCTATATGTTATTACAGACTATAAAGTATCCCTGTACCAAATTTCAGCCAGATCCGTTCAGCCGTGCGAGCGTGAAAGAGTAACAAACATCCACACTCACAATCTTTCGTATTTATAATATTAGTAAGATACATAAAATGAAATAATAGAAAAGTCAAAACTGTCCATCGCAAATACTTAAAAAAATACTCGATGGGTGTTCAACATAAGATATCGAAGCTGAAAATACAGTTAGAAAATTTTTTGTCTGTTTGTCTGTTTGCTTTGCTTTATCCGGAAGGATCTCGAAAAGTACTGAATAGATTTGATTCAAATTTTGAACACAATATAATAACTAGGGGTCTTCAAATAGGCTATATATTATCACGCTACATATCCTAAGGGCTAAGCAGAGAGCAATCAAATTGGCATTATATCATAATTTTCACGCGTACGAAGTCGCGGGCAACAGCTAGTGAATGATAAAAATGAAAAATAAAATAAAATTGTCAGCCATTTAGTCTATAGGTAAAATTATTACTACTTACATAAGAAATATTTTATCACAAACATTTTATTACTACGATAAGTTAACGATTTTCAAAATTCAGGCTATCGGGAGAACACCTGGATGGATGATTTTAATGATTCCTTTTTAGTATTCCGTAAGTGTGGGTTCCGCATATCAGGAAAAATAATATTATTTATTTTTCCTGATATTGGGATTTTTAGTTATAGCGGCAACAGAAATTGTCTGTAAAAATTTCAGCTCTCTAGCTATCACGGTTCCTGAGATACAGCTTCATGACAGACAGACGTCGAAGTCTCAGTAAAAATATTAATATATAATTTTATTAGTTCTTAGGATTTGCAGTAACAGAACCATTATTCGGTATTTGGCTCTATGTTAATGTGTCCCAGATACTGCCAATTTACAATGATAATTTATGTATGCTTGTGGTTTATTGAATTTCACTGGCTACCACGATATCGTTATGTAAATACTATAGGACAGTCCGTTGAAAGCTGTTCCGAAGTGTCTTGAATTAAAATAAAAACTAACTACTTATTGACACGTACTCGTACTTGTGGAGGAACGGGTGAGAGTGATGTTCCTCCAAAAAAGGGTGGCTCCTCCGACCAGGCAAGGTGATCATCATCAAATGTTAAAATTTATGGTCTTCCTTTTATTTCTGACACTATGTTACTTAGCAAAAAATTATTCTTATGATGAAGCCGTTCGGTCGGTATGATAAAGCTACAAAAATCTATTAATGCAGTTTAAGTTGTTTTTTAAATTAAAATAATGTCTTCTTTCAATAAAATGTTCCATCTACAATATTTAAGGTACTTTCCCTCCATGTGGCATAGCCGTGGGACACCCTGTATAGTCATCAGCGGGCGCATTTACATTATCGCGATTCAGAATTGTTTGAATGTCTAACTTCAATTATTTTTTCCTTCTCGACAAGTGGCGGTCGCTACCTACCACTACCCGAGTTCTTTAAGCGGAGCAAAAAGTATCACATCATTGGACATCCAACTTGAGGGCGCCCAACGCTGATGTCTATGTCATCTTAGCTTTCTATCAGACGGGGGAGGTCATTTAGGCAAGCTATTAATAAAATAGAGCCAATAAACCCTCGTTGCCCCGGTAATTCAGTGTAGTGTTAAGATGCTTAATCTTAACACTACGGTCCTAAGATGAATTTTCGTGAGTAGCATTTCCATGAAAGACGTTACCTTGAATTGTTGGTCCTGAACTGCCAGTTATTAGGCGAAGCTGAAAGCCAATTGGGCCGCTTGACAATTTGTTACAGCAGACAGCTATAGCATAATATGGACACAGGACTGAAAGAATGGAGACTCTCAGTCCTGGTTGTTTAAACACGGCAATATGGTAGGCAACGTGAGTGCACTTTTTAACCGACTTCCAAAAAAGGAGGAGGTTCTCAATTCGTCTGTATTTTTTTTTTGTGTTTGTTACCGGCAAATCGCTTGAACGAGTGAACCGATTTTGATGATTCTTTTTTTATTTGAAAGCTGGTGCTTCCCATGTGGTCCCATATACAGGAAGTCAGAATCTGATGCTGGGATCCTGGAAAAATCGAAGAAATCCCTCGATTCGAGAGAATTCCTTAACGATTTACGGCAGTTACCTTGTGTTTGGGCTTGATTAATTTGTATTGGGGAGAACATTACCCCTAGACAGATATAATTTCAGTCTACCCGTCACTGAAAATAATAAATTAAAAAATTAAAAAAAAAAACCGACTTCAAACAAAAACTAAAAAATGAAAAATAAAATTAACTTAGCACAAAGTAATAGGTACCTAGTATATTTAGATTTATCAGAATTTATTGAATGTAATACTGAAGTCGGTGCCAATATTTCTATGAGAGATTAATAATACCTACCTACACCTATAGTTTTACTTGGCGCCGATTTCAGTATTACATTTAATAATATCTGATAAATCTAAATATACTACCTATTACTTTGTGCTAAGTTAATTTTATTTTTCATTTTTTAGTTTTTGTTTGAAGTCGATTTTTTTAATAACGTTTATCGGTAACTGCTTACAGTTTCCTTAATGCCAAACGCGAGTGTAGCGTCTCTAGTGCTGCAAAAATCCATAGGCTACGAGATCTTTCGATCATAGAGGCCATGTACTTAGTCGGTCATCAAATTCCACGTCAGTACATTTAATAATAGGTATCTACAGCAGCTGTTTTATAATTGGATTTGTCAAGCACAGTTGAGTCAAAAATTTCACCATCGTTCAACTCAAACTCGGCCATAGAATCAAAACACTGCAACTCAACAGCTTTTTTACGAACTGAGTAAACAAATAAAGTAGCTTTTTAATTATTCAAATGATGTCCCACAACCGTTCTAGGTGCTTAACTTGAAGTATTGGAAACTGTAATATATTCAACCCTGTTTTTTGGGCAGCAAAGTTCAATTTTGTTTAAATGGCTCTTAGATAGAAGTGGGGTAATTTGCTTTAGCGATATCGGTACTATATTAAGCTTTTTGCCAGTTTGTGCTTGCAGTTCGGGAGTAATAACCTTTTTGGGCAATTTGGTCGGATGACAAAAAGATTGGATTAGATGTGTTGATTGCATCATTTACATACAGTCGTTAGTAAAATAAGTAGCGTAATTAAGTATGAAATGGACTTTCGAAATTTTAAGGTTACTTTGGTAATGAACGTTTTTTTTAACGTGAGTAAAATCCATTATGGATGCTTTGTCGAACTTAAACTGACTAAAAACCACGCGTTCCCTACTACTGCCTACGGTTGCCTGGTAAGGCCAACAGACCTTCATTTGTCTACCACTGCGGCCTCATCTAGAGGGTTCGGGTGCTATCCCGCTTCTTGGGGCATGTGGCGTACGTAAACCTACCACGTCACGTGAAAATCTTGTAATGAGATAAACCCGAATTGAAGCTTATAGTATAGTGGAGAGTAGAACCAATTTCAGAGTAGGTACATCACTGATTGTCGAGAGCCCAAGGTTATTCTTCCGAGGGCGCACCCGGTTAATCCGGCCGTAGGCAGATGGAAGGCATTGAATCAGATCAGATCACAGGGCATCGTGTGATTTTAGTCGATAGGAGTCCGGCATAGCATCCATAAGAATTGCCACACGTAAACAATCAACCGTAACTTAATGGTTTCTTATTATGATGTAATTACTAGCTGATGCCCACAGCTTCGCCCACGTAAAATTTGTTTCCGTTCAGGCTTCCCGTGGGAACTTACTTTAGTTTTAAGTCATAACAAACTATAATCTATCATTGTACCAAATTTCAGCCATATTGTTCAGTCGTTAGAGCGTAAAAGAGTAACAAAGATCCACACTCACAAACTTTCGCATTTATAAATTTAATATTAGTAAGAAGTTAGAATTTTGTATCAGTAGGTTATATTGTGCTGTATAGTAGGTATATAACAGTACCTTTACCATAATGAGTATCGCTGATTTAACTAAACAGATGATAAAATTAGGTACCTCAAATAAACCAATTGATCAATCAATGTTACGAAATCAAAATCTACCTATTACATCAAACGAGCTTCGCAATTACATAAACATAATATAAAACAAAAATGTTCCACATAGTATTCAAATTTCTCAACAACATCAACATACTATGTTGAAACATCAAAGCCAAATTACTAGAGTTAACTAAATTACTTTCTACGTCTGCAGTGAATAGTCAAATTTTGAGTGTTACCAAAGTCGGAGTACCGAAATAGGATTTATTCGAACATGTTCTACTTGAAAGGTTTCTAAACAAAATTATCGAATGTGTCCAGAATTGGCGCCAAGACTGAGGCAAATATTGACTCGGACTTGAATCAGCTTTAGTTATACTGAGTGTTTGATTTTTAATTTGGTGTTTACACGATTTTGTTTGTTTGGCTTTGTATGTTTCTCCTCGATTACATTTTAACACTTTAGTTTTGTACTGTATTGTAGGTAATTGTTGATAGTGATTTTATGTTTCCTTATGACATAAGGACATCAAGGTACAGCAAAGTTCGATTAAATAGGAACTGCCGACGTGTCTGACGTGTTTCGAGCTACTGTTAACAGAGGTTAAAAGTACCTCGATAAATGAAGGTTGACAACTCGAAAACTACACTGTGAGCGAGATTTTCTATTTCCAGACGGCCAAATTGATTTTATCGCTTTTTTTCTACCACTAAGGTGGCAGTAAAGTATACGGCGCACCTGACGGAAAGTGGTCTTCGTAGCCCACAAACGTTTGCAACACCAGAGTCGCTTCACTCTCGCTGTCGACCTTCTCAGACCCTCTTTGAAGGATTCCATACTGTAGGCGTTTGGGAAATCCGAAGAAGGGAGCTCATTCCGCAATTTAAGCGTACGCGGAAGAAATCCGCTATCGGACTTTACCAAGCTCTAACGCTGCCAACGTAAAGTACTATGCTTACCTATCTAATGTTAAGAAACCAAGGTGTTCAAATTCCAATCCAGACACATGGATTTAAACTTCAAATTTCACAACCACATTTATATAAAACAAATACGCATTACAGAAAATAAAATTCGATCTACAAAATATATGATTCAAACCACCGCAACCAACATGGCATCAACACGAAGCGACATTCGGAAATTAATAGTATTTCCGTGGCGTAGCAACAACTGAGAACCGATTTCCATTGCAACCATATCCAATACGCAGGATATTCAATAACATCGGATATTCGAATAGACGCCCGGCTTGCAACAGATTTTGGAATCCTCACCAATTCACATTGGAAAACGTATTGCTATATTTTTGGGGTGATATTCTAAAACCCGATCGCATTATGTAAAGTTAGATTGTTTTATCCCACGGATGTGACAGACGGCTCTCCTTATCGAAAGTGGTCACGTTAGCAACACCAGTTTACAGCACTTCTCAGAGTATAGTAGAAACACACGCATTACCCGCGCGGCCAGAACTTTTTTAGACCCCTTTTGAAGAGGACTGAAGTGAGAGTGGCCCCCAATCGCTAGATGCGCCCTGGTCTTCTATCAGGCTGATGACGTCAATTTGGCGAGCTTATTATACAAAAAACACAAAAAAATACAGATAAAAGACGGTAACATCGAAATAAAAACATGTGCAAATAACTACATCATAATATTCGATGGCTACTCAAATGTTAATCACATTTGGTGTCACACAAAACCAATAAAATAGTGCGCAGTGCCCCAAAAATAATAATAATAATATATAATATAATGTAATGGCAGTCTTGTGATAGGAGAGGAATGTGTGTTAAAAACGTGGAAGGAATATTTTGAAAGTTTATTTGAAAACGAGGATATGCAAAGAGAGACTCATGTTTCGGAAATGAATGAACTTGAGAATGAAAGCCACTTAAGTATGGAAGAAATTGTGGAAGCGTTGAATAGTATGAAATTAGGAAAGGCTGCTGGGATTGATAGAATTTCTGTCGAGATGCTGAAAGCGGGTCGTGGCGTGGTAGCTTGCCAGCTGCCTTTTTAATCTTTGCTGGCGAAATGGCAGAGTACCAGAAGAATGGTGCAAATCTGTCATAGTGCAGCTGTACAAAGGTAAAGTCACAGCAAGAGTGCAAAAACTACCGCGGCATAAGCTTGCTCAGTGTCGTAGGCAAATTGTATGCGAAAGTTTTGATTAAAAGAGTGATGAATGAAACTGAAGGGAAAATGTGGGATGTACAAGCAGAATTTATGAAAGGAAGAGGATGCACGGATCAGGTCTTTTCATTAAGATGCCTAGATGAAAAGTTTTTGGCAAAACGTCAAAAAGTCTATTGCATTTTCGTGGACTTGGAAAAGGCCTATGACAGAGTGGTGAGGAATGAACTGTGGTCAACATTGTCCATGTATGGAGTGAACAGCAACTTGATACGAGCCTTGAAATCTCTATACGAGGGCTCCAGTGCTTGTGTCAGGATCAATGGAGCTTGCACAGACTTTTTTCCCATCGAAAAAGGTGTGAGACAAGGCTGTGTAGCGTCACCATGGCTGTTCAACCTATACATGGACAGTTGCTTGAAAGAACTACAAGAGTGCGCGTATGGATTAAAAATGAATGAGCTAACCGTCAAATGCCTCCTTTATGCTGACGATCAGGTAATACTGGCATCATCGGCGGAGGAGTTGCAGTTGATGGTTAATATAATGAACGATGCGCTTAAAAGTAGAGGAATGAATGTTAATGTAAGCAAGACAAAAGTAATGGTTTTCGAAAGAGAGAAATGTATGACTGATTGCTCGATATCGATCGAAGAAAAGAGCGTGGAACAGGTGAAAGAGTTTGTAAATTTGGGTTCAAAATTTGCAAGAGATGGAAAGTGTGACAATGATATTGAAAGAAGAGTTTTGGCAGGAAACCAAGTGAATGGAGCCATTCACACCTTTATGAGCAGTCAGAACGTGTCTAAAAAGGCAAGGATGGCTGTACATAGAGGAGTGCTTGTACCTACACTTATGCATGGTAGTGAAAGTTGGGTGTGGCAGGAGAAGCATGAAAGTAAAATTAATGCAGTGGAAATGAGAAGTTTGCGAAGTATAGCTGGAGTGACATTAAGGGATAAAGTAAAGAATAGTGTGATAAGGGAACATTGCGGTATGACAGAAGATGTAGTGACTAAAATAGAGAAAGGGATGCTCAGATGGTTTGGACATGTGGAGAGAATGGATGGAAATAGGCTGACGAAACAGATTTATGAAGTGAGAGTGAATGAGCAAACTGGTAGGGGTCGACCTCGGCATACTCATGTCGATCAAATCAATAATCTTCTGAGAAAAGGCCAGGTCAAGAGTACCCTTAACCGAAGAGCATGTATGAAGACACTTATGAAAGTTGAAGAAGCGAAAGTTGTTTGCCAGAATTGTAGCAAGTGGAAAGTCATAGTCTCTGCCTACCCCGTTGGGAGACAGGCGTGATGTTATGTATGTATGTAATATAATGTTTATTTCAAAATAATTGATTGTAGTTACAGATCAAAACATAACAGGGTAGATTTTACAACTATTTTGTTTACAATCTAGTGGGTGAAGTTCTGTTTCCCTTGATAGGTTAGATATTAACCTGTAGTAAGGGAAAACAGTCCCTTTCCCGTGGCTTAAACTATATAAAATTGTTTAACAAAGTGTTTAGGTAGGTACATGTTTTAAACTACAATATCCAAATAAAAGTGAACACAATTGCATGCAGTGAATAATTAACAACACTGTGTGTGTTTGTGTGTGTGAGTGTGTGTGTGTGTGTGTGTGTGTGTACACACACACACACACATGGGCATGTGTTAGACTCAGTGTGTGTATTTGTATGCAAACGTTTGTGATAATTATAGTGTGTCACTAAAAGTAACATTATTAGTTGATTCAATCTACTCCTATGTTAAGATCAGTCAGAAATATCCGAAGAACTCAATACCATACTCGGTAAATTTCTCGTTAAATCTAATACCAATGTAATGTAGTGACCATGAGAGTTTAAATACCTATAAAGTACGAAAATAGGGAACCGATTTTACCAATCATCCTAAAAAATGTACGATTAAAAACTCTAAACTAAAGCATTTAAAAAAAATCGAAAAGACGCAAAGAATAATTGACGGCCTCCTCGCTTAGAGCCGGATATTCTTACCCTGCCGGATGCAATGAGACAGTGCACTGGAAAAGTGCACAGTATTTGTGTTAGTCCGGACATTCCGGACATAGTTTATCCGTACTTCTTGCAGCACTCTTTTAACAGATTTAGAACGTTTGTACTCGGAACAAAATACCATTGCTATCTCATTTTTTAAATTGTTCTTCAACTATGAGTGTGCTTGTTTAATTAAAGAGAATACTACTTAGCTCTACAAAGAAAGATTGCTTAATGCAAATTGCGTATACTGTAAAGTATTTAGTCGGAATTTTTAATGTTAAAAGGTAGAAACTAGACTGCATAAAAAAGAGGATTAACTAAGACTGCAACGCCAGTTTCATAGCAAATGGATGCATTTATTTAACCGTCTGCAAACCGGTAAAACACGTGTCGGGTCATTCAAAGAATAAGGTTACGTAGTCATACATATCGCACGTGGATTAAGAGGTTGTTTTTCTAATTATTTCGTTATTTTAGTAAGAAGTTTACCAAGTAACAAGTTCGGTCTCTATTACTCCTGAACTAACAGATTATGTCGTTATAGTTAAGTATCCTTCAAAGTTCATCATGTGGACTCTATCATGATTTTCAAGTCAGCTATTTTTTTTTTATTTTTTTTTTTATACTACTTAGGTGGCAGACAAGCTTACGGCCCACCGGAAGGTTGGTAACCGTAGCCTATAGACGTTTGCAACACCAGAGGCGCTACACACGCGCTTCCGACCCGGGCGCAGGTTGTGACGACCCACAGTTGAAATTTTTCAAGCCGCCCATAAGGCCTTCAACTTGGCTTAACGACTGTCATTTTACTGACAACCTACTGTTTAACTTGTAGAGGGGTGGGGGGATGCCCTACTTGAACAACAGCAAGCGCCTTAAAACGCAAATGAATGCCTAAATAAAAAAAAAGATCTTAGAATTAGAATCCTTTCAAATGCTTTTAAAATACCTATCCTAGGTACCTCAAAAACGTTTTTCCATTATTTTTATTTCAGCAACGTGATAAATACACAATATCCTTGCTGAGAACAAACGGACCGACGCACACGACGAAACTATAAAGGTCCTCAGAAGTGAACTACGGTACCCTAAAAACCGGCCAAGTGCGGGTAGGACTCGCGCACGGAGGGTTCCCTGCCAAAAAACTTAACAAAAATCATGTTTGTTGTTTGGTAGCCCCCCATGATTATTTTCATATTTTAGTATTGTTTGTTAGAGCGGCAATAGAAATACATCATCTGTGAAAAATTCAGCTTCCTAGTTATCACGGTTCCTGAGATACAGCCTCGTGACGGACAGACAGACGGACGGCGAAGTCTCATGAATAAGCGATTGAGTGCGATTGAATGCCTAAATAAAAAAAAAAGATCTTAGAATTAGAATCCTTTCAATGCTTTTAAAATACCTATCCTAGGTGCGATTGAGTTCAACGTTGGACGAAATTGAACAAGATATTTTATTCGAAAAAATTCGAAGCGCAGTCGATTGTTTTTGAATATGTCGTTTGTTTTAAACAAAATAGGTGGGACGGTACGATTAAACCCCTCTCTATAAAATAGAGTGCAGAGGGGCTTATGGCGAGACTTTGTCTGTAGCCTGTGGTATACGTCACTAGGTCACGTGGATCATCTGTTCAAAGTTTGATATAAAACAAAAATGACAACGTCAATCGGATAGAACTTTCACTTTCACAATAAACGTGTTACAGAGGGGCAGTCTGCTGAGGACGATCTCACAGCTTTCTTGTTAGGTTACGGTAAATTGTTGGTTGTCGTCAACAATTTTCAAGTGCAATACGAGTATTAGGTAGGTATGCAAATTTAATACACTGTAGACATGCACCCCGTACTGTAGACAATGTAAAAGATCCCGTGTAACGAAAAAGCCCCGTGTGGCAACAGGAAATGGTACAAAATTTCGCCACCCCAATACATGCCAAAGTGTCGTAAGAGGCAACAGAGGACAGGTTCACCTAACATTGCGTAGAGAAGGAAAACTCTAAATGAAATCCGATTGTCAGTAAAATGACAATCGTTAAGTCAACTATCTGCGCCTATCCATTTCAACACGGCAATAGACTTACCATCTATTACGTGGGACATAGAACTATAAGGTGAAATTTGGGCGTATACTATGCCTCTGCCTACCCCTTCGGGTATAAAGGCGTGACTATATGTATGTAGGTATGTATCTATGTAGTCATACAAAACAAACCTGTTTTTATACCATATATTAAGTGGTGAGCATATAGTCGTGTTAAACTAGTCAGATTGTAACGCAGAGAACCACTAGCAAATGGCAATTCTACAAACGGACACCCATCACAATGATCAACAACAATGTAAAATATTCCAATGAGTTATTATTTTCAAAACACCGAGCTTTCACATACCGGAGCTATGAGTGCCTTTCATATTTCGATAAATCTTAAAATCCACTGCCGATAGATTTCTTCCAACAGTCTCTCGTTTAATAATATAACAATGTCCTAAAAATGAATGGCAGTTTCAATAATATTCAAATCCAAATTCGCGCGATCGACGAATTCGAGGGTAGACGCGAAACAATAACAGAGATAAACCTTCTCCTTAGAAAATAGCGTTGGCCTAAAAATACAGTGTGAAAATGTTGGGATATTGAAACGATGAACCACCCTGTATATTCGGGAAGGCTATACAAGTTCACTGATTAAGTACTTTCGGGTTATCTAAAGCTTTCGTCTGAGCTTGGAGTGATGTCGGGGTATATAAAAAATTGTGACAAATATTTGTGTGACCCATAAACGTTTGTCTCAAGAGTCTGGGTGTTTCTATGTATAATATGTATGTATTTAAAAGTATATAAGTATTAATATCCGTGGTCTGATACCCATAACACAAGCAGGTTTTTCCTAGCTTACTTTGGGATCAGATAGCGTTGTGTGAAATGTCCGTGAATATTTATTTATTATTTATTTATTATATTTTTGGTATAGATTTTGAATAGAATAGTCTTTATTATATTAAGGCCGGATTTGACCAAAATAAGAGTAAGACTATACAATAGAATAACTTGTACCTCTTCCAAAAGTAAAGTGATTTTCCATTTTAGCACAACGTAACTATGGTAACCATACTGGAGTTAAATACTTCAGTAGTGGTTCTGATCCCTCCAGAATGTATAAAACGCAAAATGAGCACCACGCGCAAAATGTAAAAAAGCAAAATGTGCAACACGCAAAATGTACAAAACGCAAAATGTACATTTTTTTCTTAGGACATGCTCACAACAGTTACCCTTACCGTAGTTAGGTACGTTGTGCTTGTTAGTTGTTGGTGGTAACTTCACTTTCACTTTACTTTTAGTATACGTACGAGTTTCTCTAGTATAGCCTTGTTTTGATTTTGGTCGAATCCAGCCTAAATCTATCTATACTAATATTATAAAGAGGAAAGATCTGTTTTTTGTTTTGTTTGTTTGTTTGTTTGTTTGTTTGTAACGAATAGGCTCCGGAACTACTGGACTGATTTGAAAAATTCTTTCACTGCTGGGAAGCTACATTCTTGCGGTGAACATAGGCTATATTTTATTCCCGTATTCCCGCGGGAACGGGATTTACGCGATTAAAACCACATGACGTCCGCTAGTAATAGTAATAGATATTCTGTTAGCTTATTATTATTCACTGCGTATAGCATACATACTTTAATTATTTAATTTAACTTATTGAATCACAAACAAAACAAGCTATGTAACTAAAATTTTGTCATGTCGTCAAAGTTATAAAATTGTGTACCGACTATACAAAAAGTGGTGTACGTAATGCAACTTTTGAAATTATGATCAATTATTCCAATAGTTATCGATATCCTCTCCTTATTTCTTGTCTTTGTCATAAGTGATAACCAATTGCCATGTAGAAATGGAGGGAAGCAGGTTGTGACTATTGGAATTTACCTTGACTGTCTTATTGGATTGAATTTAAATTGAATTGAATTTATTTAATAAAGCTACAATGGCTCACATTTTGTTAGTAGTGCTTAAAAATCTAGGTTAGCAACAAATAACAAATGTATGTAAAAATTAAATACAGTTACAATAAATACAATTACAATAATTAAATATCAATAAAATACAATTACAATTATTAAAATTTCAATAAAATACAATTACAATTATTAAATGTCAATAAATTTTATTGCTGATGGTTCTTGCAGGGTCGGCAGTGCGAGTGTAGCGCCTCTGGTGTTGCAAACTTTCATTGACTACGGTGATCACAGTCCATCAGATAGAGCTGTAAGCTTGGCTGCCGCCTTAGTGGTATTAAAAAAAAGTACCTAAACAGGCTGAAATGTTTTAACTAACTAAGCTAAATAGCAACCGGGTCCAGTGGTTTGACGTGCGCTTCGATGCATGAAAACGATTATCACTGTAAATAATAAATAAATAAATATTCACGGACATTTTTTACACAACGCTATCTATCTATCTGTCTACCTTCACGCCAAATCCCTTGCGGGGTAGGCAGAAAGAACCTAGCACCACACGGCACGCTCCGTACACACCTCACTTGCTTCTTCAACTTTCATTTTTTTTTCATGTTTGCTCCCAACCGTAGGCGGGGTAGGGAACGTGTTGGTTTTTAGTCGGTAAGAGTCCGGCATAGCATAGCTACATGATGGATTTTCTATCCAAAAATAGAATTTTCACACAGTTATCGTTCACAGAATACGGAGCGAGCAGAGCTTCAACCACTTCACAAAATAATCTAAGAATATAAGCATCGAAGCGTGAGTGAGACTCAAAATGCATCTTTATCCCGTTTGAGACCGTCTCTTTGAAATATCCAACACACTGTATATGGTGTGGGTGCTCTTGTACGCCTTACAACTCGTTTGCTCAGTTAAGCACAATAAGCATTCATCCTCTTTTGACTATTTCAAGTACGGTCAGGAGGAACTTATTCTAAAATGGGAAAACATTCTTTTCCTTTAGCGAAAACTCAGAAAGTTTTTCATTCAATTTTGTGAGATGGCTGAATTACGTGACTACTGACTACGTCTCGTCTTACAGAAAGTAGCTACTATTATAGTAACCACCAAGCTTAGGGAGGTTTGAACCACTAGAGCCGTCTTTTGACACTATAGAGCTGTTCTTTACTTGAAACCCCCAGATGGGAAAACAAATACTGTTAAGTTAAACCTATTTCCAGTGTATATTTGTAGATTTAGCCTAAAAGTCGTCTCAATGCAGGCTACCGGAAATTTTAAGCAATATAAAAGCCTGGCTAATAAAGTACTTGACTGTCAGGATACTCTCCCACGGGTCCACGAAATCTTGCAATAAGATGGGTATGATCAAAGTCGAAAGGGTCGGCAGCGCGAGGCGAGTGTGGCGCCTCCGGTGTTGCAATCTTTCATAGGCTGCGGTGACCATCAGTCTTTCTGGTGGGCCGTATGCTTGTCTACCACCTGCCGATGCTCTTTATCTTGCACAGCATCAACTGACATAATCCACCTTTTAACCGACTTCAAAATAGAAGGGGTCTCAATTCGACCGTACTTAAATATATTTCTTAATAAGAAGTTTCCTTTTGTCCACAGTACCAATGACGCAGCTGACGGCGGTGGCCGGGGAGCCGGCGTACCTGCCATGCGACATCGCGACGCAGGATGAGGAAGACGCCGTGCTACTTGTGCTGTGGTACAGGGAGGACTTGGGCACGCCTATTTATAGGTAAGTCGCATGAGATGCAAATTGATCTAAAAGCGAAATTCCACAGTGTAGAGTTTTGCAAAAGTGGGGTTAGAAGATTCAGGAATGTGCTTTGGAGTTCTAAAATTCTGTTGACTACGATATCCACTTTAGAACGGATATGCAAGCATACGGTTCATGAAAAAAATCAGATTTAAAAAGTCATTTCTTCCTCCGGATTAAAAAACGTAACGATGTATGTAAATGTTACATACATACATACATATAATCATTTTCTTAGATGATGACATGTATTTATTTGGCCGCTATATAATAAAAATAATGATTTAGGGGGGCTCCCACAGAATAAACGTGATTTTTGGTACGGAACCCTCTGTGCGTCCGACCCGCACTTCTACCGTTTTTTATTAAAATTTATTAGTTTCATTCAATATATTCAATCACATACTTGATACAAATACCTTTCAAAATGTATTTCAATGCTCTCGATTTTTACTTTCCTACTGCTCGTGCATACGTGAAACTTTTGAGTGCATCGCTACAAAAAGTATCGAATATTTGCTCTTTGACTCACAGGAGCAGCATTCCGTAGTTGAACTTTGAGATGCAAACCTGATTTGACGTTTTAAAATCACAGTAGTTCTTTCAATATGACATGTAAGAAAGACATAGCTTAGGTACTCGTAGTTTGACATTTTATGAAAAGATTTTAAGAACTGTTTTGATGAGGAACCATGAGAAGGATTGTGGCTGAAGCACGCTTCATTGAACCCTACTTAGGTTTTAAAGGTACCTTCATGAAAGGAAAATCTGAAGCTTTTGAGATACTGTCATTATGAAAATGGACCGGTGCGGTGGTCGACCGCACCTTATACGTTTGCCACATTACAGGCGCCACACTCGCGCTGCCGACCCCTTCGGCCGCCATCGCAACCATATTTCGCAACCAGTTGCAAAGGTGGAATTTTACTTCTTCGTTGGCCACCAGTTTGTGAATGAAGAATATTTTGTCTTAATATGCAACTAGTTGCCAACTAGGAATATTTTTAACAGTATGGTTGCGACAAAATATTTTTTATTCTTAATACGCAACAAGTCTCAATAATTCATTTATTCATTCATTCACTGCGTTTCGGGATAAGCAGAGCACAGCCGGGCTTGTCGGTGGTCATAGCAGTCAAGGCCGTTAAAGTAAGGATCGCCATTTTGGAAGCATTATGATCCTTAATGGCGGTCCTTGCTCGCTGAGACTACACCTGCGCTTATCATCAGGCGGCGTGTGGTCAATTTGACGACCTGCGTTTAAAAAAATCATTTGAACGGTATTAAGACCAATAAACACTTAAAACCAGATTCGCTTAGTATCAAAAAAGAATTAAGTACAACGCTAAATAAAAGTTTCTTTAAAATATAATTATGTAATGCCAGTACATGTAGCGAGTCAGTACATGTAGAGAGAGCGAGGTTCATAAAAGTTTTTATACCTTATCTAATTTATTTACCAAAAATATTAAAATATAATAATTACAAAATATTAATATTAAAATTTATTTATTTTAACTTCTTGGTTGCGTAGCCAGAAAATAAAAATATGTTTAGTAACTGGTTGTGAAACTTAGTTGACATGGTGGAAAATGGATTACATATTCGCAACTGGTTGCATATTAAGACAAAATATTCTTCATTCACAACTGGTTGCCAACAAAGGAGGAAAATTCCACCTTTGCAACTGGTTGCGAAACATGGTTGCGATGGCGGCCGAAGGGCTGCCGCCCTTACCCTGTAAAAACCTTCTGATACTCCTTTTGAAGAATATACTGTACACGTTTGGGAGAACCGAGACAGGAAGATCATTCCACAACTTAAAAGTGCCCAGAAAAAAACCTTTATCACGTACGTCATACATATCGGATCTTACCGTGCTCGAACGCTCCGGGTGTAGAGTGTGAGCATGAACTCCCTGTCTGTGGCGAGCGGTGCGATGATAGCACGTAGCCGTGGGCATTATATCAAACAATTCCTCAGAATATATACCACTGTACCATTGTTTGTTTTCGCTTTTCAAGAACGTGAGCCTGAGTATATGACAAAAAGGATAATGTCCCCTTTTGCCCAAAAGGAGTCAGCAGTGACGTAGGTTATGTATGAGGCTGACATACACAGCTCACCGATAGCTCGCGGCGATGTGAATTTCATGAGAATTACGCCCAAAAAGGACTGGTGCATATCACGTATGTTTGTAATACATAAATAGTTTCTGAATGTTAGAGTAATATTATTCCGTATCTGGGGCTCGTACTCGATGGCCGGTGGAACTTCGGACATCACTTCCGAAGTTTGGTCCCAAAACTGAGGGGAGCATCGGCCGCACTCGCGTGGTTGATGCCCAACATCAGGGGACCCAACGCTCCCTACAGGAGGCTGTACCTGGGGATCGTGCGAAGCATGGCCCTGTACGGGGCTCCCGTATGGGCGGAGACCCTGACGGCTAGCAATGAGGCTAGACTGCTGAGCCCGCAGAGAGTGATGGCCGTCAGGGTGATAAGAGGATACCGCACGATCTCCGGTGAGGCGGCATGTCTCCTAGCCGGGACCCCTCCATGGGACCTGAAAGCGAGAGCCCTTGCGTCACTGTTCAGATGGCGCAAGGAGGCGCTGGAATGGGGCCAAAGGCCTGCGTCTCGAGAAATCGAGGCCCAGCGGACCCTGCTCCACCAGGAAACCGTGGAGACATGGAAGGTGCGACTTGAGCAACCAAAGGGGGGATTCGCCACAATCGCGGCCGTCAGACCGGTCATGGACGAGTGGCTGGAGAGAAGACACGGTGCTCTCTCCTACCGGTTGACACAGATGCTTGCCGGGCACGGTAGCTTCGGTAGGTATCTGTGGCGAAAACACCGGGAAACCACGGCCGAGTGTCAGCACTGCGAGGACCGCAGCGACGACACGGCGCTCCACACGCTGGTGGAGTGCACGGCGTGGGCACAACAGCGCCAGGTCCTCGTAGTGGGTCTGGGCGTGGACACTCTCTCGCTTGAGGCCATGGTGCGAGCCATGCTCTCCAGCGGGAGTAAGTGGGACTGCGCCGCCTCTTTCTGCGAGCAGGTCATGCTCGCGAAGGAGGCGGCGGGCCGGGTGCGGGAGAGAACTCTCTCACCCGAGTTCCGCAGTCGGCGCCCTGGGCGCCGCCGACGTGTCTTCGCCGAGGACTATCGGCCTCCATGACCGGGGTCTGGGGACGGTGAGAGGGCCGCTCACCGTCCTTACAGAAGCAGGCCCATGACGGCAGCGTGACGTGAGCAACTCACGCACGCCCCCCCCCTTAGAAGCGGGGTCACACCCGAAACCCCCCATAGACGCGGGATTGCACCCGAACCACCCCCTGGGCGAGGCCGCATTGGCGGCCGTAGGTCTGTTGGGAGTCACGGGACATCCTCCCTGAAGGATTACCCGGGGCTCTCAACCATAGGCTGTTAGGCGTGGGGTGATGTTTTTTAGTCGGTAAGAGTCCGGCATAACATCCTATGAGGATTTTCCCTCACGTTAAACAAAAAAAAAAAAAGAGTAATATTATTCCTGTTAGGTATTTCTATTTCTTTATTTTTTTTTTGTAAAATAATACTGAAGACCATAATCCTCACTGACGTTATACAAATGAATGCGAAAGTTTGTGAGCATAGGTAGGATGGATATTTTGTACATTGTAATTAATGAACGCATCTGGGTGAAATTTGCTATAAATTATAGTCTCAAATAAATAACATTATATTATTTACTAGCGGATGACACGTGGATTTACCCGCGTAGTTCCAGTTCCCGTGGGAATACGGAAATAAAATATAGCCTATGTTCACCGCAAAGAGTGTAGCTTTAAACAGTGAAACAATTACAAACGAAAAAACATAATTATCTTTCCTCTTTATAATATTAGTATAGATATGTAAGACTTTATTTTCATAATTCCAACCTCCAGCATTGTTTATTTAAACATATTTTCTCATCAATCAGACTGCAGGGTGAAGTTTTATTGCTACAGATTATAATGTTTTGTTCTTCTTGTAGCTAAACAAAGGTTCGTTGAAATTACTCGCGATAAGGCCGCCTATTGTAATACTTCGTTAATCTTGAGCTTGTAGTCTAATTTTATTAGCTGTGGTTGTAATAAAGTACACGTTTTGTTAAACGATAAAAAGATTTTGTATTAAATGGATAAAAAATACGTAAAGTATGTAAGTCTGAAAGCAAGGGTATCCTTGGTGTTGACATCTCCAGTGACGTTAAGTCCCGCAGTCATTTGCAGGACAAGGCCAAGCTGGCGTCCAAAAATCTTGGTGTGGTGGCGCGGCGGCACTTTACTGCGACGGAAACTGGTTGCGCCAATATTAAGATTTGTATTTTCCCGCTCAATTTGACTGACACTAGACACGCGCTCCCACATCCATCTCCTTTCCGCACTGCCTTTAAAGTGAGATAGCAATAGATTGCGTCGAATGACATTTGAAGTGACATTGACGTTGCCGAATCGAACTGGACGATCGAATGGTACTAGTTAGCCAACACGGCGACGGACATAGCTCTTAGAAATTGAATATATTTGTTGAAATTTAACTGCTTCTCTGTAAGTCGCAAGTGCGACTGCATAAGGAGTACTGCTGTCACCTCGGAGCCGTGAGAGTTGTCAACGATCCTATGCTTGAATGATCTTCCTGCCTCGGTTTTTCCAAACGCCTAGAGTAAGGGGTTCTTCAAAAGGGGTCTTTTGTTTTTATTTTTAAAAACTTAAATATTAGAATTGCAAAAATCTCGGTACAAAATTATAAAAGTAGGTAAAAAGAACAATACTCGTATTACTAATGCCGTTCTAACAAGGCACAACTACAGGTTGAAATAAAAGAATTTCAAACAAACATCGCATTTTTTAAACTTTGCCGAGATAGCGTAAACGTTGAACAGGATTTTAAAACATTTATGCGTATTGTGAATAAGATTTTCAAAAAGGTTTTAACTATTATGTACTTGTTTTTGTTCAAGGATATTTCGTGTCCTATATAATGAGCGCCTATAAATTCATGTATGTGGTCGACATGTACTTAACAAGGTTGCCTCTATTCATAATATAAAAAATTGTTATAGCGGCAACAGAAACACATAATCTGTAAAAATTTCAGCTCTTTAGCTATCACCGTTCATGAGATACAGCCACGTGACGGACAGACAGACAGACGGACAGGCAGACAGACAGACGGATCGCGAAGTCTCATGAATAAGGCCGCGTTTTTTACCCATTGGGTACGGAACCCTATAATCCAGTCAAGTGGTAGTCGGGTTTGCGTACAGCTTTGTTTGTCCAGCAACAAAGACCAAAACCGATTAAAGTTGCTTCTTCAAAACTTAAAACCAATACCAAATAGATATTTATAGGTTTACATAATACGCGTTATACAACTTTAAGTTCAGGATAAGCTTAATTCCGAAACTTAGAGATTTTGAACACGAACTACTCGGAAGTTGGCAAGGGCCGCGGTTTAATCAGTTGTGTAATTTAATTTTCAGATATTATGGGCTTAAGGCTTAATTCTTTTCTTTTTACTTATAGGATAGATTGTATTTGGAAATGTCGAACATCTGTTTTACTGATGGAATTTAGATTTAAGTATAGAACTGTTATTAATTTTCTTTAAAAATTGTAACCAGTGTGTAATTTATCTCTACCTACCCCCTCGGAGACATAGATGTTATTAATATGTAAAGGTTGTTAAGCTTAACTGCCTATCTTCAAGTATAAAACTTACAATGAAGTGAAACTCAGGGGGTTATCTTGATGATTCTTGAGTTACTCAAATCGTCATTACCATGCGAATCAACGTCATAACCTTCGACAACAGTCGGATTTTACGGTTTTAATTTACTTTTCTTACTCGTGTCTTTATTATTAAACGAATAATGAAGTGCGTAAATATATTTAGGCATATAGTTTATTTTTTATGTCATTATCAAACAATATCTTTGAGCCCAAGCCAGTCTTTCCTGCAAGATACACCTGCAGACTAACGAAATCATAGACAAAATTTATAAAACTTGAACTAATCACCTTTTTTTTTTTTGATGTGAGGGAAAATCGTCGTAGGATGCTATGCCGGACTCTTACCGACTAAAAAACCTCACGTAACGCCCAATAGCCTATGGTTGAGAGCCCCGGGTAAGCCCTCAGGAAGGATGTCCCGTGACTGAACTTATCACCTTCCTAAAACTATAGTGACAGTGCGACCGTAGGCTGTTAGGTAGGATACGTGTAGTTATTAGTCGATAGGAGCCCGGCATAGCATCGATGTAGGATTTTTCCCACTTAAAAAAAAGGGACTGGACTGCTTTAGGCGAAATTGTTAAAGTAATGAACTAAATATTTCAGTTAAAACAACAATCTGAAAGGTTTACAAAATTGGGACGCAACCCAAAAACTAAGTACTGTTGAGTTAAGAAAGGCTGTTTTTTTGTTTACTTGTACAGAACAGCAGAATATTTTGGCAGCCTGCCATGTAAGTAATAACCTGAAGTTTCTTATAATTGGGGAACGATTACATTTGTGACTACTTTGAAGATGTAGGTGCTATAAATAAGGAACATCCTCTTTGTCTAGAAGGTAGTGGGGTGAGGTTTCAGCCCGGAGTTACCAGGGTTACCAATTGTATTAATACTTATTATGTTTGCCAAAACAAGTTCAGACAGAATAACAAATCCCTATTAGTGTAACATGGTTAACCTTTACGGCTCTTGCAAATTTATCAATTCTAGTGCAGCAATTTAAGATGTTTCAAAAGATCGTTCGTCTGTCGAACTATAAAAACCTGGAAGGTCCTGCCCGCACACGTGTTTCCCTCATCTTACAATCCGTCAGAAGTGGCCCCAATCGCTAGATGCGCCACGGCTTTTCATCAGGCTGGTGGCGACCTCAATTTGGCGACCTAAATATTTAAAAAAAATGTTGGTGGAAGAATAACTCGGTTCGTATTAAGATGCCTACTAATTGCTTTTCAAAATTATCTCTAATTATAAAATGATAGTAATTCTGTGTGCGTGGAAAAATATTCCATAAACATTTACTATGGCCGGTTATGGATGGGTGACCACCATGTGACCACTTTGAGACCTTTATTTACGAGCGTTTCCGTGCTTCGAAAGGCACGTTACGCAGTTGGTACCGGTTATCCATAAAATGACAGTCGTTAAGCCAAGTTGAAGGCCTTAATAGGCGGCTTGAAAAATTTCATCTGCGGGTCGTCACGACCTGCGCCTCTGGTGTTGCAAACGTCTATAGACTACGGTAACAAACCTTCCGGTGGGCCGTAAACTTGTCTACAACCTAAGTAATATAACAAAATGATGTTGCTGTTGAGATTTTAGGAAGCATTTATTAATTTATGAAGCTACTCTAACATGAACTATGAACTATTTTTGTTTTTAGGTACTTTTTGAGTATTAGGCATTAAATTTGTACACCTCTCGATGACATCTATTGGTCATGAATACAAGTAGTCTAGTAATCATGACCACAGAATGCCGTAAATGGTATACGCAAAAATGACCCGAAATTCATAACCCACAAATCGTGTCAATTAAAAAACAATACTCCAGAAAAGTTTATAACGGATTACCTTCTTTCAGTGTGGACGCCCGCGAAAGAGACTTCGGTGTGGCAGAACGCTGGTCAGACGAGAGTGTCTTCGCATCGAGAGCCTACTTCCTTCCTGAGAGAAGACCAGCAGAACTTGGGGTAGACCGAGTGAAGGCCTCTGATCAGGGCATCTATAGGTGTAGAGTGGACTTCAAGCAAGCTCAAACTAGAAATTCAAGAGTGAATTTGACTGTTATTGGTAAGTTATTCAAAATATATACCTATAATATAATTTTTCTTGACATGTGTATGTCACCTAAATTCTCCTAAACGGCAAGACCGATTTAAATGAAAGTATCGTATAAGATGATATATGAAAGTATAGTATAAGATAGAATAAGTTCATACGAACTTTTCGGGCAAAAAAAATACATTATAACATATGACATAGCAGCAGTGATCAATCATTACTGTGATTGAAATTGTTTAATCGTGAATTACATGACTGCCTCGTCTTTCAAGTTTAACAGGCTTATATAATAACGCTTCTATGTCGGATTAGCTCTACGATTTGTATCACAAAGAGGCACAATAACCGAAATTCCGTACCAAACTCAAAGAGACATTTTAATAATAGCAATTTGTATACTGTGTGTCTGCGGAACCCCAAGTGTATAGCAATAACGCTGCCTTTGTATTCGGTCCAAGAGTCGTACCTTGTATAGTCGTACTTTGTGCACGCTATAGAGCAACATGAACTGACTTTTATAATCGGAAGGGGAGGCACCGTAGTGAGAATTGCTTTGCTCTGTGTCAAGGCGTACTTTAAAAGTAGTAACGCTACACACTTATATACGACTAGCGGACATTACGCGGTTTCACACGCGGAGCTCCCGTTCCCGTGGGAATAAGGGAATAAAATATAACTTATGTTTACCGAAGATAGTGTAGCTTCCCAACAGTGAAAGAATTTTTCAAATCGGTTTAGTAGTTTTGGAGTCTATTCAATGCAAACAAACAAGCATACAAACAAACAAACAATCTAATCTATCTTCTTTATAATATTATGTAAAACCTCAAAAGAAAACACAGAGATATCATCACTCCTTCTTTATTTTTCACAAAACAATTATACTAGGAAACCTTATACACCGCGTGGCACAAGGAAGAACATTGCAACAGTGTCTGGGGCTTGCGACCCATACAGCAGGTTTGAGACGGCCGTCTTTCAATGCGCAAAAACGCTCATCTTCCACCGCTAACAATGCTCCCCATTGCCCATATACTTTATATACCGACGTCTAGTTTAAGACTGAGCCTCACAAAATGGCATTGCCGCTTTTTATAAACATTCCCCACCCGCTCATTGATTAAAGTTGCCATTGCATAAATCAGACAAAAACAACGAAACCATACAATTAGTATAGAAAAATATTTGTCATTTTTGTGTGTCTAATATTTGGGAGGGTTTCATTGGCCTGACTGTACCACGCTGACCAAACGGGTTGGTACAGGGTTTCATTACGAGCATTCCTTCTCTGCGTCACGACCTCGTCTGACGACTGACTGGATGCAGAAGGAGCAGGACCGTGTGTTGTGGTGTGATTTGGGAGAGGCCTACATCCAATACTGAATTGATATAGGCTGATTTGATTGATTGATTGATTGATTGATTGTGTGCCTAAAATTATGAGTCTTTTGTGTTAATTGTTATGTGTAAGTTCCATTGTGTCAGCCGATTCCTTTTGTAGTGGTGTATAGGAATACGATTTCCCCCCACAATATGTCAGACGGATTATGTATAGAGCTAAAGAGTAAACACGTTATACTATGATTATTAATTTCAGTCAGTAAAATGACATTTCTTGAATGAAAATGCAGTACTAAATTCAGTATATAAGTGACAGTTGCACTTGTCATTTTAATGACTGAGATTATTAATCGTACTTTACGTCTACTCCACTTGTACAGGTCGCGTTGCTCTATGGCAGCTGCCTACGAATAATCTTATTCAGTGTCAGAGAACATTCCTCTCGAGGAGTCTCTGGAAACAAGCTTCGTCTCGTAATGTTGCGAAAATATTGGGCTCTTTGTATGAGTAATTATTGCAGTTCTACATAAGGATATTAATTTTTGTGGTGCGTACATGCGTGTGTGTTTTTGCAATACGCGTCGCGATACTGTAACTCCGAAACGAATTGGAGAATTTCTGCGATAAAGATAAATTATTGTAGGGACATGTATGAAAGGTTCTTGACTTAGATGAACTGAATACATCTACTAATGGTAGAAATGCAGGAGAGTGAACAACTTCATGCCAATCCCCGACTCGAGTATACTATTGTTTGTTTATTAGAATTTGATTCGTAGAATAGTACCTAAGTATAGAATTGTCGGCCTCGATCAATTTTTATTGCATAAATGTTTTAATAAGCATACGAGTTATAGATCATTGATATATAACTTAGTACTTCTATATTAGCCTTAGGTGTAATCCGCGCGCGATGAGAATGGGAAACGACCTATAAAGTACTGAGCGCGGTTCACCAGCCAGATAAAACAATTCAAAACATGCCGCTAACATACATACATAAATAGTCACGCCTTTATCCCCGACGGCTTAGGCAGAATCGTAGTATATGCACACTAGTTGGTGAACCTATTGACGTATTGTTGTATTGAAATTTTTAGTGTGTAAAGCTACTTGAAAACTATCATTTTCGATTCACTTTGACAGGGTTCCATCCCAATTTCATTGCTCACAAATTGTACAGTACTACAGGACAAAGGCGATATATTTACGACTTACGACAACTACCCTGACAATGTGTCTCGCAACCGTCAAGGTTTATGCTCTAGACACAATATTACTAAGATACTGCAGTCGTATCGTCTTCGTAACGGGAAAGTTAATGTGTGTGAATTGATATTGTTTTAGTTTAAAAGGTTTTTTTGGTAGAAGTACATAATCATATTCTTACGGATGGTGAAGTATTTTAAGGATAAGTATTTTCGTTCGTCTTAAGCTAAAAGAGACAAAGTGGTAAAACTTATTCTCATACCACACGGTTTCACCCATAGTATCGTTCCCGCGGGAATACAGGGAAAAATATAGCCTTTGTTACTCGTTGATAGTGTAGGTCCCAACATCCCATGACGGCTGCGTGCCGTGAGCAATTCACGTACGCCCCCCCTTAGAAGCGGGATCACACCCGAAACCCCCAAAAGACGCGAGCTAGCACCCGAACCACCCCCTAGGCGAGGCCGTAGTGGCGGCCGTGGGTCTGTTGGGAGTCCTGGGACATCCTTCCGAGGGCTTACCCGGAGCTCTCAACCATAGGCTTTTAGGCGTTACGTGAGGTTTTTAGTCGGTAGGAGTCCGACATAGCATCCATGAGGATTTTCTCTCACGTTAAAAAAAATCTTCCCGACATTGAAAGAATTTTTCAAATCGATTCAGTAGTTTGGAGTCTATTCAATGTAAACAAACAAACAATTAAAGCTTTCCTCTTTTTAATATTGGTATAGATAAAGTGACTTTAATCATGCAGCTCACATAATGAAGTTAGGCAACATCAAAGGTGTTGCAATTCCGCAACTAACCCGAAAAAACTTAAAAAGTTCCTTTTGAAGAATATTTAAAAACATTTTACCTTACTTTCTGGAAAATGATGACAGTAAGGTTATTTTATATTATAATATAATATTAAAATATAACTATATGATTTTAATAATATATTTATGAAATAAACTCCTGTACGTAATTGTAAAATTAAAAAAATATATTTTTAATGGTAGGTATTTAAAATAAGTTGTAAGCGTAGTAGGTAATTACACAATTATGTCGTACTAGCGGACGTCACGCGGTTTCACCCGCGTAGTTCCCGTTCCCGTGGGAATACGGGAATAAAATATAGGTTTTGTGTCCGAAATCAACCGCACTTGACGCAATTGGCTTCTATGGTATTGCGTGAGTATTCCAATATGGCGGTAACTTTATTATGAAGAGATACTCGTTTGTTACAAAGTAAAATAGAAATGAGATTGAAACTAAAGTAACTGAAACTGACTTCTCTGACTCTTGAGGGAGAACTTTAGCAATTATTAGGAACTATCGAACGCCACACAGTCTCACCCGTGTAATTCCCGTTCCCGTAGGAATATGGGAATAAAATATAGCATATATTCACCGCAAAGAGTGTAGCTTCCCAACAGTGAAACAATTTTTTAAATCGGTTCAGAAGTTTCGAAGCCTGTTCGATGCAAACAAACAAACAATCAAATCTTTCCTCTTCATAATATAATTATGAAGAGATACTTGTTTGTTACAAAATAAAATAGAAATGAGATTAAAACTAAAGTAACTGAAACTGACTTCTCTGACTTTCGGAGAACTTTAGCAATTATTAGGAACTAACGGATGTCACGCGGTTTCACCCGCGTAATTCCCATTCCCGTAAGAATATGGGTATAAAATATAGCATATGTTCAACGGGAATAGTGTAGTTTTCCAACAGTGAAAGAATTTTTCAAATCGACCCAGTAGTTCCGGAGCCTATTCGATACAAACAAACAAAAAAACAAATCTTTCCTCTTTATAATATTAGTATAGATATTTAGATTAGATTTATTTATTTAAATTTTATATAATTCTTCACATATTTAAATAAATAACATTCAATGTGAAGATGTTTTAAATACAGATAAATACAGATTCAGTAATCTACGCTTCCACAAGTTATATTTACCTAGTGGGCTTACTTTGATGCCGTGACTTATAATGTTTCTTTGATCTCCCATCTTTCCTTCCGTGGCTTTTGTAAAATACACACCTTTCTGATCTCACTGGATTATTAATACAGTAAATAATCTTAGACGACATCTTGGTTGTAAATTATAAATGTTTTTGGTATAATTATTAATTTTGGTTCTTATCAATGTTCTAGTTTTGCCCAGAATTGAAACGTGTACATACATACGTATTATATAGTCACACTTTTATCTCCGAAGAGGTAGGCAGGAGTAGCAAAACATTCTAAATCTATGGTAGGCAGCGCTAAAGTATACGCCCACATTTTACCTGATAGTTTTATGTCCCATGTATTAGGTGGTGAGCCTATTGCCGTGTTGAAGCAGAGTGGCGTAGGTCATGACGACCCGCAGTTAACATTTTTCAAGCCGCCCATAAGGCCTTCAACTTGGCTTAACGGTGGTCACTATACTGGCAATCAGATTTCATTTCGAGTTTTCCTTCTCTACGCAATGGATCGTTTTATAAAAAGTGTTCCCTTAGTCGCCTCTTACGAATTTTTATTTTATTGGGGTGGCCACATTTTGTACTCTTTCCCGTCGCCACACGGGGTAGCTATTGTGCAATAATAATAGGTATGTTTTTATTGAGAGTCATTGATAGATGGACCGACGACCTGAAGAAGGTCGCCTGGAGTGACTGAATGCGGAAGGCTCAGGACCGTGTGTTGTGACGTAATTTGGGAGAAGTCGAAGACCAGCAGTGGACTGCCATAGGCTTATTTTATTTTCGTTTGCCCTCCAAGTTTACCATCCAAGTGTGCCCTCCAAGTTTTCCCGTAGCTGCAATAGCACCTTACTATAAGTGGAAGTAGAATTTGTCCAAGTCCAAAATCGTCTTGCCCACAAGTACAGTGTATTGCTCAGTGGGAGACAAGATTATTATAATATATGCAAATACCTACAAAGGATTTGAGAGATAATTTGGTAGTAAAACCGAATCGAAACCAACTTAATGCAAAAAATGAGATGATTAAAGAGCAATAGTGTTAACTACGCAATAAAAATTGTTCACGCCCGAACACAACAGATTGCTCTCAGCAATCAAGCGAACACCGCCATTATTAAATAATTGGAAATAAAAGTTGTTCAATGAATGTGAAATTAATGCAAAATGAATCATAAAAATGAAAGAAGCGGGCTATGAAAATTATATTAAGGGTATTTAATGACATCCTTAGCTGAGATTTTATGCGTTCGACCAGAATTATGCGGATATTAAGTGAAATTATTGTTCATTTACTATCAAGGATGGGAAAAACGACAGAAAAGACAGCAAAATTGAAAAGATATTTATTTTTAGGGGACTAAATTGCTGGGCGGTTCAGATTGTAACTATGACCCGTGAAACGTGGTTAAAATAATTAGTATAAAAATAAGGTCTGGAACCTTATATTTCCGGGTATAAGTAGGTAGTCTAGGTTCTAGATTTTCACGATGTCATATATTGCGCCTATTTTGTGTGTGGGGTTACGGTATGCCTAATGCCATCACAGTTCCTCCAGAAAGACTAGCAGACTCTTCACGTTGCCGACGGCTTCCTGGAGCAACCTAGAGCAGGTTATGTACCCATCCAGATGGGAGGAGTAGGATTGGTTCAGGGTCCATTGCTGTCAGCGAAGAGTCTCTTCTTGCCAGTTCGTCCGCCGCAGCGATATTACATAGTGAGCCAATGCGTCCTTGTACCGAGGTGTGTAGCCCTCTATCTTGCCAGTTCTGGGCACTCCATAAAAATGAGACTGGCAGTTTCGGAGGACGGTGAGTGAGTTGCTCACCGTCCTTACAGAAGCAGGCCCATGACGGTAGCGTGGCGTGAGGTATTCACGCCCCCCCCCCCCCATTAGAAGCGGGATCACACCCTAAACCCCCAAAGACTCGGGATAGCACCCAAACCACCCCCTAGGCGAGGCCGCAGTGGCGGCCGCAGGTCTGTCGGGACTCGGGAGTCCAGAAATCCATCCGAGGGCTTGCCCGGGGCTCCTAACCATAGGCTGTTGGGCGTTACGTGAGGTTTTTTAGTCGGTAGGAGTTCGGCATAGCATCTATGAGGATTTTCCGTCACGTTAAACATAAAAGGTTGTTATGTAGACTGTATCCTGTAACTATACCTGGTATCATACTTATCTTGGCCTATTAGTAGTTTATTATTGTGCCATATTCCAGGCAGGTCCGTTCGGCGTCCGAGCGTGAAAGAGTAGTAAAGATCCAAACTCATAAACTTTCGCAAATACTAAGAGACGGCAAAAGGCCCACCACCTATGATTTGGAACGTAAAACTATAAGGTTAACAATAGGTGTATACTATGCCTCAGCCTACCTTTTCCGGGATAAAGGCGTATGTATATCTAAGACTGTTAACATGATGTATTTTTCATCAACAGTTCCTCCCACGAAGATGATCATCACTGACGACAAGGGTGATGTGAAGCAAGCCATCGTCGGTCCATACATTGAAGGTGACACCTTCACGCTCAAGTGTGACGTCACTGGAGGTAAGCAATATTGTGGGACATTAGCCTAAATGAACCTGATAATATATGGTTGTGTTTTGCTTGTCTACTTGGAATCTGGTCTACTATAAATGGATAACATATCATCTGGAGCATATTTTTTAATGCAGGTGTACAGCTAAAATGGTATTATGCTTGTGTAATAGGATTTAACTATCCGATGAATACTTAATCATTTCTAAATATTTTTTTTTAGTTATTTTAAAACTACGTTCAAACATTTAGTGTGTTTCGCAAAACATTTTTGGAGGACCAAGGTAGTTGAAAAACCGAAAAAGTGCGAGTCGGTTTTATGCACGGAGTATTTCATACCAAAAATTGGCAATAAAAATCACGTTTGCTTTATGTGGCAACACAAATATATCATCTATCACGGTTCACAGGATGCAGCCTGCTGACAGCTGACAGACAGACTGACAACAAAGTCTCAGTATCCCGTTTACCATTTGGATACGGAACCCTAAAAATCATGTGTCACTTATCAACACCCTTAAAATTTTTTTAGTGTGCTAACTTACCAATTTTCCTGCAGGACGACCCAGGCCATGGGTGAAATGGTTCAGAGACGAGGTGGAGACAGACACGCCAGCAACCCCACTCACAGGGAGTGGAGTACGAGGGGTTCTCAGGGTGGGACCTCTAACAAGACTGGATGTTCGAGCCGCCTTCACTTGTAGAGCTTCTAATCACGCCAGGGCTCACCCTCTGGAGACATCTTTAACTTTAGATATGAATTGTAAGTAGATAAAATTCATATTCTCTTCTCTTCTCTATCTTTACCATTTATAAAATTGTAAAAGTGGCTGTACCGGTACTTTCGAGATAAATTTCAAAAAATAACTGTAATCGACTAATTTCATCTGAGTCCAAATTTATAATTGTTTTCTTCGTGTCTGTTTGTTCGTTTGTTTGTTTACTTGTTCAGGATTCAAACAAAATTCAGTAGCAGAAGCAGAAGCTTGATCATAATTGTACTATTGGGATTTTGAAGGTATTTTTTCAACCTAAATACCACCTCGTGAACGAAGTCGCGGGCAAAAGCTAGTTATTTATACGTGTCAAAATCCCCACGCGTGTTATGCTAAACTCGAACGGATTAAAACCACACCGTCGTCGTTCCTATCTACCCATCTATGGTCAGGAGCCCGCGGATACTCCTCGAATGGATTTTTCTGGAAGGCTAATCTTCATATTGATCTAACTTCTTTTCCTGGAGAATTATGTAATTTGTAATTTATTGTTAATTGGATTTTAGTGTATTTTCTATACTAGTAAGGTGACAAACAAGCGTATGGTCCGCCTGATGGTTTTTGAACTACATTTTTAAAGTTATTACACACACATAGACAGGATTATAGATTTAATAAGTACATATGTTATTAGATATTTAAATATTTTCTTTTACTTAAATAAGCATGTTTTTACTAATTGTGTTATTAATTTATCAAGTTAGTCGAAGATATCAATATCTTACAAAATATCGCAACAATAATAATAGTCAAAGCAATATTATTTATCTAACTACCCATCCAAACATAGCTCACATATAATATGTCTGTCCATCATACTAAAAGAAAAACAACATTTCTTTTATTACTCTTACTTGTTACCAAAACAAAACTCCGGGATTTCTTATATTTTATTAGGTTTTGTGTCCGAAATCAACCGCACTTGACGCAATTGGCTTCTATGATATTGCGTGAGTATTCCAATATGGCGGAAACTTTATTATGAAAAGATACTCGTTTGTTACAAAGTAAAATAGAAATGAGATTGAAACTAAAGTAACTGAAACTGACTTCTCTGACTCTTGACGAATAACTTTAGCAATTATTAGGAACTATCGGATGTCACGCGGTTTCACCCGCGTAATTCCCATTCCCTTAAGAATATGGGTATAAAATATAGCATATATTCACCGCAAAGAGTGTAGCTTCCCAACAGTGGAACAATTTTTTAAATCGGTTCAGAAGTTTTGAAGCGTATTCGATGCAAACAAACAAACAATCAAATCTTTCCTCTCCATAATATAAGTATAAATGATTGGCATTATAATCTATCATAGTATAAAAATGATGTCATGTTTTGCCCAGCGTAAATCTCAGAAATGGTTGCTTTATCCAATATTCCTTACACCAAATTGAATTATTATTAATTCATCCTGCTTGATACCTATGTGTCACTCAAATATAAATGAAATTGAGAGGCGGATTCAAGTTCTCCGGATCAGCAATTTATTTTGATAAAAAGAAACTCTTACTGTTAATAGGAAACACTGTTAAAGACTGATCACCTCTCAGCCCGCTAAAAGGAGCCAAATTTAATACATAAATAGATTTTTACTGACACACTATAAAAAGGATGTTTTAAATTTCTCTTTTTAAAGGGGTTTGACCTGAAGTTTGTATAAAAAAAATGTTACTTTGGCAGATTAGCTAGGTAGAAAGGATTTTGTTATTTCCCCTTTTAAAGGAGTTCGACCTGAAGTTTGTATAAAGAAATATTGTAGCTTCGGCAGATTAGCTTGGTAGAAAGGATTTTTGATATTTCCCCTTTTAAAAGGGTTTGACCTGAAGTTTGTATGAAGAAATTGTAACTCGTGCAGATATGATACACCAAGCTAATCTTCGCCAAGGTTAGCTTGCTAGTGAATTGAAAATGAAGAGTATTTCTATTTTCAGTTCCACCACTGACCGTGCATTTGGTTGGTGCCAACCAGCCACTCTCAGCAAGTAGAAGATATGACCTTCTCTGTGAGAGTTCGGGCTCAAGACCTCCAGCGTCGATCACCTGGTGGAAGAACGGGCACAGGATAAACAACGCTAAAGAAACGGTCAGTAAGATGATATTCCTTTGAACACAATTCTTTCATATTTTGGTTGAAACTCCATACAATTGATTCGTTTTTAACTTCGGTCACCTGCACTAAAACACGTTATATTTGTACAGAGCTGGAATGTGTGTATGTGTGACTTAGCAAACGTTCCGACAAAAAACCCTCCGACTATATGACAGATGTAACTGGGTAGGGTAAGCTTGCTCAATGGCGGGTAGTAGTTGCTTTTCTGTATGTAATACCTACTAATATAATTATTATCTTTGGTAATATCTAATATATATAAAATTCTCATATCGCGGTGTTTGTAGTTAATCTTCTCCAAAACGGCTTGACTGAATCTCATGAAATTTTGTGTGCATATTCGGTAGGTCTGAGAATCGGACAACATCAATTTTTCATCCCCCTAAATGTTAAGGGTAGTCCACCCCTAATTGATTTTTTAATTTTAAGATATATTTTTTTATGATACAGCATTAGAAAGTACATACAAGGCAAAACAACGTTTGCCAAGTCAGCTAGTATGCTATTAATTTCTATGGAGCGTACATGCGTTAATGCATCCGGCTATCTGGGGGCCGAGTCTGCTATTTTCCATCAAAAAGCCGGTCCAGTGCGATTCTATTACGATATTAAAGCGATTGGTCCTAAATCTGCTAGTCGCGTAAATCTTGTCTATCGCCACTATAGAACATCGATAGAATATAAATAGAATCGGAAAAGCAGAGACAAGGGCTTTATTTTGGTTGTTTTGACTCTTGTCAGTCAGTACTATGGTACTAGTAGGTGTTTTTTAGGTTATTTACAAATTACCTAAAAGTACTTAAAAGAGACTTTTGTAGAGAATTACGATGTAAAATTGTGAACTTTACCTATAAACAAACGTGAACTTTATAAACGGCTTCAAAGCAAAGAGTGACAGTGTTATCCAGAAGAACTATCAATCAAATCAGCCTATCGCAGTCCACTGCTGGACGTAGGCCTTTGCCAATTCACGCCACAATTCACGGTCCTGCGCCTTCTGCATTCAGTCCCAGCCTACGACCTTTACCAGGGTCGTAGGTCCATCTAACGGGTGGTACCCCAGGGTTGCCGAGACGCGGTTGGAAGAACTATATCCTAGAAATTTGAGACAAAACTCAATTGTAAAAAACTGGTCCAGCAATGAATTTCATTTTGAAGAAAGGGCTTTGGATGCTAAAATTCATAGAATAAATGCAGGAGACTGTATATTTTCATATACATATATAACAGCAGTTTATTCAAGTCTTCTACAAATACATTTTTACAGAAAAAATATTGAACAATAACCTCATGATAACTCAAGATTGTGAATAGTGAAAGTTTTTATCTACAAACAACTACTCTGTCATATGAAAGTTGGTTTTTAAATTGATTAACACTAGTGTACCTAACTACTCAACGGACTTAAAAGTTATTTCATCATTGTGAAATCACGGTATTCCACAGCAACTATGTGATATAGCCAAACAATCTCAATACAGACAGCTTTTATTAGTGCCCGTGTGTGATAGATAATATGATGGATAGTAAAAATAAATATGCTATTATCATTTTGTTAATACTCAAGGAAGCTGAGCAGTGATAATTTTAATAAATCTTGTTTTTACTGGCATGTATGGGTTCATATTAGTATGACCTAAGAGTATGACACAGGTAAAGCCGTCAACTACAGCTAATATGTTGGATTATGAAAGAGTAATGTGCATGTACAGAGATCTTGGCCATCCAAGCCTGCCATGATGAGAAGCCATGCCTTCGATTCCAATGACCAATGCACTAGAGCTAGACTAATGTCAATTTGTTGTTTTGACTGGCCTCGTGGTTACTACTCTAACCACTAACATGTAACTCACATACTAACTGTAACTCTAATGTGTAGTCAGGTACTCCCTGTCTACGGATTCGGAGGTTGTGGGTTCGATTCCCACCCAGGAAAAATCTCTTTGAGTGATGATCATATTGCTTTGTTGTGTCTGGGTGTAATTTATCTATAATAAGTATGTATATAGAAATATAAGTATGTCTATCAGGCGTCTAGATCCCATAGCACAAGTTCATAGCTTAGATTGGGCTAGACAGTGTTGTGTGAGAATGTCCAACAACAATATTTCTATTAATACCTCCTCAAAATGAAATTGGGTAAGGCCTAGGTCTGGGCATAGTGGTAGACTGTAATAGGGTTATTTGATAGCTTATTTTAGATTTGGAAACATTAAAAATGATGAAATATGGAAAAATATTTTTAATATTCATATTTTACAATTATTGTTTTTACATTATCTTCATCTTGCCAAAAATACTATTGTAATAGCCACGCTGCTTGAAGATCGGGGTTAACACTTCAATTTTCAACTCGAATATCCTGAAATAGATTACAATACAATTAGTTTTATTTCAGCTATTGCAAGCTTGTGAATTATGATTGATGATTAGAAAGTGATTTCAAGATGTTGTTAAAAGGAAATGAGATTTATCTGATAGAAATATTAAACGACTGTGATTTACTGTGACCTTAAGTGTCAAAAATTGATTTAAATAAATAATTTTACCAATTTTGTCAACTCTTATTTACCCACCTCATGTTTCCATGGCCATTGTGAGTTCTTCTTCTAAAGGAGAGATAGGACTTGATGATCTGAATCACATTTATTAGGGTATTAGGAGCACTGTGAGTTGACCAGTTTTGTATCAGCATTGTTAGATGTGAATGTGACTATCATCGGGCTGCTCTCCAATCAACCCAGTCCTTGTCCGTCGGTGTACTGGTGCACTAGGTACTTGCCAGTTACTTTAAATTTGGAACCGGCAGATAGTTTGAAAACTCAGAATTTAAATGATCTGTTAGAATATTGACCAATTAGTAATGAAGTCTCATACTCCCATCAACACTACTTACAGGTGGGGTTTGCTTGGAATGGTACCCTACAGTAGAGTTCAAAAGTGATTGATTTTTTATTTATACCTAAGTACCTATACTCTAATATTCCCATTTAACACCTGACTTATTTCAGTTTCTTGAGAGTTTATAGGTATATAAGTCATTAGGGATGATGCCTATATAATTTAAAACCTGCAGTCTCTATACCAATATTATTAGGTATGAGGAAAGATTAGGATGTTTGTTTGTTTGCATCGGAATAGGCTCCAAAACTTCTGGACCGATTAATAAATTCTTTCAGTGTTGGGAAGCTAGACTCTTCCCGGTGAACATAGGCCATATTTTAGTCTCATATTCCCTTGGGAACAGGAGCTATGTGGGTGAAACGGTGAAAATATGCTGTGCACCCGGGTAAACTGTGTATTTTAAATGTTCATAAAAACTTTAAAAAACAATTAAGTATATTGGGAATTGAGTGTACATAGGTAAGTACCTATGTACTTAAACAATAATAACTACCTACTGTAAGTATTAGAAATGTGACTTGTATTTTAGATAATTATGAGTGATTGTAAAGAATATTGGACAGTACTTACAGAAAATAGATGCATGTCAATTGCATACATGTCTTCATACTATTTTGCTGATCTTGTTGAGTTGGCTACTTGGAATAGTTGCCATCTATGTATCTATAACTAATAAAGTTCATTGACCCTGCGACAATGGCTCACTCACAGCTCTAAATTCACTTTTTGGAGACTCATTATAGCACTACGACCATCCAATGTACTATAATACAATAGTTCCACGTTCTTCCATTAGGCTCTATATGGTCTTGTTTTGTAGGTGAAATAAATAAAGTCCGCTTCGGATAAAATATTACTTAGGCTATGTCTCACAATTAATCAATCTTCATCATTTTGATGTAAATTGTAGACTTGCTTCTATTTAGTTTATCTGCAAATTGATAAATTTAAACAATAATATTGTATGTATACCGAACGAAAATAACCAGGCTCGCACTTTCTATTTCTAGCTGTCAAACATTTTACGCGACTTCCAAAACAAATCCCATCAAATATTAGCAGACTACGCATAAATGTCAAATACACCTGCGATTCTATCGAGAGGCCATCGGTCGACCATAATCGCACTTCAATAGAAACAAGATAGAAGCTATCGAGTTAGCGAATACGAAAACTGTCAAATTGTACCGATGAGCTTCTATTTTGCTACGATATCTATTCTATTCTGATGCGATTGAAATAGCAGACTCGGCCCCCAGGTCGGTTTGAAGAAGCCTCACGATGAAGATATAATTATTGTTGAGAAAACTCTCAACGCTAACGGCAAAGATGCTAAATAAACGTGTTCCTTTAATGTTCACAGCTAAAAACGTGTTCCTTTAATGTTCACAGCTAAAAACGGAAATGCAACAATTTATTTACACCATCTTTTGTTTCCAAAATAACACTGTAAATTGTAAAAACTTTTGCCGCCAACACGTGTTTACAACTTAAAAGTTGGGAACTTTTCTTTGGTGGGGAGCCAGTTTGAATATAATGAAAGTACTCCCAGAGTGACCATTGTTACAAAATTTCAAGTAACAGCTGCCTAAGACATTATCATTAGCTCTGTATGATAAGCACGTTAACATGTTTTGTATCTATTAGTAAGTTTTCTACTACGGGTATTATATTAAGTATGTTTATCAGCACGGCGTGGGCACAACAGCGACAGGTCCTCGTAGTGGGTCTGGGCGTGGACACTCTCTCGCCATGGTGCGAGCTATGCTCTCCAGCGGGAGTAAGTGGGACTGCGCCGCCTCTTTCTGCGAGCAGGTCATGCTCGCGAAGGAGGCGGCGGGCCGGGTGCGGGAGAGAACTCTCCCACCCGAGTTCCGCAGTCGGCGCCCTGGGCGCCGCCGACGTGTCTTCGCCGAGGACTATCGGCCTCCTTGACCGGGGGTCTGAGGACGGTGAGAGGGCCGCTCACCGTCCTTACAGAAGCAGGCCCATGACGGCAGCGTGACGTGAGCACTCACGCACGCCCCCCCTTAGAAGCGGGGTCACACCCGAAACCCCCCCATAGACGCGGGATTGCACCCGAACCACCCCCTGGGCGAGGCCACATTGGCGGCCGTAGGTCTGTTGGGAGTCACGGGACATCCTTCCTGAGGGCTTACCCGGGGCTCTCAACCATAGGCTGTTGTCCGGCATAGCATCCTACGAGGATTTTCCCTCACGTTAAAAAAAAAAAAAAAAAAAAGTATGTTTATCAGTTATCTAGAACCCGTAGCACAAAAAAAAACTGCTCCATTCGTGTTAGATCTATGGTGCTACATAAGAACTAACAAAATTATCATTTTACTCACGGCGAATGTTCTAAACAGCTCTTTAACCTGATCCCACCCTCTCCTTTCCGATCCCGAACAACGTGTGCCGGGCAGAAATGCCACTCATACACAGTGGAGAGAATCTTCTCCAGAAAAGAGCGTTTCAAATGATTGTTCCTCTGTCGAACTAGGTATAACAACCTGGAACGACCTGCCCGCACACGTGTTTCCCTCCTCTTACAATCCCAGGTTCTTTAAGAGGAGCGTGAAGAGGCACATCACAAGGCCGCCAACTTGAGGACCACTGTCAGAAATGGCCCCTAATAATAAATATAAATAAATAATAAATATTCACGGACATTTCACACAACGCTATCTGATCCCAAAGTAAGCTAGGAATAACCTGCTTGTCTTATGGGTATCAGACCAAGGATATTACTTATATACTTTTTAAATACATACCTACATATTATACATAGAAACACCCAGACTCTTGAGACAAACATTTATGGGTCACACAAATATTTTTCCACGGCTTTCCATCAGGCTGGTGGCGACGTCAATTTGGCGAGCTGAATATAAAAAAATCTCAAAGGCGAAATTTTGAAGACAACACAGTGTTATATTTTATTGTTGAAAAATATCCCGAGCAATATCATCATTACTTTATAAATCCCAGAATATCGTAGGTATATTACCTACTAACAAAACGATTCAAACAGTTCGGGGACCAAAACTTTTAGAGGGAAAGCTAATTTCACATAGAAATTTAATCAAAATGGCCTTTCTTAGACGACATTGGTCTGGCAACTCCAAATACGGGCACGAAAAAGTAATAAATGTAGATTGAATGGGGCACAGGAAGCTTAGAGCGTGCACAAATCGCTCGTAAGGGACCCTGAAGTGCTCCTGTTGTGAACGGTGGCAAAGTGAAAGTTACTACAAATTTCATTGAGGCAAATTTGAAAGTAGACCCTACGATGTAGGTAGATAATCAGCTGAGTTCCGGGAAAGATTTCGAGCTAGATTTGGTTTTTATGTCTAAACTGTAGTAACGTCAGCATAAGGAATTTTTATCATAATAGCATCGTTATACTCCGTATTTTGCGAGACTCTATTAATTCATTATTTATTGATCTCCTCAATTTCTACAGTTTATAACCAGCTTATCTTCATTGTAAGGATTTCCCAAGCCATTAAGGAGTTATAGTGGGGCGACCAAATATTGCGGACGTACGCACTACACAAATTTATAGAATGTCGTAGAAATGCAATAATTAAACAGATATGACGACTATTCAATCATTATACCAATTCAGTTTACATAAACACAAACCGTTTGTTCAAAATGGAATCCTGTCGGGTTCCATACACAAAAGTAATGGTCTAACGAAATTACATTTTGAAGCCGAAATATCAGCTTTAGAGCTTTGATTACAACACAATGTGCCACGTCAATCAACTCATACGTTATACAGAATTCGTCTCTATCAATGCTAATATTATTAAGCTGAAGAGTCTGTTTGTTTCTGTGAACGCGGTAATCTCAGAAATGAGACGTTCAAATTAATTTATTAAGAAAGGATATTGAATATAGTACATCACGCTATGACGAATAGGAGCAGGGCTGCAATGAAATTAGGGTCAAAATCGGGGATAGCTTTTTCGTAACTTTTGTGTAAACAGTTGAAACACATTTCACCTTTTCAGAATTTGTCCTACGTAATAGGTGGTGAGCCGTATTGCCGTGTTGTAAACCGTTAAAGTGACGTAAAATTGTGTTTCTAGAAAATATTCCTTTATAGAGTTACTAAAGACAGTCTACGTCTATTATAACTTTTTTCTTTTTTTACTAAGATGGCAGACAAGCTTACGGCCCACCTTACGGTTGGTTACCGTAGCCTATGAACGTTTGCAACAACAGTGGTGCATTTTAATGGAAATCTATCCTTTTTCTAAAATAATGCAAAAATAGTTTCAGGAAACTAATACGGCTAAACTCAATTACACGAGTGGAGTCGCAAGCATCAGTTAGTCGTACATAATTTAATTAAAGCACACAACCGACATGCCAACGAGAAATTAATATTAACAACATTTAATTAAAATCAATCTTGAATACGGATTCGGGTAAGGCTTTTGATTGGCTAATTACGCCGATGGTTTACGTAAATGCCGGAGGTACCTGAATTATTTATTTTTAAATCGATGAGTAGATGTGCCCTGTGAATTTGGTCCCGTTGTAGGAACTTTAAATCCCAGTTACAAATAGACGTAGTACTGTGAATTATATATATATATATTTTTTTATACTACTTAGGTGGCAGACAAGCTTACGGCCCACCGGAAGGTTGGTAACCGTAGCCTATAGACATTTGCAACACCAGAGGCGCTACACACGCGCTGCCGACCCGGGCGCAGGTTGTGACGACCCACAGTTGAAATTTTTCAAGCCGCCCGTAAGGCCTTCAACTTGGCTTAACGACTGTCATTTTACTGACAACCGGGACCAACGGCTTATCGTGCTTTCCGAAGCACGGAAACGCTCGTAAATAAATGTCACAAAGTGGTCCACGTGGTGGTCACCCATCCATATCCGGCCATAGTAAATGTTGCTTACTGCAGTGATCGTTTACAGAACACTGAGTCCGCGGGGCCACGAGCGCTTCAATGTTATATTCACAGTGTTGTGATATTCACAGTTTTTGAAATTTACGGAAATTCTTTCTATTGGTTGACATTTATGACTGCCTCTGTGGCGTAGTCGGTAGGGGTACCGCCTGTGGCGCTGGAGGTCCTGGGTCGTTCCAAATATTTGTGTGATTCACAAATGTTTGTTTCGGAGTTTGGGTGTTTTCTATGTATAATATGTATGTATTTAGAAATATATGAGTATGTCTATCAGTCGCCTAGATCCCATAGCACAAGCTTATAGCTTAGTTTAGGCTAGATGATGTTGTGTGAGAATATGTCCAACAATATTTATTATTATTATTTATTTATGATCTTGTAGGTTTTTACCTACCTACTGTTTTTTTTCTGGGTCCTTTTTGCGTATTTTTCAGAACTTTGCTCTACTTTCGACATTTCGGTTATTATTGCAACAGCCATGGTCACGAGTAGAACTACTATGCTTTATTTATACTATTGATTTGTTAAGTTTGAATGACGGCACTTGGTGGAACTTGCTGCACTTGAATAATACCACTTGTTCTGCTGTGAAACAATACTAGTGATGTCACACGGGGAACTTATTATACTTACTTAACATTATTTGTGAACTACCTAATATTTTCGTTTTGAAATGTACGAAGCCAAAAAAAAATGATTATTTTTTTAAATAGGTTCAACCTTTTTAAAAATGTGCTTTTTCTCCAACAGTTATCAAGCGACGGCAACACTACCACATCAACAGTGTCATTACAACTGACGAAGGCCGACGCTGGAGCCAAGCTTGCGTGTCGAGCTACGAACCCGCAGATGGTTGCAGTCGCACCCTTGGAAGACGACTGGGTCCTGGACATACAGTGTGAGTACTGTGACTTGTAATTATATTTTACAAAGGTTACAAACAACTGCTTTGCTGCACCTGTTAAAACAATCTTCATGAAATACAATGGCCTCAAATTTTTTTAAAGATATTTTAGCTTCGGAACACAAGAGCCTATGTGTAAGGTGAGGACGTTATTTATTGCAGTCTATTCACAAAAGAGGGTTTTTTAATAGTTTTCATTTACTACATACATATGGTCACGCCTTTATCCCCGAAGGGGTAGGCAGAGGCATATTATATGCCCTCATTTCACCTTTGTTTTGAAGCGCTCGTGGCCCCGCGTACTCAGTGTTCTGTAAACGATCACTGCAGTAAGCAACTTTCACTATGGCCGGTCCATGGATGGGTGACCATCCCTGTGATCACTTTGTGACATTTATTTGAGCGTTTCCGTGCTTCGGAAGGCACGTTAAGCCGTTGGTCCCGGTTGCCAGTAAAATGGCAGTCGTTATGTCAAGTTGAAGACTTTATTTCAACAGCAGGCAGTCACAACCTGCGCCTGTCCATTTAAACACGGCAATACGGCTCACCACCTATTACGTGGGACAAATTATACAAAAAAGGTGAAATGTGGGAATATAATATGCCTCTGCCTACCCCTTCGGGGATAAAGGCGTGACCATATGTATGTATGTATTTCACCTTTGAATAATTTAAGATTATTTTTGAAAAGCAATTATGAACTTTGAATAATTTATGCTAACTGATCATAAATTTTAAATATGGAAAAAGAATTGGTTTCGAGCAGGATTCGAACCTGCGTCTTCGGCGATCCGTGCCGACGCGTTATCCACTCCGCTACCGAAACCTACTCGGAACCAACCAAATTTTCCACCTTATTATACGTCTTTATTATTTACGGTTTCGAGCAGGATTCGATCTACCGGCACTTTTTTTAGAAGTTACACGGCACGAATGTAAGTGTGTAACTTTCTAAAAAAAAGTGCCGGTAGTTCGAATCCTGCTCGAAACCAATTCTTTTTCCATATTTAAAATTTTTGAATAATTTGTCCCACGTAATATGTGGTGAGCCGTATTGCCGTGTTTAAATAGACAAGCGCAGGTTGTGACTGCCTGCTGTTGAAATAAAGCCTTCAACTTAGCTTAACGACTGCCATTTTACGGGCAATCGGGACCAACGGCTTAACGTGCCTTCTGAAGCACGGAAAAGCTCACATAAATGTCACAAAGTGATCACATGGATGGTATTTTTCATTTACTATTCACTATTTACTATCGCTAACCCCCCCCTACTAGCTAAACGAGTGTATTACCACCATTAAAATCTATATCAGTGATTACCGCGGTAGAAAAACTAACAACAAAGAACTATTGCAGATAAAAGGTCTCTTCACAATTTTTGCAAAATTGTTTATATACCTAAATAGGTACGAAACCTGCAATGCGAAACCCCCTAGCACGCACTTCGCCGGTTTTCAGTTATATTTTAGTCCAAATCCATACAATTTATAAAGTTTCCAAATCATGATCTCAACTCCTTCCCGTGGGAAGGCAAGACATCACAAAAATTACGCTTTTATTCAAAAATTTCTCTTCAAATTTTATAGCTACTAAACCTTGGAAAGTTTTACATAACTTTGGTTTTGGTGAATTCTAGATTTTATGACTGTAAATAAAATTTTGTTAGAAAAGTTTTTGAAGTTGAGAGCTTCAATAACAGTTAATTCAGATTAAACTTTTTATGTATTTTAAACATATCCTAATTGTATTTATTAAATGCTCAGTTTATTCTTTTTAATATTAGTCTTTGGTTTGAACATGTTAATTTTTTCTCCATAAAATACAGTTCTACTAGACCTAAAATCTCTGGTAAACTTTTATGGGCCCTAGAGCAGCTTTAATATTTTGAATTTTAATTTTGGGCATCATATTCGTATACCGAAAAGGTCGAAGCCAGGGACTGGATGCTGAAAGCGTAGGATTGTGTATTATGGCGTGAACTGGGGGAGGCCTACGTCCAGCAATGGATTACTATAGGCTATAATTTGATAGATTTAATTCGTGTATATTCGTATAGAACTAAGTGTTTCAGAAGATCGTTTCTCTGTTCAACTATAAAAACCTGGAACGACCTGCCCGCACACGTTTTTCCCTCATCTTACAATCCCGGGTTCTTTAAGCGGAGCGTGAAGAGGCACATCACAGGGCCGCCAACTTAAGGACCACTGTCAAAAGTCTAACGGACTGTGAGAGTGGCCCGTAATCGCTAGATACGCCATGGCTCTCCATCAGGCTGGTAACGTCAATTTGGCGAGCTAAATATAAAAAAATAAAATCGTTTAGTAGCAACTGCCGGCAGACCTACCAGACTCCCAACCACGTAAGAACCTTGGCACCGAAGCATTAGTAGGTGACCCTTACAGATAACTAAAGATTTAATCCCTAAAGATAGTGAGGCCTGCACGCTTACAAATTCACTTTTACCTTATGTATATAACCTATGTTTCTATTATAGTAAAGGTAGACAAACAGGGCTTAGAGTACGAGTAAAATAAGTACTTATGCCCAATAACTCACACGATACCATATTTCATTTTCTTTTCTTATTTTTCATACATCAAAGGATACCCCCGATCTGTGAAACTATAGAAGAAGCACGACATATGACATAGTAATCTAAATAAGGTATACATCAAAGCGCTTTGTCTAGACGCCTCGGGACTTGGCACTGTTGACGCGTTTATTATAAATATTTTGCCTCATTTGAATAATAATGTAAGGTATGAAGCGTAGCAATACAATGGAGAATGTACAGCATAGAACCAGGAGCATCGTTACTTGATGGCACTGAACATTTAGAATTCTAGACACTCGGAAGCGTGTCCAGCTAAGTTCAAACTCAGCACTCCTGAACAGGGTGTAACATTCGGAGCGGTTAGTATGGGCAAGTCTGTAAATATAAGACATACATAGATCTGATCTTATTTTTGCTAAAATCAATGACATGGTTTCATCGATTTTAGAGAAAACAAGATCTGCATACAAAATTTTTAAAAAGCTCTTGCACAGTTCGGAATTCGAACCCGGTCGTTTTGAAAAATAATACAAACATGTTTATTTAAATATCGATTGTGTAGGCCATAAGCAGTAATTCTTACTATGAAGCATGGTTTCTTAAATAAATAGAATGTCATATAATTATACTCTCCAGTTTGTGACGATATTTCAATGTCTGTTACTCTCAACAGATTTTCACGCAGCATCATTTTGTATGCAACTTTCGCCATACCACAATATTATTGTTGGTTTTCTTTATCATGGCGCTGATGGAGAAAATCTGGTGAAAGTTTTCATTGAATTTTACTGTAATTTCTCTTAAACTGTTCACATTTTTGGTTCCGTAAGCAAATGGCAAAAAACGGAAAACAAAAAAGATTCGTCATGTCTGTCTGTTCGTCTGTCTGTCATATATGATGTACATTGCCGTGCACGCTTCCACCGAAAATTGGTTTGAACGAGATCTAGTTAATAGTTTTTTTTTAATACGTCATAAACCACAATTTTCGCCCTGAAAAATTACTGCCACAGCGAACGTGTTAAAACATCAATCAAAGTTACAACGAACTACAATAATTTTTATATTAGGTATTTTACTTGCAGCTACGGAACTACGGACTAATTGACTATTCTTTCCATGCAGATGTTCCTGAGACGACAGTCCGACTCGGCACCAACCTCGACCCAACCAACATTAGAGAAGGCAGTGACGTTTATTTTGACTGCAATATTAAGGCTCATCCATACGTTTACAAAGTGGAATGGAGACACAATGTGAGTATATTTGAGTTCAATTTAAATTTAAAACCTTTAGCCGTAAATCGGGGATTTTTTTCTCGCTTCTACCCTATTGTATGTAATGTATACTTAAATCTACATAAGGTTTTTAAAGTCAATCGACCTGTAGGTATATACATTATAGGTTTCAAGTCTTTTTCACGTTTACACTTCGACCAAGTATAGGTACTATAGACCGGCCCATTCATACATTAGTTTTGAAGACTTTAAAGTGAGCGCATGCAGTCACTTGTCGTAGTCGGGGTTATTGTTCCGAAGGTGAAACACGTGTCAATATAGGTAAAACATTTTACGCAAGATGCCTTCCTGTGCGTTCCCGAAGTGTAAAAACACTACCCTAAATTTGAAAAAAGAATGTATGTGTGCATGTCGTGTCGTTGGTACTGCTCGTTCGCTCTAACTTTGCCGCTCGGCTCCATACTAAAGTCGAATTTTTAATTAGACGAAGTAAATTGACAGCAACTAATGTCACTTCTTCATAAATGTTGCTTATTTTCTATGACGAAGTGACATTAGCTACTGTCAATTTACTTCGTCTAATTAACAATTCGGGTATCCGCCTCTACGCCAGCGGCAAAGTTAGAGCGAACGGGTAGTACAATATCTTTGTGTGTGAACTAGTCTCACTTTTTGAGTTCGTAATGTACGACGTGGATCCGTCTATACTATTACTTGGTCGAAGCATTTACATCTAAAACTATGTGGTCCTGTACCTGTAAAATCATCTGTACTTCGGACGATGCTCCCGTCTTTCCCCAGTCTACTCGTAACCACGGCTGTTCCAATATAGCAGAAACGTCGAGGTAGGTATACGCGAAAGTGATCCGAAATCTATAACGTAAACTCTACATCAAAGTCATTCGTGTCAACTTTATTTTATCCAAACGCAAGTTTTCGTCATAATTTTTTTGTTTATACCCCTTGAGCCTCGTGCCCTCAAATCGTGTATCTTATGAATAGAAGACATGGTAGTAAGTTTCACGCCCCCGGGACATACGAAAGGGTTGCTACAGCATTAACCCCTAAACTTTCTATAATATATTATGTCTATATTCTACTAGCAGACCCACGCAACTTCAACTTGTAGAACTTTCAAAGAGTTGTATTAGTTTGGTATAAAAAAAATCTATGGCTAATTTTGAAACAATTTTACTTACTTCTATTTTAATACTTTCCATTAATAAAACCCGTATTAGTATTAAAGGTAATGGGATATTTACCATGTATAATTTTTTTCGATATTTTGGGCACTGTTGCGAGCGCCGCAATTAAAAAAAAAGTGTTTGCGTGTAACCCTTACGCGCGATTGAAGTACAACTTCTTTGCCATTGACGGCATCAAATGTTATATTAATATCATTCATTCATTCATTTTGAATAGCGTTACTTCCGACAGAAAAAAAATCTAAGTTACTGCCTAGTCGCGCCTAAAGAAGTTTTACTTCAACAAACTGCCGTTTGTCCGTGATCATGGCGCATGAACAATAATGTCAGTGACCAAGTTTAAATACCTGAAAATGGTAGGTATTGTTAACGAACCTCAGAAATTTATGCAATCGCGCACTTGGTTAGAACTTTTAAAAAAAAGCTATAACAAAGAAAAATAATGTAACGTAACTTGAACTATTTACACGCAACAATAGACAGAGGGAAAATCCTCATGGATGTTATGCCCGGACTCCTACCGACTAAAAACCTCACGTGTCCTGCTAACAGCCTACGGTTGGGAGTCCCGGGTAAGCCCTCGGAAGGATACCCCAGGACTCCCAACAGACCTACGGCTACCTCCGCGGCCTCACCTAGGGTTTCGAGTGCTATCCCTAGGTTTGGGGGGTTTTTCAGGTGTTATTCCGCTTCTTATTGTGAATCTCTCACATCACGCTGTCGTCTAAGGATTGTAGGGCTTATAATTCTTTTCAATTAATTGACTATCCATCTCTAAAAGAATTTTGGAATTCCAGCTAATAGGCTAAAACAAACAAACATACTCCTCGACTTTATATATTATTAGTATAGAAGTATAGGTATAATACATACGATGTTCATGTGTATATTGTCGTAATATATAACTTTGAAGACCCTTGCGTCCTTTCGATGGACTTATCCTGTTAGGGTTTGTGCCCAACTTTTTCCTTAACATAAAATATACTATCTAAACAATTGCTTTATAGAAGTATAGTTATGTATTTTTTTGGTTCTTATATAAATTATATTTATCTGACGGACATATTGGTGTAGTGGTTAGAGAAGGTACCTAATTACGGAAACCTTAGGTTCTGGGTTCAATTCCCACTCACGACAAATAAACTTCAATCTTTTTGTGTACTGAGCAAGTTGATTTTTCTTTTTGTCTGGGTGTCATTTATCATCTATGTGGTGCCGCGGCTCCAAACAAAATGGAAAGTTTTCCAGTACCAGTTTTCAACAGGAACTATTACTAATACTATCCTATGTCTTTATTCAAGATGTCAGCTATCTGTAAAACCGATTTTAGTCATTAGGTACGTTAGAGAGTGATTGAGTATCAAACACATATTAACGATTTTTTAAAATTTTTACGGGTTTGAAACGGCCTCTTGCCAACTAAAACTACACGTGCCCTACGTCCGGGAGCCCCCGTTCAGCCCTCGGTAGGATGTCCCAGTATTCCCGAAAATTAGTAGGATATGCAAAAAGTTTTTATATCATTCAAGATTGGGTGGAACTTCCACATTATGTATCATTAAACGTGAATCGCAGGTATATTGACTATCTTTTTCTTCATCAGGGCAAAACTCTCCTTCACAATGTGGGCCAAGGAATCATCATCAGCAACCAGTCCCTTGTTCTTCAAGGAGTGGGCAGAAAAACGGCGGGAAACTACACTTGTGTTGGGTTTAACGCCGAGGGCGACGGCGAGAGCAAACCCTTCTCTTTGAATGTCCTATGTGAGTAGCTATTTGATGATACCAACGTATAATGTGTGTATAATATTTTAAGTGTAATGGTATTAGTTTGTTTTGACAGAGACAAATGCGGTAATAGTAAGTTAAGTAAAATTTCAACAGTAAACAGTTACAACCTTCCCTTACACATATCAACACGACATATTACTAAAAATAAGACAAAAACAAAAAGGATTTTTATGTGTATTACGAAACGACTGTAGCTAGACTATTTGAAAAGAGTGGTGAGTGAGTCTTTTCAAATACACTAGAGCCTGTGAGAAAGAACCTGACAAGTGTTTTCTTGCCAGGTTCGTTCTCACAGGCTCTACCTATTGCCAATGAATACAGACGTATATAGAAGAATAGCTTCATGGCTGCTCTGAAGACAAACTTTCTGTGACACAAACTGCCGCTTGGCGGCGTTGCAGTCGCAGCGCGGCAGCCATTTTTAATTTTTCGAAGCGAAATAATAAAATCAATCATTGTAAATATCTATAAATATATTATGTTTTGATTTGAAAAATGTAATTTTTTTTTGTAAATACCCCTGAATTTAGTGGATTAAAAACGTAAAAATATGCCTACTAGTTTTTGACTATTAACTGCGACAGTGAAATACGACGACAGCGCTGCTAAATGGGAACTACATGAGCTGGGGGCATGCCCCCAGCAAAATTGGCACAACAAATCCTTAAGAACTGTTGTTCTATATACGTCTGTATTCATTACTGTTGCTTTGCGAATCTGGCAGTAAATGTAAAATCAAAAATCTTAACGTTCATAAATGTTCGGTCACCTAAGTTAATAAAGATATATTAATTTTCAGGAAGGTGTTCTTATGCATACCCTTTTCGGGAAAAAAGGTGTACCTTAATAAAACCACATCTTTTCCCCGAAAAAATATAATAATATTCTTTTCTCGTATTCAACCATGAAAAGACTGCGACTTTTTTCATTAATTCTAGGAATCTAGTCAACCGAAAATTGCTACGCTACAATATCTAAACTAGCATATTCACTTTAAATATTCAGTTTAAGCTGTCTCTCAGTTAGGAAAGTGGTTGCAGTTGAATTGAATGCATTGTGAACTTTTCGCAACTCTATCTTGTACTAATGTATGTTAAACATATTCGTCATAATGAATTTTGTTCAAAGTTTGAATGGAGTGTGAAAAAGCATTGCGATTTAAAAGTTTTCGTAAACAGTGCTCTTAATTTTGTACATGTTTTAATGCTACTGTTATTTATATACATGTCATGACAAACTTAAATTATTTGAATCAAACCACTTGCACAACACTACTTAGTAAACTGGACCGGTTGCGACACACGGCATTCTCAAAACATATAAAGATGACTAAATAGTTCTCAATCTTTGGTTTACAGTGTAAATTTTATGAAACTGTGCCGTGCCAGTGGTTTTATTCTTAAACACTTTGTTTAGAGGTTTCACCAAGTGCTATCAATCAGCAATATAAAGAATTATAGTACTATTTTTAGGGAATGCTTTCGTTACTTGTGCAAATCTTAATATCCCGCACTAATCTTTGTGTTACACATATCTTCTTGAATAAAGGTAGTTAAATTTTTTCTGCTCACTGTCAATACAGTGTAATATATTGTCAACAGATGCTCCAACATGTAGAAGTTCGCAACAGAGAGTGCATGGAGTTGCAAAACAGGAACGAGCACACATAACCTGCCATGTGGATGCCAACCCTCCTGAAGTCACTGTAAGTGGAAATTCAATTATTTCCGGGGCACGACCAGAAGCGTAGCCGAATGTTTTCTGGTAAAATATCTTTTTTCTACGACTATTTGGTAATTTGCTTAATACATAAGTCATATCTCAATAGTACTCATTCCTGCCAAGTCGTGTTACAATGACCATTTCCACACGGGTAAACCGTTCTACAATGTAACTTTTTTTATGGCTATGGCATCAAAAAATCAACATATTATGCCAAAAAGCGGGCGTATTTATGTCACGACTAAATATCGCCTGTAATTAGGTTGAATGCATGAATTGCCTTTACCTTTCACATATGGGATTATAACAACAAAACAACATTGCGCGCGCCGTGCTATTTTTGCGCCATCGTTAACTTTTTTTTTTTATACCACTAAGGTGGCAGACAAGCATACGGCCCACCAGAAGGACCGGTGGTCACCACAGCCTATGAACGTTTGCAACACCAGAGGCGCCACACTCGCGTTGCCGACCCTGCAAAAACCTTCTAAGACCCCTTCTTAAGAACCCCATACTGTAGGCGTTTGGGAAAACCGAGGCAGGGAGATCATTCCACAACCTAAGCGTGCGCGGAAGAAAACCCCTATCGGATCTAACCGTGCTGGAACGCTCCGGACGCAGAGTGTGAGGATGAACTCCCTGTCTGTGGCGAGCGGTGCGGTGATAGAACGTAGCCGTGGGCATCATACAAAATTTTATCTGCTACTAATGAATTTCCATGTACGCTTTCAAGTGATATGATCAAGTACCCGCGCTGTCATTAAATTTTTGAAAACTGAAGAGATATTTATAACAGGGCTTTGCAGCTTGACGCAGTAGTAGCTGCATCTGATGCTTATTGTTGTTTGTATTTGTGCTCTAATTAGTAAACTTATGTAGTAACTGACAATTGAAATGAAGGGGGTGTGAGTTTTTATTGCTGAAGTGTCTTTCGTCTCAGGCTCTACCTTGCCTTGCAAATCAGTCTGTCAATAAATTCTTAATGTCATTTTTCTTGACCGTGAGGTGCGTGAAATCCTACATGGATGTTATACCGAAATCTTACCGACTAAAAACCATACGTTCCCTACCCCCGTTGGTTGGGAGCTCCGGGTAAGACCTCAGAAGCATGTTTATATATTTATTATTTACTAGATGATGTTGATGATGACGTTCCTGCTTCCCGAGGGAACATTTTCCCGGGATGAAAGTAGCCTTTGTGTTATTCCAGACTATAGGCTATCTCTGAACCAAAATTTAACCCATTTAAGCCGTTAGAGCGTGATTGATAACAAACATCCAAACATCCAAAAATCCAAATATGCACACATCCAAACATCAAAACATCTTCACAAACTTTCACGGTTATAATATTAGTAGGATTATATCCTGACGTTTTTTTTTTGATTACGTGAGGGAAAATCCTCATGGATTCTCACCGACTAAAAAACCTCACGTAACGCCCAACGGCCTATGGTTGGGAGCCCCGGGTAAGCCCTCGGAAGGATGTCCCAGGACTCCCAACAGACCCACTGCCGCCACTGCGGCCTCGCCCAGGGATCCTGACGTCCTAAGTGTTACTTTGTGATCTACAAGAATTTTCATTATTTTAAAATACACTTCAATTAAAGCTTGTCTTGTGCAAGGTCATATTTAATTAAAATGTGAATGTCAATAAGGTCATGAAATTACTGAAATTCTACAATTTCTGAGGCTTTTTAATCCAAGTATTTTTTTTCTTGTATAATTAAGTTGGTTGGTAGGTCACAACGGAATTTCTTTAGACTCATATTTTCAAAGACCGAGATCATAATTAAGCAAAGTGGTTCTTAATTAATATTCAAAAAAGTATAATAAAATAAAAATGCGGTAAGTACTTGAGTAATTTCTTTTATCTTTTTAATGGCTGTAAGTGACTAGGGAACAAAATGTACACTATTTACGTTTGGAAATCCCTGATGGATGCCATGCCGGATCTTACAAATTGAAACCACACGGAATACTGTCTATGGCTGAGAACCTTGCTCTTGAATAGGAATCCCTGAATACTGGCACTTGCAGGAACACGTGACACTCCCGTCATACGCCTGACTGTACTGAATTGTCGTTCCCAGACTAACGCTCAAGGAAGAACTAAATCCGGCTTTCTAGGTACTCTGGCGCTCAGCAGGTTCTGCGGTGCAGATGGGTGTTACCTATACTTATCTTTCCTGTAACTTTATTGCTGTCTTTTTTGCGCACTTACATTTCTGCAAAAAAGGTGGCAGATTTCGAAATAAAATTATGGTCACCGCCGACGCCGACACACTCCTTTAATAAAAAAAAAGCTATCTAACGGATGTACATCTCGCGCCAAATATCTTTGCGTCTTTGAAATTCGTTCTTTCGCACCGCAATTTTGCAATAATAGGTTTCAGAGGGAGAATTACTGCTGAGGCGGAAGAGGCACCCGTCCTGCCTGATCTGCGCAGTAGTTCCTCCAGTGAAACCTATTATTACATAATTGCGGCGCAAACGAACGAATTTCAGAGTCGCAAAGATATTTGACGCGTGCTGTACATGACGAATTTTCCACATAAATAAACGAATTTTGATTCACAATGTCCACATAGTTCCTTTCCTATTTAAATTTTGTTTTCCCAATATCGACAAATACAGAGCAATACTGAAGCCCACAAATGAAACCAAACGATGTCCTTGAACATTCAATACTCAGGAACATCTAAAGATAAAATATCTCTACAGGGAAAAGGTAAGTTCACCAATCAGGAGGGAATTATAATTGTGACTGTTTTTCCTCATAGCCGTCCCTCCTTTGGCATTCGGCGTACCAAAGGCATTAGCTACTGAATTAATTATTACACGGACATTTTGATATATTTTCTTTTTTTTCCTTTTGACTTTCGTTTTGTCAGTAGTTTGTGTGATGTTCTAGAGAAATATTATTCTATGTTTGTGGGACATCTCATCAGCTTTTACTAGTTGTTGTAGGTTTTTCTTTGTGGGCAAAAGTTTTGTGTTCTTTTTACTAAAATATGGTGCATTTTCTGCAAATGTCAAGGTCAAGTTACATTGATTTTTGTTAACACGTACATTCATAATGATTGCGCTATTTTATACAGAGCTTCTCGCAACAAATTCATTTAAACATAATAAATTGGATTATGTACCTACTTAACACATAGATTTCCTTTTTAGAGCATTCAAAACTTTGTTTTTAGACATTCTCTTTTACTTTTGATACCATTGTAAATCATTAATGCAACAGATCAATACTTTCACCTTGATTCTTTTAGGACGCGTGAACCCACACACCCTTGCTAGCCTTAAACTTAAGACCTTTACTTTCCCAATTTCAAAAGTCATATATTATTTTGTTACTGGCGAAAGTCCAGAAATTTTCGAATCCAACGTCTGGCAGTCAAAGAATATTTATAGTTCAGAATCCTTTTCTCGTTACTATGTTGTGTACAGTCGGCTCCGAGTTTGACTTTAATCAAATTTTATGCTGTCGTGAATGTGTGTAGGACGTTTGCTTGTGCCGGAAGGACGGACATTATACTGTTTACGATAGAGCGACATTCTGAATATTTATTGTGCTTGTACGTTTGTTAAGATATCCTTTTTCTTGTATTTAATATAAGATGCGATTAAAATAGATTACTTATTTACATGGAACCTAAAGTTTGTACTTTGCGCGACTATTCTTAGAAGGGACTTTGCATATCTATTGCCTGGAGTTTGATGTGTTTCTCTCCTCTTAGAACCCCTGGTTCTTCAAGCAGATCATGATGAGGCACAACACTGATTGAAGCCATGAGGATTCAAGCCTCTACTCAAGAGTCACTGTCAATGGACAAATTTAAGGAATGTGATTGTGACTCAGGTCGCTATGGTATCAGGTGGGCAGCGTCATTTTTCAAAAAAATGTTATCTTATCAGTGACATTTGTTCACAGTTCCGCTGGACCTTCAACAATACAGCCAACAGCAACGAAGTCAGCGATACCTACGTGTCACGAGCTGGTACCAGTTCTACAGTCACCTATACTCCTCATACGGAGATGGATTACGGCACACTCCTGTGCTGGGCCCGCAATAGGATAGGGCAGCAACGCGTACCTTGCGTGTACCATATTATTGCCGCTGGTAAGTCAGAACAAGAAAGCCGTGAGCTCGTTTTAACTAGACTGCCTCTCTCACACGTTTATTGTGAAAGTGAAAGTTCAATCCAATTCTATTCGATTGACGTTGTCATTTTTGTATTATTTCAAACTTTAAACAGATGATCCACGTGACCTAGTGACGTAATTTAATGCGACAGAGTCACAGCTACAGACAAAGTCTCGCCATAAGCCCCTCTGCACTCTTTTTTATAGAGAGGGGCTGAAACTGTTTTACTTTTGAATTACATTTTAACTAATCTGACGGGTCCCTGTGGGGCGCATCCACCAACTTCTAGGGCCCATATATTCGCTGTAGGAACTTGTCAAATAAGGATCCTCCCATACTTTAATTATAAGACACGCTTGAGTCACTACGCGGACGCCTTCTAGGGCTCTCCATTTAATAAACACACAAAATATTTAATTTTAATAACTATATTTTAGACGTACATAATAAAATTTTTATAGCTTCAGTGCCTTTTCTGGAAAATTCGCAAAATATGTTTTATTTCAAAATGTATAATGTATGTGGCATATGAATTATACATTAGCTTTGACGGTGTGCTTCTCCAAAATATGTATGTACATGTTATTTCGGTGAAACCACCTCGTCTAGCCTCAGGGCAGCTCACTTTTCACTCTGAGAGGCTTTCTAAGTTGTGATAGGTATACATACATACATCTCACAACCGCAAACAATATAATTTTAGTTATATTATAGAGGTATATGGTCTTGTTATTTCTTGGAAGACCTACGTGTATTTGTGTATATAATGTATATTGTTATATAGCATACTATCTTCTGCCCGCGACTTCGTTTGCGAGGTGACTTTTACCTGTCCAATGTATGGGTCTTCTATTAAATCATAGGTCAAGCTGTATTATCATTTCTGCTGAACCGATTTGAATGAAACATTCAGCGTTATTTAAGTTAAAAAAATACCTACAAAATCCTAATAGTATGTTAAGTTATTATCAAGTTAAGTACTGAATTTTGACAAACAGACACAAAGAAAAGAAATTATAGATTTGGACTCAGAAGCCCTAAATTAGTCGATTACTGTAATGTTTTTTAAATTTAGCTTGAATGTACCGTCACAGCTATTTTTACAATCTATATCTCTACTAATATTATAAAGAGGAAAGATTTGTTTTTTTTTTGTTTTTTTGTTTGTTTGTTTGTAACGAATAGGCACCGGAACTACTTAACCCATTTGAAAAATTATTTCACTGTTGAGAAGCTACACTCTTTGCAGTGAACATAGGCTATATTTTATTCCCGTATTCCCAAGGGAACAGGAACTACGCGGGTAAAACCGCGTGACGTCCGCTGTATTTTATAATACTCGTAGTAGAGATAACGTCTACTTATCCCTGTGTTACTTGTGATATTTTTCATAGAAATGTCCTTTAGTCCTTAGTAATTGAAAGTACGAGTAAACTGATTCAGTAGGGCGTGTTATTTACAAATAATAAAGACACGGTATTTTTATGTCTTCTAAAAAAACACCGAGATTTGTCGTTCGTACATGCATAGAACAGCTTTAATTGTCCACATAATATAAATTGGTTTTTAATAAAATGTACACGGTCTATTTTTCCAGAACTATAGAACTATGTATCTAAATATATATTGATGTACCTAGGTATTGCACCTACTTATGTGCTCAGAAAAATGGAAAAGAAAGAAATAACTTAACTAACTTCACTGAAAAGTTTTAATTCTACCGTGTAAGCTTATACTTTCCTCACTGTTGATTTCACGTCAATCGCTTTGTCAACATTTACAGGAATCGCAGGAGTAGGAGAAAGGATATTGATGATGGAAAGTTAATGCTATAAAATATTGTTGACAGGTCGTCCCGATCAAGTTCACAACTGTACCGTGGTCAATGCATCGTTGACATCGTTTGGGGTTCGATGCTCGGAAGGGTTCAACGGAGGCATGCCTCAATCGTTTCTTCTAGAAGTACGGGAAATTGTTACACAGGTAAGATATAATATAGTAGTTTTCTTAATACTCATTTGTCTATGCCCGGTATGCCAGAAGACGCAGGTTTTAGTCCTGCTCAAGACCGATAATACATTTTGTATAAATCATTTTATATTACACAGTGCATAATTCGTGTCACATCTGGGCCCATCTACTATATACGTATAATAACATACAACGTTCAGCCCCACCCCACTTCTAGTCGACCCAGACATTGCCCAGTCTAATATAAATCTTCCCTTAACGTCTTGATAAAGCTACTATACAAGACGCAAATTCGACCCTGCGTCGAACACTGTTCTCACCTTTGGGATGACTCCGCAAGGTATTTACTAGACGCGCTTGACGCTATGCAGAGACGTGCTATCCGAATAATTGGTTGTCCTGAGGTGACGGGAGGCCTCGAACCGTCGTTGGCGCAGCGAAGAACCATAGCGTCCTTGGCTGCCTTCTATTGAATGTATCACGGCGAATGTTCTGAAGAGCTCTTCAACCTGATCCCACCCTCTCCTTTCCGATCCCGAACAACACGTGCCGGGCAAAGATGCCACTCACACACAGTGGAGAGAATCTTCGCCAGAACTGAGCCTTTCAAAAGATCGTTCCTCTGTCGAACTATAAAAACATGGAACGACCTGCCCGCACACGTGTTTCCCTCATCTTACAATCCCGGGTTCTTCAAGAGAAGCGTGAAGAGGCACATCACAGGGCCGCCAACTTAAGGACCACTGTCAGAAGTGCCCCCAATCGCTAGATGCGCCACGGCTTTCCATCAGGCTGGTGGCGACGTCCATTTGGCGAGCTAAATATAAAAACAAAAAAAGCTAAACAAAATTTATTAGTTTTATTAATAGAGTAATTTCGGGTAATATGGCCTGGTCGGTCAATATGGCCTACTGCGATTTCTCTGAACTGAATGAACACTTGCGACCGCTTGACTCGGCAAACCAACGCACCCCTTCCCCTCACTTCCTCAATCAACTCGCGCGAGACGAAATGTGCATGTGTGTCCCGTGCGGGCGCTCGATCGAAAATTACGTAAAGTGATCTTATTTTTTGGTAAGTTTTACTCATTACATTTCTTGAAATTGTAGTTATTTTTACATTGGTACTACACAGGTTTGTAGATTAGCTATTCTTATGTAGTATTGTGATAGATTTTAAACATATTTCTTGCTCATTTTTAGGCTAGACTTTTACCTATTAAAAACGTTCCCGCGGCCAATATGGCTCACCAGATAAATGGCTAATATGGCACCAGGCCATATTGTCCCCATAATTTTATATTGTTGCTATTATGTTTTTCTTTTTTAGATAATGGCTCCGTGGAAACCCCATTCGCAAACAAAATGACAAATTTGCTCCGCAAAGTAACACAAAATTTATTAGTTACTGTTATATTTCTGGAGGGCAATATAGCTCACCTGATTTGTGGCTAATATGGCCCAGGCCATATTGCCCTTCCATTGTTAAAATTTGACAATTGTTGAAGGTTTAGATTTTGTTTTTTTAAAATTATTTCTTTATGTTGATTGTTTTGAAATTCTAATTATTTATTCTTTATTAGTTCTAAGACTGAATTGTAAAATAAAAACTGATCGATCTCAAAAAAAAATTGATTTATTCCCAAAAAGGCTTATGGCGTGCCATATTACCCGAACTTACTCTACTCATGTCTCATGTGTGCCGTTCAGAGTGGTCACATGGATGACTAATGCGTTCCCTAGACGATCATGCATCATGATCATGCCTGCAGCAGACCGTCATCGTCGCCAGTCTGGGTCCAACTGCCGGCCAATATACCTGGCCAGGCGCGATCTGGCCTGCAATGAATACCCTATCTTTACAGAGCACAAATTTCTAATCGGTATACAAAACAAATGAACAAATATTATGTTCATGACTCCACGTCACAAGTTTTCTTTATAGATATTTTTTTATCTATGCCCACAAGTAAGTTCACATTAAATCAATATACATATAATAAAATCGTAACAGGTCGCTGTCTGTACATGGAAGATAAATAAGAAAAAATATTATAGGGGGACTTTGTGAACGCAATAGAACCCAAAACAATTTTTGAAGCGCTCGTGGCCCCGCGGACTCAGTGTTCTGTAAACGATCACTGCAGTAAGCAACATTTACTATGGCCGGATATGGATGGGTGACCACCACGTGGACCACTTTGTGACATTTATTTACGAGCGTTTCCGTGCTTCGGAAGGCACGATAAGCCGTTGGTCCCGGTTGTCAGTAAAATGACAGTCGTTAAGCCAAGTTGAAGGCCTTATTCGGGCGGCTTGAAAAATTTCAACTGTGGGTCGTCACAACCTGCGCCCGGGTCGGCAGCGCGTGTGTAGCGCCTCTGGTGTTGCAAACGTCTATAGGCTACGGTTACCAACCTTCCGGTGGGCCGTAAGCTTGTCTGTCACCTAAGTAGTATAAAAAAAAAAACAATGATTTTTAGAATTTTTGTCTGTTTGTCTGTATGTCTGTTTGTCTGTAGGGTTGTGCACGCTAATCTCAGTAACTGCTTAACCGATTGCAATGCGCTTTTTTTATTGTGTTGAGGTTTGCTCCACTTAACATTAAGCGTCTATTTCATGTCAATCGGTTTATAAATAAAAAAGTTATAACACTTTTAAAAATCAGATATGTTTAAAATTTTAATTGTAGCAGTTTCTTTGAATGAGAGTGTAAATCTAAACTGGCGCGTTAGCTTAATCAATACATCAATCAATCATCAATCTATATATATAAAAATCAATGCCACTTTTCGTTGTAATTTTATAACTCAAGCACGGTCTCACCTATCCAATCCAAATGTTTAGGGTTTGTTGGGACTATTTAGTAGATGGTTTATGTTAATTTTGCACAAAATCGGTCGAGCGGTTCTTTATTTATCACGCAAACGAAGTTGCGCGGGTCAGCTAGTAAATAAATAAATATTCACAGACATTTCACACTGCGCTATCTGATTCCAAAGTAAGCTAGAAATAACCTGCTTGTGTTATGGGTATCAGACCACGGATATTAATACTTAAATACTTTTAAATACATACATATTATACATAGAAACACCCAGACTCTTGAGACAAACATTTTGGGGCACACAAATATTTGTCTCCGGTAGGAATCGAACCCACGACCTCCAGCGCCGCAGGCGGTATCTCTACCGACTGCGCCACAGAGGCAGTCAAAAGTTCTAACTCTTGTTACAGGAAGTAGTAGCCAATGTATCCAGTGCAGTGCCTCGGTTCACAGCTGTAGGCTTAGCTCCAGGACGAACGTATGCCGCTGCCGTCTTAGCCTACAATGCTAAAGGTCGAGGAGACGCTTACCCATTAAGAGCTGGAACTCTGAGGCCTCCTGAGAAGCACCGAATACATGATAAAAGTTTAGGTGAGTTTAAAACTTTTTAATACCTAGGCTTTCGTATTCATTTGTGTGCAAACTTTGTATTAGTAGTCCAAATAAGTTATTTCAAGCAAAGTTCTGAAAAAGTTTGTGACATTTACCATAGGTATGATTATATGAAACTCTCGAAAAGTATGACATTTTAACACACACAGCACCTTTACACAATTTAACACAACTTTACACATTTTACACAATTTTATACAACCTTACACAATTTCACACACTGCCATCCAATTCAAATATCGCTAATTATAGCCAAAGTTTATAAAAATTGCTACAATGGGATCTTCACAACTGAAAAAGAAACTCATAAAATTTCTAAATACTTTCATTAATACGTAGAAAACATCGAATTATAAAACAACATTTCCCGATCGTACACCCCGTAGTATGACAGTCACAAAATTATCACAGTGCCACCTCATTTATTCAGTCTCAAGGAATAATTTTCATATCAAGGATTAAGTCACATCCGATTCTGATTCCTGATATAGAAGATTAAATAAAACCTTATTTACAGATCTACAACGTACGGCCTTCCAAATGTCCGCATCAATGTCCGTGGCGGTCGGAGGAGGCATCATCCTGATGGTTGTGCTCATACTCTTCATGATAGCTATGAGAAGACGCTGTGCCAAACGGAAACCAAGATCGGCGCCTCCCCCGTCCTCTCAACCAGCTTCTCCAGACAAGTTGAGAGAGAAAGAAGACAGTGAAAGTGATGATCGGAACCCGGATATTATCCCGTCGGATACTGATCAGATGCAGGTAATTTTGGTTTCTTCGTGTTTTATCTTCTTCAAATCGTCCATTGCGGGACATTGGTCTCTTCTAATTTCATTTTAAAGAGTGATTTTTACCTAACGAGTAGAGCTATATTAGTACATATGATACCTACCTGCTACCATAAGTTCTATTATAAAAAGAAAATGTCAACGTTTTAATTTACCACTTTGCATCCGTTAGGTATGCCAAATTTCAAGTTTCTAGTACTAGGGGGCCTGTAACTCGATAGTATCCAGCGCCTTGACAAGGATGATTTTATATGTTGTCATACATGTAGAAGGTAGATGCTTTTGTGACCTAATGTTGTTAAAAATATGACCTTCATAGTTCTCTTTGGGAGTAATCACAATTAGGACAATGAAGCTTAAGACCTCCTAAAATAGTCTTATGAAGGTATATCCTTTCTCGACCTTCGCTGAACACATACTATATCAGATTTTGTTTTTATGTTTAGACTCAACACATTTACAGTTGTATATTATTTCTAGATGGACTACTACCGCCATCAGCAAGTATCAACAATATCCCCTCCATTGAGCAGTAGAGGACCACGAGGCAGTGTGGCGGGAGTCAGAGGTGGTCTGCCAGCATACTGCCCTCTAAGAACCGCGCCGCCTCCCAACCATGCCAATCTGCATGAGCCTAACGTAAGTGCCATTATTAAAAAAAAATATTTTACAGTTTTAGCAAAGAAGCTTTAGCTGTCGGTGTGGGTGCTAAGGATTACATCAAAATATGGACTCTACTAAAACTACACTAATTTCTTTTGAGACAGTAAAACATATCGGTATCCAGATCCAGGTATTTTGTGCATAGATATTATTGTAAAAAGGAAAGATTTGTTTGTGAAAGTAGTGGAACCGATATTAAATTCTTTCGCCAAATGGGCGTCTGCACATTTCACAATAACGATACCAATACGATTTTTTTTAAGTACCTAACTGTCATTCGGTAGGTATCTAATTACATACAATCACGTTATTACGATTCGTACTTATTGTGCTATAGCATTATATAATCAAATAAAATACCTGTATATAAAATAGGTATTACTTACTTATCATCTCAAAATTGGGAAAAACCTCCATAATCTTCTAGAAAGAAAACATAAAAAATGTATCAGTATTAAAATTTATCTTTTCACCAGATCGAGGAAGGCTTTTCTTATGGTGTTCTGTTCGTCCAGAACGCTGGGATTCCCCCACCGGCGCGGTTCGCGTCTGGGTCCTGCACGTTGCCACGAGGGGGCAGCATGGTCGGGCCGCCGGGAAGCGAGGCTCGCTGTGGGATTCCTCTGCAGCACTTGCGAACGCTGCCTAGACCTGCACCCGTCACTGCAGTAGTGCCGGGGAACACCCCTCGGGTCCCTCCTCGCGACACTCCGCTCTGACAGACCACACAGCTATAGGACTAGTGTACATAGAACTGTGAGAAAGTGCTCAAAAAACTTTTTTAAATCACGTGGTTAGTGGTTAGGGGTTATGTTGATAGAAATTGTGTATATTTGTCGTGGAGTCAACAGGTTGATTTCGGATTGAAAAGCTGAAAAGGTTAGTTCAATATGTTCACTTTACGGCAGATGTGGACGGTCCTTTAATATCAAGTGTTTGCCCTTTCGTAAAAAAAATATTGAAACAGGTAGGTATGCAGAATGAAATGCTAATTTATTTAGTATATTATCCAACTATTGTTCAGGATTTATTATCCTTTAAATTATGTGCCATATACCTTTCTAATGTACCATTATTTTGAATATTATGTACTATGTGTCCGTATGAAAATAATGCTGTAAGAAAAATAAAGCTTTGGTTAGATTCATTTATTTACGTTTCGTGAAGGTTTGTTTAGTTTTAAATCATGGAAACTGTATTTATTTTTTCTAGTTACGTTAATGTTGACATTTCAATATCAAGGGCGCACACTTGATATTAATGTTAGTAAATTTCCAATTAGGTAGGGTAAAAATAATTGAGAATTTTGTTAAACATTTGTTTGTTGTAAATCTATAATGTAAATAACTCGTGTAAACTGTAGTTAATACATTCAAAAACAATATTTATACTCAAAAGTGTTAAACAGTGTAACATTGGATTACGAATTGTTTTGAAAAATGATTTATGTTTATAAATGGTTGTGAAATTAAACAAAAAACCAGTAACTAGTTATACGAATATCAATATACCGTTTAAATTTGGGATTATCAAAATGTGTTGAGGATTGGACTAATATTTCCTACTATATAATAATAAGTATGCAACTGATATTCTAGTTAAATATACCTACAGAAGTGTGACAAAATTGTTCTCAGATTGTGCGTTTATTTTGGTGCCTGTGTATACCTTAGTAGCTTAAAAAGCCGATCCATCGTGTCAGATACTTTCTACAAATCTGGTAAAATGAGTCTTAGAGGAAAACAAGTCTTAGAGAGTTAATCTTAATTCATAAATTAGGCTGGTACCTAATCATTTTATTTAAATAATACCAACAGATAACTAAATAGTAGAACCCCATTTCTGAACCTTTTCTGTACTGTTCCACAGTTTATTCATTTAACTGACCGGTTTCACTTCACAGCACTATCATTAGTAAACAGATGTTATCGTTTGAGAATGCCTTGAGGCAAAACGGTCAGGTAAATAAATTAATTGTAGAACAGTACAATGTCGTTTTTAACCCTTAGCCACCTACCATAACTTTTTGTCACACAACCACCTACCATACGTCTATGAGACCCCTGAGTAAAATGGTTCTTTAAAGTAATATCTTGTTTATTGAAGTATATATTTTAGTAAAAAATCAACTTAGGAAAGTATTAAACTCTTTAGTAAAGGTACAAGAGAATCATTTTTATAGGCATTTTGTCTTAATTACTATTAATCAACAATATCTGCTTAAAAACTAAGTCATTTGCTAAATGAGATCTATAAAAAATAATCACATGGATATGAACTTCTTTTATAATTTTTTACTGATTCAATAATCAACCATTGCAAAAAAAAGAAAATGGTGAAAATTAAATTAAATAGAAAAAAATTACAAGCCCTAAACTTATGGTTTTTCACGACAATTATTGCACAACTTATTAGAAAATTCTTGGCAAATTGGTGATTTGCATTCGAAACTGATGTATTGTGGTTTGCACGGCACTGAGGGACACGGGGAAAAGGTACAGGAACGGACGAGTTCGCAAACGACTCGGTCGCCGATATATTTACGTTTTAAATATCTGCTGCGTCTATGAGACGTATGGTAGGTGGTTAAGGGTTAAAATACAGCAAAGTCCACCTATTGCGGTAAGTACGTAATAATCACTATTTTACTTTATCAGAGCATATTCTTTTAGTTAACGCCCTAAAATAAACATCAATCTTGAGCTGTAAACAATAAAGTTCATATTACTTTGTCCATTAAGAAATCTTTGTACATACAGGTAATTTTGTAAATATGTTTTGTATTATAACATTTATAATCCTATTTGTGTCTTAAAGTGATGTAAATGGCATGAGTGATGAGTTACATGACTTTGTAAAACCTTATTTGAGGTACATAGGTGAGTGATGAGTAAGGCAACACAAATGTATTATACGAATTGTAAATTTATACATTTGTTTGAATATGAGTTTATTTAAGACGTCTGTAAAGTTGTGGAACAAATTAAATTATTATGTTTCAACGTTCAAGAATATTCAGATGTTGCAAGACTTTGATTAATATAAATCACGTTTAAAACGTGTTCATCAACATCAACTGTTATTTTAATAACGAAACTGGATATCAGTAAACAATTCTTTTTTATTATAAGCTGCATTTTTTAAGATGTTGGTTATAAATTAAATTTTTAGACAGGTATTTAAAATATACGTTGTCTAATTTATTTATTGGTAGGACTTCGGATTGTCGTCCCACGATTTAAGGGCTGGGAGGTAGTGGGGGGGAGGGGGAATGGGGTGTAGAACCCCCCCCCTAGAAGGAAAAGTTGCGGACGCCCCCCCTTTTTGAGTTACGCCTTTTTTATATTATAACCTAACTTTCGCATTTTCTTGGTCTGAAATTGTTATAATAATATTATAAAGGACACCTCTGGCGCTCGGCGGCCGCTGCCGCGGCACGCTCGCTTCGCTCGCTCGCCGTCGCGCGTCAATGGTCACAGTTCCAACCTAACCTAACCAGCAATAGTTGGATGGTGGTAGATAATCAACAATAGGTTGGCTAAAAGGCTGAAGACAAAGGCCATAAAATAAGTATTACAAAAAAAAAAAACTGTCAGACAGTAGATAACAGTGACAGCGCGTCGACGACGTTTTACGGTTAGTTTTACATAGCGGCAATAGTCGGTAAATTATTGTCAGAATACATTTAAGTAATAGCATTCATTTTTATCAACGAAATATATGTATTATAATAAAATATGCATAAAATTTTACGTAGTCACTGAATATACCTATTTATGTCATTATTAAATGAAGTTAAACATTTAAGTGCGTAAACCATAAGTAAAACGAAACGTTTAATGACGAGCTGAATGTCAAAAGCATTGAGAGTGTATGTATTCTGTGGTCAAAAGTGACAAATTATTGGTAATTTTTTTGGTTTTCATTATTTTTTTTCTCGTTAACCATTAATCTTCGCATGTTAAAACTTCGTGTGGAGGCTTCTAATAATATTAGCTTTGTGTAAAAAAAATATGAACCCCAAACTCGTGGGACGACAATCTAAAGTTAGCCTATTTATTTGTTAACAATTTTTGATATTTTGGAGCAAAGGCTTCTATGTCTTTTTATTTGACAAAAGGACTAAAATGTTTTTGCTTTTATACCTGACGTATGTCCTAAATATATTCAGTATTAAATTGTTATCTATCAGTCTAAATGACGATTTTCAATTAATAGCGTTTTAAGTTACCTGAAACGCTATTGATGAAAAAATATCATACATTATCAGTAGTTACATACTAATTTCTCTAGAGCTGGAAAAGAATAAAGTCATGGCACAAACAACACGTTGTTGTATTTCTATTGGCTCATGAACGAAATTACTTCCTATTAAACTACACATTGGCACTCTACATTGCGAGAGCAAAAAAAAAATCAACTGCGGTTCCTTACGACTGTTTCATTTGCCATCGTTGCTAAAAGATTTTCTGTGTCGAATAGAAAGCTTGTTCTAAGTACAACTTATGTTATTGATTTATAAATTCTGAATTGTTCCTGTATAAATCTGCAAATTCAGCAAACGTTAAATAAAACAACAGAGAAATAAAATAAAATTGTTTTCAACTTTTAGTAGGTTAGACATTCGGCCATAATAAATACTTGTTCATTTTGAACCTTCAGTAATGAAACTCTTAATACGGTTAGTTAAGTTACATTTGTACGGGGTACTTCACAACTTCATACAATAGTTGTGAACTAAGTACTAGCGTTAACATTTTTAACTTAGTTGTAACAGCAACGAGAATCCGGATGGAGTTAACCGCATAAGTAGCATAGTTTAGAACTGTATCTCTGGACGTGTTGTTCAAAGTCCGTTACGTCGATAGCCTTGTTGTTCTAACTGCTCTAAGTCCAACAGTAATGACATCTCCATTGTGTACTTTGTGAAAGGCACAACGAAATATATTGTTGTATTCATAAATTACGAATTCTAAAATTATGTGTGTTGCATTTTAAATTTTGTTTTATATAAGATGAACCGCTCGAAATAAACAATTTGACCGATAGCAATAACGTCAGAAAATAGAAAATTTTATTGTTCTTTTTTAATTCGGTACATAGCAATTTAAAATCTGCATTATTCATTGAAGTTAACTGTTATTAGAAACTACCGGTGCAAGTTTATTTGCCATTTCATAATAAACTCTTGCAGATTACTTCTGAAACTCACTTCAAATTGAAGAAGTTTTGTTCTACGGTATTAAATTTTATCTTGTACAAAAACACAAATGATGATGCTGTTTGTTCTAAATCTTAATTATTGCTGTTATTATTAATTGTTTATCCTTACTAATATTATAAATGCGAAAGTAACTCTGTCTGTCTGTCTGTCTGTCTGTCTGTCTGTCTGTCTGTCTGTTACGCTTTCACGCCTAAACGGCTGGAGCGATTGATATGAAATTTGGTATGGGGATAGTTCGAGGCCCTGAGAAGGACATAGGCTACTTTTTAACCGACTGCGCAAAAGGAGTGTTATGATTTTATACGATAACGACTTTCACGCGATAACAACTTTCACGCCTAAACGGCTGGAGCGATTGAGATGAAATTTGGTATGGGGATAGTTCGAGGCCCTGAGAAGGACATGAGCTACTATTTAACCGACTGCGCAAAAGGAGTGTTATGATTTTATACGATAACGACTTTCACGCGATAACAACTTTCACGCCTAAACGACTGGAGCGATTGAGATGAAATTTAGTATGTGGATAGTTCGAGGCCCTGAGAAGGACATAGGCTACTTTTAAACCAACTGCGCAAAAGGAGTGTTATGATTTTATACGATAACGACTTTCACGCGATAACAAACTTTCACGCCTAAACGGCTGGAGCGATTGAGATAAAATTTGGTATGTGGATAGTTCGAGGCCCTGCGAAGGACATAGGCTACTTTTAAACTAACTGCGCAAAAGGAGTGTTATGATTTTATGCGATAACGACTTTCACGCGATAACGACTTCTACTCGGCTGAAGTCGCGTGAACAGCTATTTAATGTAAATAAGCTTAAAGATTTTAGTCTATTGTAAATATTCAATCACGCTACTTAGCCTAGAGGCTTGGCAGAGAACGATTAAAATCTATAGGTATACTATATTATGGGCAAAAGACATGCTTACGAAATAGGTTTAGTTCAATTTTTACATGCGGATAGTTTTACATAAGCTTCATAATTATGATTATCACGCTACTACTAAGTCTAGGGGTTTGGCAGAGAACAATTGAATTCTGTATGTATGTGGGAGTAAAAACTCAAAAGCGTCTAGATCTTATTTAGTAGCATACATATTATAGTCACGCAGTTTTCCCCAAAGGGGTAGGCAGAGGCATAGTATACGCCCACATTTGACCTTATAGTTTTACGTGTCACGTAATAGGTGCTGAGCCTAATGCCGTGTTGAAATTAATATTTTTTTTTCAAGTCGCCCATGAGGCCCACTTGACTTTTAACGATTGTCATTTTACTGACAACCGGGTTTCATTTCGCGATTTCGCTGCCATTATATTCAGTAACTGTTTAAAAATCAAATAATTGTCTCACTGTTTCCTGGTGGCAAGGCGACCCTCTCTTCTGCTAGCTTTTTTTTTTCTTGCACGGATGCTATGCCGGATCCTACCAACTCAAAAATCTCACGTATTATGCCTAACAGCCTACGGTTGGGAGAGCTAAGTAAGCTATCGGAAGGCTACCCCAGGACTCCCATCAGATTTACGACTACCCACTTAGGGGGGGGGGGGGGGCGTGAACCCCTCACGTCACGCTGTCGTCTAGGGCCTGCTTCTGTAAGGACGGTGAGCGACCTCCTCATCGACCTCAGGCCCCCGGTCATGTAGGCCGATAGTCTTAGGCGAAGACCGATAGTCTTAGGAAATCGGGTGGGAGAGTTCTCTCCCGCCACCTCCCCGGCGCCGCCTCTTTCACGAGCATGTCCTGCTCGCAGAAAGAGGCAGCGCAGTCCCAATTACTCCCGCAGGAGATCATGGTCTCCAGCGAGAGAATGTCCACGTCCAGAACATCCACGAGGGCCTGGCGCTATTGCGCCCACGCCTTGCACTCCACCAATATGTGGAGCGCTGTGTCCTCGCTGCGCTACTCGCAGTGCTGGCACTCGGCCGTCTTTTGCTAACTTTAATACCAATGAAAGGCAATCTCGACATCTCTGTTTGTTTGTTTAGTAATTCATCAACAATTTTGATCATATATGAATTCAATAACAAAATAATACTTTTACTTTTACATGCAGCGATGTGGTATTCACAATTTTGATCATATATGAATTCAATAACAAAATAATACTTTTACTTTTACATGCAGCGATGTGGTATTCACAATAAATCAGTATTTATTGTGAATACCACATCGCTGCATAATATACGTTGACAGAGGGTTTCAAATTGCTATAATTCGAAATAGAAACGATTTTTGCATTGCTAGGTTCTGGCGAAGAGTCTTTTCACTGCATGCGAGTGGCACCTGGGCCCGTGTTATTTAAGATCGAAAGGAGAGGGTGGAGTTAAAGTTGAAGAACTCTTTACCTCACCTTGGTAGATTCGGTTTATTAAATGAATTTAAGTCTTACGGACAGTGAAAGTGGCCCCCAATCGCTAGATGGGCCACGGCTTTCCATCAGTGGCGACATCAATATGGCAAGCTTAATATAACATTTTTCTACACTGCACCAGTGATTCAAGGCTTTCAGTTACCTCAGGAACTGTCCTGAGGTAACTGAAAGCCTCGAATCACTGGTGCAGTGTAGAAAAATGTTTTTTTTTTAATATATTAAGCTTGCCATATTAACGTCGCCACTGATGGAAAGCCGTGGCCCATCTATCGATTGGGGGCCACTTTCACTGTCCGTAAGACTTAAATTCATTTAATAAACCGAATCTACCAAGGTGAGGTAAAGAGTTCTTCAACTTAACTCTACCCTCTCCTTTCGATCTTAAATAACACGGGCCCAGGTGCCACTCGCATGCAGTGAAAAGACTCTTCGCCAGAACCTAGCAATGCAAAAATCGTTTCTATTTCGAATTATAGCAATTTGAAACCCTCTGTCAGCGTGTATCTTCTCTTAAATCGCCAGGTTTTTAAGCAAAGCATGAAAATATCACAACACCTAATGTTGTATTGCGCCTACAACATTATGTACCTATGACTTTCCTCACGTTAAAAAAATCCATCTAGCGCATAGCTCCCCGGGTAAGTTGGAGGATGTCCTAAATTTGTCCCCACATTTTGGTTACGACTTATCCTAGAGGCTCGATAGAATACAGTTCAAACTTTGCTTATATCATAATTTCCACGCGAACGAAGTCGCGGGTAACAGCTAGTTTATAATAATTTTATAAAATTGTGTGTTGTCTTTGTTAGTAAATCATGTTTTAATTCAAGTTCTACCAAAATCAATGATGTGAATTCACTCTCTCATTAAGGTTTTACAAAGTCAGTTATATCCATAAGTACCTTTATTGTTTTTGAATAAGCAATTATCACAATCATGGACATGGATTTACAATTAAATAGTAAAACATATTAGTTCAAATTTATTTAATTATAAATTTGCAATGTTTAATTTTAACGGATATAAAATATCCTGTTCTGTTGCTAGATAATAATTTTATTAAATAAAAAAATAAGTTTGTATGTTAAATAATGTAAATAGTTTAAAAATGGAATCTTTCTAACTGTCGGAATGTTTTCACTTAACTATTGGGAAACGAAAATAAATGGCAATATTCGCAAATGTTCGTTGTTGAGGTTTCATTCCATTTATTTCACCCAAAGTTTCATTGTGTTCGGACGGATAACTATTTCAATAAGTACATTTTACAATCTGTATGTGTACATTATTTAGTCAGTGAAATGGAGTACTGAAACTGTTTACCTGCAAAACAAATTTATATTTGAAACAGTAAATTTATTCAAAACGATTTGAATCAATGATAGTGGTTTGTTAGGATTCCGTATCCAAAGAATAAAAACGAGACCCTATTCATGAGACTTCGCTGTCCTGTCCTTTATGACTGTCTTTCTGACAGTCTGTATGTCTGTCCGTCACGAGGCTGTATCTCAAGTACTGTGGTAGCTACAGAACTGAAATTTTCACAGATGGTGTATTTCTGTTGCCGCTATAAGAACAAATACTAAAATCTAAAAAGTAATATATTTAGTAGTATATATATTTAAGGGGGTGCTCCCAAACAACAAACATGATTTTTTACGTTTTTTAGTACGGAACCCTCCGTTTGCGAGTCCGACTCGCATTTGGTCGGTTTTTTTAATATCGGTTAAGATTGAGACTTTTGGGTTCCCACAGAACCATAGAAAGACGTTCGCAGCAGGCAAGAGTTACCACCACATGAAAGGTATCCACCTGATGGAAATAGGCTACCGTTTGCAATACCGGACGTGCTACACACACGCGCTGCCGACCGAGGTACACCTCGGTCACCTACACATAAAACCTACAGGTTGGGACGATTCACTCTCCAAATTTTTCAAGCCACTTTTTCGGCCATCACGACCGGTAATTTTTCCCCCGTGGTACTAATTGGTAGTACAATGGGCAAAAAAGTGGCTAAATAATTGTCATGTTACTAACTGCCAGGATCAACGGTTTATTGTGACTTCCAAAGCACGGAAACGCTCGCAAACAAACAAAGTGATCACGTGGTGGTCACCTATGTAAGGACAGACTATAGGGACTATTACTTATTGTACTTACTGCAGTGATCGTTTACAATAATACTGAAATAAGTGCCATAAAAGTCTATGTATGTTGATTATATTAATAAATGTCTATTCTTATGAAAAAAATGTTTTCTTTAACGGGGTACACTAGTACCCCTGGGTACTGTTATTTAAAGTCTATGATGGGTACGGTTCTAGGGTTAAATCCAAGGTGTGGCATTAAACTTCACTTTCTTCTTTCCGTGTTGATATTATACATTCTTTGTATAAATTTCATATTCATCCGTTCACGCAATTTCTTAAAAAAGGTAAAATAAAGGACTTATTATCTCACAAAACTATTGAAAGTATCGAACTCCAACACATTATCGGGAGTAATCACGCTGTCCTCAGCGGTCCGAGGCAACAAGGGTGTCAGCTGGGAGCACCGTGCAAAGAGAGGGAGGCAAAGAGAGTGCTCCGAGCAATTTGCATTTATTTACTGCTTCTCACCGGCGAGCCTTCAAACAAAAGAACTTTTGTTGACGCACGGGTCTTGGCGATAGTGAATTTTATATTGTTTATTTTTTGTGTGCCTGATAACCGCGATAGGCGTATGCTTAAGGTTTCATGACTCTTGAAAATTTCGGTATACAGGCCATACTGAAATTTTACGGCGCAAAAGTTATGTTGAACTTAATATCAGTCTGAAAATTTTACTAGGATTAGGCTCAAAGAACTTATTTTGAAGGCAGAAATTCAGTAATATATTCATCACTAGCTGACCCGCGCAACTTCGTTTGCGCCACATAAGAAAAAGTATTACCTGTTCCCGTCGCATTTACTCCCGTCACGTTGCGTTTACTCCCGTAGCGTCTCCTCGTTAATATGCAATACTACGTGAGAGAGAAAGAGAGAGAGAAAGGTTTGTCGTCGCGTGTATTCTCGTCGCATTATTTTTAAGAACAATTTCGTTTACGAAAGAGGTATCCCGTGGCATTATTGTAGAAAAAATTCATTGCCATTAAAATGGTTATTTTTTTTTATACTACTTAGGTGGCAGACAAGCTTACGGCCCACCGGAAGGTTGGTAACCGTAGCCTATAGACGTTTTGCAACACCAGAGGCGCTACACACGCGCTGCCGACCCGGGCGCAGGTTGTGACGAGCCACAATTGAAATTTTTCAAGCCGCCCGTAAGGCCTTCAACTTGGCTCAAATAAATGTCACAAAGTGATCACATGGATGGTCACCCATCCATGGAGCGGCCATAGTGAAAGTTGCTTACTGCAGTGATCGTTTACAGAACACTGAGTCCGCGGGGCCACGAGCGACACAAAGTTAGTATATTCTGATTTATCAGATATCATTAAATATAATACTGAAATCAGTGCCCAGTAAAACTATGTAGGCTTAGGTAGACATTATTAATTTCTCTCATAGTCATATTGGCACTGACTTCAGTAATATATTTAATGATATCTGATAAATCAGAATATACTAACTTTGTGCTAAGTAAATTTTATTATTCAGTTTTTAGTTTTGTTTGAAGTCGGTTTCTTTTTTGTTAAAATTTTTTTTCACTATTTTTAGTGTCGTGTGGACTGAAAATCTATCTATCTAGGTGTAAAGTTCTCGACAGTACAAATTAATCAAACCCAAACACAAAGTAACTGCTGTATATCGTTAGGGAATTCTCTCTACTGTCTTTCGTCTCCATCATCAGATCGACTCCAGACCTTCATTAAGTTGTACTACTTTAAAACCCTTAAAAAAAAAAAATTACAAACGCCCTAGATGCCCCTACAATTTTTAAAAGTTCCTTTTGATTTCTCCAGGATGCCATAATCAGATCCTGGCTTCCTTAAAATGGGACCACCTTGGGAGTATCAATTTTCGAACGAAAAAAAAATTTCTAAATCGGTCCATAAACGACGGAGTTCTGCGCGAACAAATATAAAAAAAATAAAATGAAAAAATCGAATTGAGTAACCTCCTCCTTGTTTGAAGTCGGTTAAACAATATTAGTCACGCAGCACACGCAACGAAGCTCTCAAAAGGAATAACTTTTCCCCCGTTTTTGAAACATTTACTATTACTGCTCCGCTCCTATTCGTTGTAGCGTGATGCTATATAGCCTATGACACTCCACAATAACGTACCTTTCTATTGGTGAAAGAATTTTTAAAATCGGTTCAGTAGATCCCGAGATTACCCCTTACAATTTAACAAATATACAAACACACAAACTTTACCTCTTTATAATATTAGTATAGAAGTATAGATAATAATCCCATAGATAGTTTCAATTATAGAAAGGAAAATAACTGTACTACCCGTTCGCTCTAACTTTGCCGCTGTCGTAGAGGCGTATACCCGAATTGTTAATTAGACGAAGTAAATTGACAGTAGCTAATGTCACTTCGTCATAGAAAATACGCAACATTGTATGAAGAAGTGACATTAGTTGCTGTCAATTTACTTCGTCTAATGAAAAATTCGACTTTAGTATGGAGCCGAGCGGCAAAGTTAGAGCGAACGAGCAGTATGACTCATTTACCAGATTAAGCCAATAATGTGACCGTTTAGGTCCGATATTATTTGCTCATACCTACTATATCGAGTATTGCAGCTGACGGTAAACGATTGAGTTAAGGGGAAACCGTGGGGCACAGCTAGTATTATAGACATTCGATCGGCAATAAGCTTCACCACCGACACGTTCGAACCTCCCTGTCTGCAGTTGGCCGGTGAAAATCTTACAAAACATTTACCGAAACGAAATGGATACAACATTAAAAGGCTAAACAGCACATGCGAAATAAACATTTTCTCACACTTTACTGCAAACTACCTAAATGTTTAGTGACACACGACTAGTGTCCAACTTTTTGTGGCCTAAGCTTTTCAATACATCCAACCGTTGTGTTGGTCAGAATTTACGAGTTTTCTCCAGCACCCTTTACAAAACACTCTCGTTAATGTCACCGCATTAGATGTACGTATTTTCTTGATTACTGGAGGAACAAAAAATGAATGAGCTCGCCAATATTGTTGAGTAACATCTTTATTGTGGGAGAGTATATGGAGTGGTAAGTGGGAAGAAAATTGAGCTTATTAGTAAAAGAGAACGATGATCGTTTGCTAAAAACAATGTGGATATAAGAGCATTATGGTGTTCTACAATATTATGATTTCTATTTTGTTATTACTTATTTAAATCGTATTACTGTAGTTTAAGTCTACATTGGAGCATATTATGTTCTACGATTCGTCTTGAACTAAGGCTTCTGAGAAATTCTACAGTTAATAACGACTCACGTGTCTCTAACAAAATCTAAAAAAATAATTTTACTCCTAAACTGATTAGGAAAGCCCTGTATCCAGCGGATGACTACTAAAGACTGATTTAAATGATTGGGATTGAACAAACACTATTTATTAATAATGTCTTTTACTAAGCGAGGTTATAGGGTACATCAAAATTATATACAGCAGCATCATGACATGACTCATGTTTATTTTTTAACTTACAGCAATGGAAGGACTCAAAAAACATGTTCGTACTTATACTTATAGAATTCGGGACTTCACGCGAAACACATTTACTTACATTTTCACACCGACGTTTCGAGCACGTTGCAGCGCCCGTGGTCGCAGTTGGACTGAGGCGAGGATCGACGAAAACCATGAAGTAACTTCTTGCCAAACTACCCTCCGCTATTGTCACAACAAAGGATAGGGCCGGCGACACACTACACTCACTACGTCAGTTTTAATTGGCACGGTTTTACGTTCAAGTTTATTAATCACTGCATTCCACATCCCGGAGAGCTTATATCCATCATCCCTATTGAAATTTTTGTGTTTTTTAATTTCAATGGCTTCACGCACCATACGTGGGTAATAGTGGCGATCAGTGGAGAGGACTTTTGGTTGGTGAAGTTCGATCCAGTGATTACTGCCCGTATCGAGGTGTTCTGCTATTGCCAATTTGTTAAACTGGCGGTTTTTCACAGCTGCAATGTGTTCTATGACCCTTTCCGCGATGGTCCGCTTGGTTTGGCCTATGTAGGAACTACCGCAGCTGCAATCCACTTTGTAGACACCTGGTGTTTGCAGAGGAATGACGTCCTTTGGTGTTCGTACGTACCTAGCTACCTTTGTTAACGGTTTAAAAATCGTCCGTATGGAAAACCGCCGTAAACACGATCCGATCTTGTCCGTTATTCCCTTTATATACGGCGTATAAGCTGGTTGACGTTCCACCCCCGGCTTCACTTTCCTCGGTGCACGTCGTGTCTTCCTACTACTCGCTGCGTACCCATTCATCTTGAGTATCTGAGTATTGGAGTGAAAATGTAAGTAAATGAAGTCCCGAATTCTATAAGTATGAGTGTAGAAAACCGCGATAGTTTAAAAATAACATAAACATGTTCGTACTCAGGCCGGCTAATTCAGCTCTGAAGGAAATTACGTCACTCCTTATTTCAACTGTTATATCAATCCAAGGTGTAGCTTTAAACTTTACTTCCTTCTTTCCGTAATAGATACTACATATACATTCTTTGCATAAAATTTCATATTCTTCCATTCACGCAGTTTCTTAAAAAAAGTACAATAAAGGACTTATTTTCTCACAAAGCTATTGAAAGTATCGAACTCCAACACATTATCGGGAGTAATCACGCTGTCCTCAGCGGTCCGAGGCAACAAGGGTGTCAGCTGGGAGCACCGTGCTAAGAGAGGGAGGCAAAGAGAGTGCTCCGAGCAATTTGCATTTATTTACTGCTTCTCACCGGCGAGCCTTCAAACAAAAGAACTTTTGTTGACGCACGGGTCTTGGCGATAGTGAATTTTATATTGTTTATTTTTTGTGTGCCTGATAACCGCGATAGGCGTATGCTTAAGGTTTCATGACTCTTGAAAATTTCGGTATACAGGCCATACTGAAATTTTACGGCGCAAAAGTTATGTTGAACTTAATATCAGTCTGAAAATTTTACTAGGATTAGGCTCAAAGAACTTATTTTGAAGGCAGAAATTCAGTAATATATTCATCACTAGCTGACCCGCGCAACTTCGTTTGCGCCACATAAGAAAGAGTATTACCTGTTCCCGTCGCATTTACTCCCGTCACGTTGCGTTTACTCCCGTAGCGTCTCCTCGTTAATATTCAATACTACGTGAGAGAGAAAGAGAGAGAGAAAGGTTTGTCGTCGCGTGTATTCTCGTCGCATTATTTTTAAGAACAATTTCGTTTACGAAAGAGGTATCCCGTGGCATTATTGTAGAAAAAATTCATTGCCATTAAAATGGTTATTTTTTTTATACTACTTAGGTGGCAGACAAGCTTACGGCCCACCGGAAGGTTGGTAGCCGTAGCCTATAGACGTTTTGCAACACCAGAGGCGCTACACACGCGCTGCCGACCCGGGCGCAGGTTGTGACGAGCCACAGTTGAAATTTTTCAAGCCGCCCGTAAGGCCTTCAACTTGGCTCAAATAAATGTCACAAAGTGATCACATGGATGGTCACCCATCCATGGAGCGGCCATAGTGAAAGTTGCTTACTGCAGTGATCGTTTACAGAACACTGAGTCCGCGGGGCCACGAGCGACACAAAGTTAGTATATTCTGATTTATCAGATATCATTAAATATAATACTGAAATCAGTGCCCAGTAAAACTATGTAGGCTTAGGTAGACATTATTAATTTCTCTCATAGTCATATTGGCACTGACTTCAGTAATATATTTAATGATATCTGATAAATCAGAATATACTAACTTTGTGCTAAGTAAATTTTATTATTCAGTTTTTAGTTTTGTTGGAAGTCGGTTTCTTTTTTGTTAAAAATTTTTTTCACTATTTTTAGTGTCGTGTGGACTGAAAATCTATCTATCTAGGTGTAAAGTTCTCGACAGTACAAATTAATCAAACCCAAACACAAAGTAACTGCTGTATATCGTTAGGGAATTCTCTCTACTGTCTTTCGTCTCCATCATCAGATCGACTCCAGACCTTCATTAAGTTGTACTACTTTAAAACCCTTAATAAAAAAAATTACAAACGCCCTAGATGCCCCTACAATTTTTAAAAGTTCCTTTTGATTTCTCCAGGATGCCATAATCAGATCCTGGCTTCCTTAAAATGGAACCACCTTGGGAGTATCAATTTTCGAACGAAAAAAAAGTTTCTAAATCGGTCCATAAACGACGGAGTTCTGCGCGAACAAATATAAAAAAAATAAAATGAAAAAATCGAATTGAGTAACCTCCTCCTTGTTTGAAGTCGGTTAAACAATATTAGTCACGCAGCACACGCAACGAAGCTCTCAAAAGGAATAACTTTTCCCCCGTTTTTGAAACATTTACTATTACTGCTCCGCTCCTATTCGTTGTAGCGTGATGCTATATAGCCTATGACACTCCACAATAACGTACCTTTCTATTGGTGAAAGAATTTTTAAAATCGGTTCAGTAGATCCCGAGATTACCCCTTACAATTTAACAAATATACAAACACACAAACTTTACCTCTTTATAATATTAGTATAGAAGTATAGATAATAATCCCATAGATAGTTTCAATTATAGAAAGGAAAATAACTGTACTACCCGTTCGCTCTAACTTTGCCGCTGTCGTAGAGGCGTATACCCGAATTGTTAATTAGACGAAGTAAATTGACAGTAGCTAATGTCACTTCGTCATAGAAAATACGCAACATTGTATGAAGAAGTGACATTAGTTGCTGTCAATTTACTTCGTCTAATGAAAAATTCGACTTTAGTATGGAGCCGAGCGGCAAAGTTAGAGCGAACGAGCAGTATGACTCATTTACCAGATTAAGCCAATAATGTGACCGTTTAGGTCCGATATTATTTGCTCATACCTACTATATCGAGTATTGCAGCTGACGGTAAACGATTGAGTTAAGGGGAAACCGTGGGGCACAGCTAGTATTATAGACATTCGATCGGCAATAAGCTTCACCACCGACACGTTCGAACCTCCCTGTCTGCAGTTGGCCGGTGAAAATCTTACAAAACATTTACCGAAACGAAATGGATACAACATTAAAAGGCTAAACAGCACATGCGAAATAAACATTTTCTCACACTTTACTGCAAACTACCTAAATGTTTAGTGACACACGACTAGTGTCCAACTTTTTGTGGCCTAAGCTTTTCAATACATCCAACCGTTGTGTTGGTCAGAATTTACGAGTTTTCTCCAGCACCCTTTACAAAACACTCTCGTTAATGTCACCGCATTAGATGTACGTATTTTCTTGATTACTGGAGGAACAAAAAATGAATGAGCTCGCCAATATTGTTGAGTAACATCTTTATTGTGGGAGAGTATATGGAGTGGTAAGTGGGAAGAAAATTGAGCTTATTAGTAAAAGAGAACGATGATCGTTTGCTAAAAACAATGTGGATATAAGAGCATTATGGTGTTCTACAATATTATGATTTCTATTTTGTTATTACTTATTTAAATCGTATTACTGTAGTTTAAGTCTACATTGGAGCATATTATGTTCTACGATTCGTCTTGAACTAAGGCTTCTGAGAAATTCTACAGTTAATAACGACTCACGTGTCTCTAACAAAATCTAAAAAAATAATTTTACTCCTAAACTGATTAGGAAAGCCCTGTATCCAGCGGATGACTACTAAAGACTGATTTAAATGATTGGGATTGAACAAACACTATTTATTAATAATGTCTTTTACTAAGCGAGGTTATAGGGTACATCAAAATTATATACAGCAGCATCATGACATGACTCATGTTTATTTTTTAACTTACAGCAATGGAAGGACTCAAAAAACATGTTCGTACTTATACTTATAGAATTCGGGACTTCACGCGAAACACATTTACTTACATTTTCACACCGACGTTTCGAGCACGTTGCAGCGCCCGTGGTCGCAGTTGGACTGAGGCGAGGATCGACGAAAACCATGAAGTAACTTCTTGCCAAACTACCCTCCGCTATTGTCACAACAAAGGATAGGGCCGGCGACACACTACACTCACTACGTCAGTTTTAATTGGCACGGTTTTACGTTCAAGTTTATTAATCACTGCATTCCACATCCCGGAGAGCTTATATCCATCATCCCTATTGAAATTTTTGTGTTTTTTAATTTCAATGGCTTCACGCACCATACGTGGATAATAGTGGCGATCAGTGGAGAGGACTTTTGGTTGGTGAAGTTCGATCCAGTGATTACTGCCCGTATCGAGGTGTTCTGCTATTGCCAATTTGTTAAACTGGCGGTTTTTCACAGCTGCAATGTGTTCTATGACCCTTTCCGCGATGGTCCGCTTGGTTTGGCCTATGTAGGAACTACCGCAGCTGCAATCCACTTTGTAGACACCTGGTGTTTGCAGAGGAATGACGTCCTTTGGTGTTCGTACGTACCTAGCTACCTTTGTTAACGGTTTAAAAATCGTCCGTATGGAGAACCGCCGTAAACACGATCCGATCTTGTCCGTTATTCCCTTTATATACGGCGTATAAGCTGGTTGACGTTCCACCCCCGGCTTCACTTTCCTCGGTGCACGTCGTGTCTTCCTACTACTCGCTGCGTACCCATTCATCTTGAGTATCTGAGTATTGGAGTGAAAATGTAAGTAAATGAAGTCCCGAATTCTATAAGTATGAGTGTAGAAAACCGCGATAGTTTAAAAATAACATAAACATGTTCGTACTCAGGCCGGCTAATTCAGCTCTGAAGGAAATTACGTTACTCCTTATTTCAACTGTTATATCAATCCAAGGTGTAGCTTTAAACTTTACTTCCTTCTTTCCGTAATAGATACTACATATACATTCTTTGCATAAAATTTCATATTCTTCCATTCACGCAGTTTCTTAAAAAAAGTACAATAAAGGACTTATTTTCTCACAAAGCTATTGAAAGTATCGAACTCCAACACATTATCGGGAGTAATCACGCTGTCCTCAGCGGTCCGAGGCAACAAGGGTATCAGCTGGGAGCACCGTGCTAAGAGAGGGAGGCAAAGAGAGTGCTCCGAGCAATTTGCATTTATTTACTGCTTCTCACCGGCGAGCCTTCAAACAAAAGAACTTTTGTTGACGCACGGGTCTTGGCGATCGTGAATTTTATTTTGTTTACTTTTTGTGTGCCTGATAACCGCGATAGGCGTATGCTTAAGGTTTCATGACTCTTGAAAATTTCGGTATACAGGCCATACTGAAATTTTACGGCGCAAAAGTTATGTTGAACTTAATATCAGTCTGAAAATTTTACTAGGATTAGGCTCAAAGAACTTATTTTGAAGGCAGAAATTCAGTAATATATTCATCACTAGCTGACCCGCGCAACTTCGTTTGCGCCACATAAGAAAGAGTATTACCTGTTCCCGTCGCATTTACTCCCGTCACGTTGCGTTTACTCCCGTAGCGTCTCCTCGTTAATATTCAATACTACGTGAGAGAGAAAGAGAGAGAGAAAGGTTTGTCGTCGCGTGTATTCTCGTCGCATTATTTTTAAGAACAATTTCGTTTACGAAAGAGGTATCCCGTGGCATTATTGTAGAAAAAATTCATTGCCATTAAAATGGTTATTTTTTTTTATACTACTTAGGTGGCAGACAAGCTTACGGCCCACCGGAAGGTTGGTAGCCGTAGCCTATAGACGTTTTGCAACACCAGAGGCGCTACACACGCGCTGCCGACCCGGGCGCAGGTTGTGACGAGCCACAGTTGAAATTTTTCAAGCCGCCCGTAAGGCCTTCAACTTGGCTCAAATAAATGTCACAAAGTGATCACATGGATGGTCACCCATCCATGGAGCGGCCATAGTGAAAGTTGCTTACTGCAGTGATCGTTTACAGAACACTGAGTCCGCGGGGCCACGAGCGACACAAAGTTAGTATATTCTGATTTATCAGATATCATTAAATATAATACTGAAATCAGTGCCCAGTAAAACTATGTAGGCTTAGGTAGACATTATTAATTTCTCTCATAGTCATATTGGCACTGACTTCAGTAATATATTTAATGATATCTGATAAATCAGAATATACTAACTTTGTGCTAAGTAAATTTTATTATTCAGTTTTTAGTTTTGTTTGAAGTCGGTTTCTTTTTTGTTAAAATTTTTTTTCACTATTTTTAGTGTCGTGTGGACTGAAAATCTATCTATCTAGGTGTAAAGTTCTCGACAGTACAAATTAATCAAACCCAAACACAAAGTAACTGCTGTATATCGTTAGGGAATTCTCTCTACTGTCTTTCGTCTCCATCATCAGATCGACTCCAGACCTTCATTAAGTTGTACTACTTTAAAACCCTTAAAAAAAAAAAATTACAAACGCCCTAGATGCCCCTACAATTTTTAAAAGTTCCTTTTGATTTCTCCAGGATGCCATAATCAGATCCTGGCTTCCTTAAAATGGGACCACCTTGGGAGTATCAATTTTCGAACGAAAAAAAAATTTCTAAATCGGTCCATAAACGACGGAGTTCTGCGCGAACAAATATAAAAAAAATAAAATGAAAAAATCGAATTGAGTAACCTCCTCCTTGTTTGAAGTCGGCTAAACAATATTAGTCACGCAGCACACGCAACGAAGCTCTCAAAAGGAATAACTTTTCCCCCGTTTTTGAAACATTTACTATTACTGCTCCGCTCCTATTCGTTGTAGCGTGATGCTATATAGCCTATGACACTCCACAATAACGTACCTTTCTATTGGTGAAAGAATTTTTAAAATCGGTTCAGTAGATCCCGAGATTACCCCTTACAATTTAACAAATATACAAACACACAAACTTTACCTCTTTATAATATTAGTATAGAAGTATAGATAATAATCCCATAGATAGTTTCAATTATAGAAAGGAAAATAACTGTACTACCCGTTCGCTCTAACTTTGCCGCTGTCGTAGAGGCGTATACCCGAATTGTTAATTAGACGAAGTAAATTGACAGTAGCTAATGTCACTTCGTCATAGAAAATACGCAACATTGTATGAAGAAGTGACATTAGTTGCTGTCAATTTACTTCGTCTAATGAAAAATTCGACTTTAGTATGGAGCCGAGCGGCAAAGTTAGAGCGAACGAGCAGTATGACTCATTTACCAGATTAAGCCAATAATGTGACCGTTTAGGTCCGATATTATTTGCTCATACCTACTATATCGAGTATTGCAGCTGACGGTAAACGATTGAGTTAAGGGGAAACCGTGGGGCACAGCTAGTATTATAGACATTCGATCGGCAATAAGCTTCACCACCGACACGTTCGAACCTCCCTGTCTGCAGTTGGCCGGTGAAAATCTTACAAAACATTTACCGAAACGAAATGGATACAACATTAAAAGGCTAAACAGCACATGCGAAATAAACATTTTCTCACACTTTACTGCAAACTACCTAAATGTTTAGTGACACACGACTAGTGTCCAACTTTTTGTGGCCTAAGCTTTTCAATACATCCAACCGTTGTGTTGGTCAGAATTTACGAGTTTTCTCCAGCACCCTTTACAAAACACTCTCGTTAATGTCACCGCATTAGATGTACGTATTTTCTTGATTACTGGAGGAACAAAAAATGAATGAGCTCGCCAATATTGTTGAGTAACATCTTTATTGTGGGAGAGTATATGGAGTGGTAAGTGGGAAGAAAATTGAGCTTATTAGTAAAAGAGAACGATGATCGTTTGCTAAAAACAATGTGGATATAAGAGCATTATGGTGTTCTACAATATTATGATTTCTATTTTGTTATTACTTATTTAAATCGTATTACTGTAGTTTAAGTCTACATTGGAGCATATTATGTTCTACGATTCGTCTTGAACTAAGGCTTCTGAGAAATTCTACAGTTAATAACGACTCACGTGTCTCTAACAAAATCTAAAAAAATAATTTTACTCCTAAACTGATTAGGAAAGCCCTGTATCCAGCGGATGACTACTAAAGACTGATTTAAATGATTGGGATTGAACAAACACTATTTATTAATAATGTCTTTTACTAAGCGAGGTTATAGGGTACATCAAAATTATATACAGCAGCATCATGACATGACTCATGTTTATTTTTTAACTTACAGCAATGGAAGGACTCAAAAAACATGTTCGTACTTATACTTATAGAATTCGGGACTTCACGCGAAACACATTTACTTACATTTTCACACCGACGTTTCGAGCACGTTGCAGCGCCCGTGGTCGCAGTTGGACTGAGGCGAGGATCGACGAAAACCATGAAGTAACTTCTTGCCAAACTACCCTCCGCTATTGTCACAACAAAGGATAGGGCCGGCGACACACTACACTCACTACGTCAGTTTTAATTGGCACGGTTTTACGTTCAAGTTTATTAATCACTGCATTCCACATCCCGGAGAGCTTATATCCATCATCCCTATTGAAATTTTTGTGTTTTTTAATTTCAATGGCTTCACGCACCATACGTGGATAATAGTGGCGATCAGTGGAGAGGACTTTTGGTTGGTGAAGTTCGATCCAGTGATTACTGCCCGTATCGAGGTGTTCTGCTATTGCCAATTTGTTAAACTGGCGGTTTTTCACAGCTGCAATGTGTTCTATGACCCTTTCCGCGATGGTCCGCTTGGTTTGGCCTATGTAGGAACTACCGCAGCTGCAATCCACTTTGTAGACACCTGGTGTTTGCAGAGGAATGACGTCCTTTGGTGTTCGTACGTACCTAGCTACCTTTGTTAACGGTTTAAAAATCGTCCGTATGGAGAACCGCCGTAAACACGATCCGATCTTGTCCGTTATTCCCTTTATATACGGCGTATAAGCTGGTTGACGTTCCACCCCCGGCTTCACTTTCCTCGGTGCACGTCGTGTCTTCCTACTACTCGCTGCGTACCCATTCATCTTGAGTATCTGAGTATTGGAGTGAAAATGTAAGTAAATGAAGTCCCGAATTCTATAAGTATGAGTGTAGAAAACCGCGATAGTTTAAAAATAACATAAACATGTTCGTACTCAGGCCGGCTAATTCAGCTCTGAAGGAAATTACGTCACTCCTTATTTCAACTGTTATATCAATCCAAGGTGTAGCTTTAAACTTTACTTCCTTCTTTCCGTAATAGATACTACATATACATTCTTTGCATAAAATTTCATATTCTTCCATTCACGCAGTTTCTTAAAAAAAGTACAATAAAGGACTTATTTTCTCACAAAGCTATTGAAAGTATCGAACTCCAACACATTATCGGGAGTAATCACGCTGTCCTCAGCGGTCCGAGGCAACAAGGGTGTCAGCTGGGAGCACCGTGCTAAGAGAGGGAGGCAAAGAGAGTGCTCCGAGCAATTTGCATTTATTTACTGCTTCTCACCGGCGAGCCTTCAAACAAAAGAACTTTTGTTGACGCACGGGTCTTGGCGATAGTGAATTTTATATTGTTTATTTTTTGTGTGCCTGATAACCGCGATAGGCGTATGCTTAAGGTTTCATGACTCTTGAAAATTTCGGTATACAGGCCATACTGAAATTTTACGGCGCAAAAGTTATGTTGAACTTAATATCAGTCTGAAAATTTTACTAGGATTAGGCTCAAAGAACTTATTTTGAAGGCAGAAATTCAGTAATATATTCATCACTAGCTGACCCGCGCAACTTCGTTTGCGCCACATAAGAAAGAGTATTACCTGTTCCCGTCGCATTTACTCCCGTCACGTTGCGTTTACTCCCGTAGCGTCTCCTCGTTAATATTCAATACTACGTGAGAGAGAAAGAGAGAGAGAAAGGTTTGTCGTCGCGTGTATTCTCGTCGCATTATTTTTAAGAACAATTTCGTTTACGAAAGAGGTATCCCGTGGCATTATTGTAGAAAAAAATCATTGCCATTAAAATGGTTATTTTTTTTATACTACTTAGGTGGCAGACAAGCTTACGGCCCACCGGAAGGTTGGTAGCCGTAGCCTATAGACGTTTTGCAACACCAGAGGCGCTACACACGCGCTGCCGACCCGGGCGCAGGTTGTGACGAGCCACAGTTGAAATTTTTCAAGCCGCCCGTAAGGCCTTCAACTTGGCTCAAATAAATGTCACAAAGTGATCACATGGATGGTCACCCATCCATGGAGCGGCCATAGTGAAAGTTGCTTACTGCAGTGATCGTTTACAGAACACTGAGTCCGCGGGGCCACGAGCGACACAAAGTTAGTATATTCTGATTTATCAGATATCATTAAATATAATACTGAAATCAGTGCCCAGTAAAACTATGTAGGCTTAGGTAGACATTATTAATTTCTCTCATAGTCATATTGGCACTGACTTCAGTAATATATTTAATGATATCTGATAAATCAGAATATACTAACTTTGTGCTAAGTAAATTTTATTATTCAGTTTTTAGTTTTGTTTGAAGTCGGTTTCTTTTTTGTTAAAATTTTTTTTCACTATTTTTAGTGTCGTGTGGACTGAAAATCTATCTATCTAGGTGTAAAGTTCTCGACAGTACAAATTAATCAAACCCAAACACAAAGTAACTGCTGTATATCGTTAGGGAATTCTCTCTACTGTCTTTCGTCTCCATCATCAGATCGACTCCAGACCTTCATTAAGTTGTACTACTTTAAAACCCTTAATAAAAAAAATTACAAACGCCCTAGATGCCCCTACAATTTTTAAAAGTTCCTTTTGATTTCTCCAGGATGCCATAATCAGATCCTGGCTTCCTTAAAATGGGACCACCTTGGGAGTATCAATTTTCGAACGAAAAAAAAGTTTCTAAATCGGTCCATAAACGACGGAGTTCTGCGCGAACAAATATAAAAAAAATAAAATGAAAAAATCGAATTGAGTAACCTCCTCCTTGTTTGAAGTCGGTTAAACAATATTAGTCACGCAGCACACGCAACGAAGCTCTCAAAAGGAATAACTTTTCCCCCGTTTTTGAAACATTTACTATTACTGCTCCGCTCCTATTCGTTGTAGCGTGATGCTATATAGCCTATGACACTCCACAATAACGTACCTTTCTATTGTTGAAAGAATTTTTAAAATCGGTTCAGTAGATCCCGAGATTACCCCTTACAATTTAACAAATATACAAACACACAAACTTTACCTCTTTATAATATTAGTATAGAAGTATAGATAATAATCCCATAGATAGTTTCAATTATAGAAAGGAAAATAACTGTACTACCCGTTCGCTCTAACTTTGCCGCTGGCGTAGAGGCGTATACCCGAATTGTTAATTAGACGAAGTAAATTGACAGTAGCTAATGTCACTTCGTCATAGAAAATACGCAACATTGTATGAAGAAGTGACATTAGTTGCTGTCAATTTACTTCGTCTAATGAAAAATTCGACTTTAGTATGGAGCCGAGCGGCAAAGTTAGAGCGAACGAGCAGTATGACTCATTTACCAGATTAAGCCAATAATGTGACCGTTTAGGTCCGATATTATTTGCTCATACCTACTATATCGAGTATTGCAGCTGACGGTAAACGATTGAGTTAAGGGGAAACCACAGCTAGTATTATAGACATTCGATCGGCAATAAGCTTCACCACCGACACGTTCGAACCTCCCTGTCTGCAGTTGGCCGGTGAAAATCTTACAAAACATTTACCGAAACGAAATGGATACAACATTAAAAGGCTAAACAGCACATGCGAAATAAACATTTTCTCACACTTTACTGCAAACTACCTAAATGTTTAGTGACACACGACTAGTGTCCAACTTTTTGTGGCCTAAGCTTTTCAATACATCCAACCGTTGTGTTGGTCAGAATTTACGAGTTTTCTCCAGCACCCTTTACAAAACACTCTCGTTAATGTCACCGCATTAGATGTACGTATTTTCTTGATTACTGGAGGAACAAAAAATGAATGAGCTCGCCAATATTGTTGAGTAACATCTTTATTGTGGGAGAGTATATGGAGTGGTAAGTGGGAAGAAAATTTAGCTTATTAGTAAAAGAGAACGATGATCGTTTGCTAAAAACAATGTGGATATAAGAGCATTATGGTGTTCTACAATATTATGATTTCTATTTTGTTATTACTTATTTAAATCGTATTACTGTAGTTTAAGTCTACATTGGAGCATATTATGTTCTACGATTCGTCTTGAACTAAGGCTTCTGAGAAATTCTACAGTTAATAACGACTCACGTGTCTCTAACAAAATCTAAAAAAATAATTTTACTCCTAAACTGATTAGGAAAGCCCTGTATCCAGCGGATGACTACTAAAGACTGATTTAAATGATTGGGATTGAACAAACACTATTTATTAATAATGTCTTTTACTAAGCGAGGTTCTTCTTCTTTTCTTATATGAATGGCCCCGTCGTTTACCAACGATTCCGCCAACGTCAAGGTGGAGAATAGATTTACTAGTTTGACGTTCGGTTTTGAGACATTTGTTCGGTCTCATAAAGAATTTATCGTTTTTATATTCTGAAATAGAGGACGGCACAAGTGTTAGTATTGGTTAGTAAACGTATCTACATATCATTAAAGCTGGTTAGTGAGGACAGAAAAAAGAGAAAGGGGGTTCTGAGATTAGGAGTGTATAGCCAAATAGGTACGGTTATAATTTTATTTTATTTATGGAGATAAATTTGTAGAGGATTTTTATTAGTGGGGAGTTGACTAGGGTTAACAAATAGGCCAAATTAATCGGTCGGGAGATCCGTTCAGGAAGGAGGTCGTATAGGGGAACCACTAATCTGGGACAGGAAAAGAAAATATGTTCGAGGGAACCTTCAGCTAGACCACACTCGCACAGAGAGTGGTCCCGAACGCGAATTTTGGCCAGAAACACAGGTGAACATACAAATCCTAGTCGTAGGCGAATTATAATTGAAGTAGCAGACTTGTTTATAATCTGTTTTTTGTTGAAGAACCAAGGTCTGGAGGGGATAGTGGGTTGGAGGGAACCATAAAATTTTCCCTTGATCAGACGAGAGGATTGCCAGGAGTCGTTCCAGGTCTTCGATAGAGAGAAACTAGCCAGAGAATGAAGATCTCTAGCGAAAGTGTAGTTGTAGGTAAGACATCCTGACGTGGCAGCTATCTTTGCATTGGAGTCTGCTGTTTCGTTGCCTGTTATGCCAACATGGCTGGGGATCCATGCTAAAACTACCTCAATACCAGACAGGTGACACCTGTGTAACACCGACTTTATCTGAAGGGTAAGGGGGAAGATATTGCGTGACTTAAATGGGTTCTTTAATAGATCCTTTAGGCAACTCAAAGAGTCAGTCAATATAAGCGCCTTATTAAGTTTATGAGATTCCACATACATGACTGCCTCCAGGAGGGCTATGGATTCACCAGTGAAGACTGAGTTAAAATAAGGGCTTTTAAAGTTGAGGATAATGCTATACCTTGGGATCCAGACTGCTGAGCCGACTGGTGCTTCTAGGGACAGCTTAGAAGCATCCGTGTAGAGGGTGAGCCATTGTGACCAATCTTTGTTTATAATGTGAAGGAATTTTTGGTTGGCTTCTAGGCAATCTTTAGATATTCCAAAGTCTAGAATTACCGATGGTTGGAAAAGCAAAGATTGAAAGTCAGTATTAAAGAGGGGATTAAGGGATGTTTGGGATACAGGGACAGGAAGGTTAATAAATTTTGCAAAGGAGTTTGAAAGGAGGGGGTGAGATTTATGTTGCCAATATGGAGAGGTAAGGAGGAGATGTGATAGCTGGTTGAGAATAGGAAAAAGAGGATGGGGGCTGAGTTGAGTTATATTAAAAAAGAATCTGTCAGCGAGGTATTGTCTGCGAAGATGAAGTGGAGGTTCCACACACTCAACTTGGAGTGCGTTAATAGGAGAACATTTCATTGCGCCTGTTATTATTCGAAGACATCTAGACTGGAGCTTCTCTAGTTTCGCTAGGGCAATCTTGTTGCAAGGTTCCAGTAAAAAGGTGCCGTAGTCAAAATGGCTACGAATTACTGCATTGTACAGTAGTTTCTGGCAGAAGGGGTGGGACCCCCATCGTACCCCAGACAGCGATCGTAAGACATTGACACCTCTTTCACCTTTAGTTAACACGTGATTAAGGTGGGGAATCCCAGTCAGTTTGGAGTCAAGGATTAGGCCTAGGAATTTGACTTCATCTTTGATAGGAATCAACTCGTTAGCTACGGAAAGGGAGACGAAAGGACATTGCGTTTACGTGTAAAGATGACAGCAGAACATTTAGCAACTGAAAGGGAGAGGTTGTGGAGTGTAAGCCAATTATTTAAGTAATAGAGACCAGAATTTAGAGAGGCTGTAGATTCGGAGAAGGAGGAGGAGGAAGTGTAGAGGGCAATATCGTCAGCATATTGAAGGATATTGCAAAAGGAGTTAACTGTAAGGTCTAGGTCAGCCGTATAGATGTTGTATAAGATAGGACTTAGAACTGAACCTTGAGGAAGGCCCTTCCATACAACACGGGGGGGAAGAATATTATCCTGGTACCTGACGGAGATGGTGCGTCGCATGAGCATGTTGCAAATAATATGTACCAGCCTCACAGGAATACTCAGCTGGAGCATTTTTTGCCTGAGTAGTGGAAGAAGGACATTATCATAAGCAGCGGAGATGTCTAAAAAAACACCTATGACATGTTCATTTCGGGAGAATGCCAGTCGTATCTCAGAGGTGAGAATACCGAGGTTGTCCAGCGTACCCTTACCCTTTCTGAACCCAAACTGGCTCTGAGAGAGTAATTGACGGTGTTCCAGGATCCATTCTAGCCTGAACTTGATAAGGATTTCCATAATTTTGGCCAGGACTGAAGAAAGGGCAATAGGGCGGTAAGAGGAAGGAGATTTGGGGTCTTTGCCGGGTTTAAGGATAGGGATGACAATTTGATTTTTCCAGGATTCCGGGATGATTCCAGAGCAGAATATGGAGTTGAGGATGTTGAGGAGTATACTTTTACTGTTATTGGATGATCTACAGATGAAGGAGTATGGGATGCCGTCTATTCCTGGAGAGGAATCTTTGAGATGGTCAAGAGCATAGGATAGTTCAGTGAAAGAGAAAGGGTTATTCATGGAGTCAAGGAGATTATCTATGATTGGGGGATTGGGAAGGGGTAGACAACCAAGTTCGGGAACAAAGGGAGGGGCTAGGTTACTTATGAATTCCGATAAGAAGGAGTGAGGTTCATTGCTAGAGATATTGGAGTCCACCATGCTGCATCTAAAGGTTTTGATGCGTCTCCAAACAAGTGAAATAGGGGAGCGAGGAGATAGGGATTCACAGAATTTTTGCCATCCTAGTGATTTTTTTTTGGCGAGTAACCTGGAGGTATGGGCAGAGATTTTTTTAAAAACAAGATAATCACACATGGTTAACGATGTTGCAAATTTATTCTCTGCCTCCTTGCGGCCACGGACGCTCTCTGTGCATTCCGAGTCCCACCATGGCGGAGAGGGAATTGATAAAGGTGGAGGATTCTTGAGGGGAATGGAGCATTCGGCAGTGGAAATAATTGCAGCAATGTAGGACTCATAGAGGGGAAGAGGGTTAAGGGGATTTACTGGAGAAAGACACAGTAACTTAGTATCCAACAGATCAGCATACACGTCCCACTTAGCGTCTGATAAGCGGAATTTAAGGAGGGGTTGGAAAGGTCTAGGAGATGGGGTAGATAGAGGGGATTGGAAATAGGTTATGTTGATAGGGAAGTGGTCGCTGCCAAATGAGTTTGGCAGAGGGGACCAGGACATGAGGGAAGCTAAAGCAGGTGAAGCTAGGGTAAGGTCTGGAATACTGATGTTTTGAGCCGGGGAGACTCTGCGGGTTGCAGAACCATCATTCAGAACACATAAGTCCAGTTCATCCATTAGATCAAGAAGAGTAGAAGAAACTGAGTCGGTATAGTGGCAGCCCCAGAGAGTATGGTGGCAGTTAAAGTCACCTAGGACGATTAAAGGAGGAGGGATTGAGGTCAAAATGGACTTAAGGTCAAGTAGGATGTGATGGCTTGGGTGAGGGATATAAAGGGAGATGAAGGATATGTTGATGGCTCTGACAGCTACAATATTGTAGCCTAAATCGTGTGGAGGTAGATTTATTTGAGAGAAGGATATGTTCCTGCTAATGAGCAGGGCACATCCTCCCCAACCATCATCTCTGTCTTCTCGGAGGCATGAAAAGCCGGGAATCCTAAAGTTGATTCCAGGCTTCAGTAGGGTCTCCGAGATGGCTAAAAGGAACGGATTGTATTGATTACATAAGAGTAAGATATCTGGTCTACGTCGTCGTATGCTTTTACAATTCCATTGAAGGATTTGGAGGGCCATTGAGACTGTTGTTTTTAGTGAAGACTCTAAGTAGTTGTTCTACAAGAACAGAGACATCGTGCGGTAGGGCATCAGACATTTTAGATAGGATGTTGATTAAGGAGCAGAGGAGGAGTTCAACTAGGTTATCATTAGGGGAAGCATAAGGAGTGGTTTCAATAAAGCCGCAGCCATTAGGCTGACTGGATGGGGGGGAGAGTGTGATATCTCGGTGTGCTTGAATATCATAAGATTTACCTGGTGTAGGTTTGGGGCGAGGGGATCGGTAAACTGTTTTCCTGTAGGAAATAGGGGAGGCAGATTGTGAAGACTGTGTAGAGAGAGGGGAGACTATAGGGGATTGAGATTGATGGAATAGGGGGTGAAGGGTTGCGTTATGAACTGGTCTGGAAGCCAGCTCAGAATATAGAGTTTTATGGCGTTGGGGAAAACGTGCTGAGGCGTCAATATAACTTATGTTTTCCTCAGCCATAACAATTTTAATTGATTTTTGCCGGCTGTGTTCTGGGCACCTAGGGTCAGTTGCCGAATGATTACCTCTGCAAAGCAAACATGTAGCATCTGTGTCAGTTACAGTACAGGAGTCACCTGGATGGGATTGGGCACATTTATAACACTGGGACTTTGAGCGACATTGCTTAGCAATGTGCCCAAATCGGCAGCAGTTTCTACACTGAATAGTGGGAAGTTGGTACAGTGAAACAGGGAGAGAGGCATTGAAACAGTAAACTTTTCCTGGAAGGGTCTGGCCTAAAAAGGTGAGTACTACTGTATTTGATGGAATCCATACTGTAGCTTTCTCATTTTTGGATTTCACATTGAGGCGTCTAGCCCTCACTACTTCACCACAGTTGCCTGGAGTGGAAATGCCCCCTACTAGTTCCTCAAGGGTCCAGTCCGTGGGGATGTCACGGACTACACCCATGCGGAATAGCTGGAAGCTAGGGATTCTAGTTACATAATTATTTTCTTTTAAAATATCTAGATTGGCGAAATTATTGGCCGATTCGGCCGAGTTGAATGTCAGATTGACCTTGTTTCTGCCAAGATTCACAATGCTGCCTTCTTTAATGTCGCGAACATTGTTCGCATGTAAAAATTGCGCGAATTTTAAGGCCTTAAGGGTAAGACCCATCTTTGGGTCTGGTTCAAGCCTCGAGACCAAGACCGAGAAAGGCCCTTTATCTGTATCGGAGTAAAGGATGTTCGAGTCAGGCTCATAGCCTGGTTTAAAATAAATTAATTGGATCGACTCCGCAGGGGAGCGGATTCTTTTTCCCTCCTGGTCATTATGTAGTAAAGGGTCTGCGGATCTTTTAACACCTTTAGGATGTATATCCGGAGGAATCCCACCCCCTTCATCGGGGGGTTTATCCTCGCTCATTTCCAAGGAAATGAGCGAGTAGTAACACTATCTAATTCACACTAACCTTATATATCCTCCACCAAGACAACACAAACAGTAAATTTCAGAACAGAAGACTCTATTTGAAATAAAGCCAAATATAACCTCAAAACACACAACTCTCAACCATGCGTAGGACAAGAATCTAAGCGAGGTTATAGGGTACATCAAAATTATATACAGCAGCATCATGACATGACTCATGTTTATTTTTTAACTTACAGCAATGGAAGGACTCAAAAAACATGTTCGTACTTATACTTATAGAATTCGGGACTTCACGCGAAACACATTTACTTACATTTTCACACCGACGTTTCGAGCACGTTGCAGCGCCCGTGGTCGCAGTTGGACTGAGGCGAGGATCGACGAAAACCATGAAGTAACTTCTTGCCAAACTACCCTCCGCTATTGTCACAACAAAGGATAGGGCCGGCGACACACTACACTCACTACGTCAGTTTTAATTGGCACGGTTTTACGTTCAAGTTTATTAATCACTGCATTCCACATCCCGGAGAGCTTATATCCATCATCCCTATTGAAATTTTTGTGTTTTTTAATTTCAATGGCTTCACGCACCATACGTGGATAATAGTGGCGATCAGTGGAGAGGACTTTTGGTTGGTGAAGTTCGATCCAGTGATTACTGCCCGTATCGAGGTGTTCTGCTATTGCCAATTTGTTAAACTGGCGGTTTTTCACAGCTGCAATGTGTTCTATGACCCTTTCCGCGATGGTCCGCTTGGTTTGGCCTATGTAGGAACTACCGCAGCTGCAATCCACTTTGTAGACACCTGGTGTTTGCAGAGGAATGACGTCCTTTGGTGTTCGTACGTACCTAGCTACCTTTGTTAACGGTTTAAAAATCGTCCGTATGGAGAACCGCCGTAAACACGATCCGATCTTGTCCGTTATTCCCTTTATATACGGCGTATAAGCTGGTTGACGTTCCACCCCCGGCTTCACTTTCCTCGGTGCACGTCGTGTCTTCCTACTACTCGCTGCGTACCCATTCATCTTGAGTATCTGAGTATTGGAGTGAAAATGTAAGTAAATGAAGTCCCGAATTCTATAAGTATGAGTGTAGAAAACCGCGATAGTTTAAAAATAACATAAACATGTTCGTACTCAGGCCGGCTAATTCAGCTCTGAAGGAAATTACGTCACTCCTTATTTCAACTGTTATATCAATCCAAGGTGTAGCTTTAAACTTTACTTCCTTCTTTCCGTAATAGATACTACATATACATTCTTTGCATAAAATTTCATATTCTTCCATTCACGCAGTTTCTTAAAAAAAGTACAATAAAGGACTTATTTTCTCACAAAGCTATTGAAAGTATCGAACTCCAACACATTATCGGGAGTAATCACGCTGTCCTCAGCGGTCCGAGGCAACAAGGGTGTCAGCTGGGAGCACCGTGCTAAGAGAGGGAGGCAAAGAGAGTGCTCCGAGCAATTTGCATTTATTTACTGCTTCTCACCGGCGAGCCTTCAAACAAAAGAACTTTTGTTGACGCACGGGTCTTGGCGATAGTGAATTTTATATTGTTTATTTTTTGTGTGCCTGATAACCGCGATAGGCGTATGCTTAAGGTTTCATGACTCTTGAAAATTTCGGTATACAGGCCATACTGAAATTTTACGGCGCAAAAGTTATGTTGAACTTAATATCAGTCTGAAAATTTTACTAGGATTAGGCTCAAAGAACTTATTTTGAAGGCAGAAATTCAGTAATATATTCATCACTAGCTGACCCGCGCAACTTCGTTTGCGCCACATAAGAAAGAGTATTACCTGTTCCCGTCGCATTCCTCCCGTCACGTTGCGTTTACTCCCGTAGCGTCTCCTCGTTAATATTCAATACTACGTGAGAGAGAAAGAGAGAGAGAAAGGTTTGTCGTCGCGTGTATTCTCGTCGCATTATTTTTAAGAACAATTTCGTTTACGAAAGAGGTATCCCGTGGCATTATTGTAGAAAAAATTCATTGCCATTAAAATGGTTATTTTTTTTATACTACTTAGGTGGCAGACAAGCTTACGGCCCACCGGAAGGTTGGTAGCCGTAGCCTATAGACGTTTTGCAACACCAGAGGCGCTACACACGCGCTGCCGACCCGGGCGCAGGTTGTGACGAGCCACAGTTGAAATTTTTCAAGCCGCCCGTAAGGCCTTCAACTTGGCTCAAATAAATGTCACAAAGTGATCACATGGATGGTCACCCATCCATGGAGCGGCCATAGTGAAAGTTGCTTACTGCAGTGATCGTTTACAGAACACTGAGTCCGCGGGGCCACGAGCGACACAAAGTTAGTATATTCTGATTTATCAGATATCATTAAATATAATACTGAAATCAGTGCCCAGTAAAACTATGTAGGCTTAGGTAGACATTATTAATTTCTCTCATAGTCATATTATTCATAATAAACTAAGCCATTACTTTTATTCCTAGAGCTGCCTCGACATTTTTATTCGATCTTACCATGGAGTGTTTATAGATTAAACAGTTCCGTTGTCTTGGCTAAATTTGCTCTGGAAGATTTATAGTAGAAACTTAAATAATTTTCAAGATTGTCATTGGATGCGCCAGTACCGACGCATACATATTTTTTAGTTTATGTATTTAATGGTATTTATTATAATTATTATATGTCAACACTCACGCACTAAACGCATCTTACTTTTATGTATTGTCTATGGCAACACTATCCCGCCCGCTTCCTACATTCACATTCCGCCATAGCTATTGGAAGATACGCACGCACCCGTCTCTTAACGCTCCGCTCCGCTATCGGCCGCTGTGATTACCCATCATATCGCGCTACATCGCTTATCATCAGCCACAGTCTCGAGAGTTACGGTTATAACTCCTGTGTGCATATTTCGCGGTCGTGAATCAAGACCCCGAACGCAAAGCTGGGAGCAGCGCCTACCTACCAACAAGAGTTCAAGGTAAGTGCACTACCAAGTGTGGTCCTCCGTCCGGATATTCCATCTAACGCATTCTTTCTACTAATAATATTAATTACCTCTTTTCCTATTAAATTCACGCATACGCATATATATATTTAGTATATTACTCATAAATACTCAACGCAAATATTATATTTAACGCCACCCGCACGCATTAGAAAAGTTAATTATCTTTTCACACCGCATATTTTATATTACTCATAAGTACTCATATTCTATAACGCATTTACGCTATTTATCATAATCATATTTACCTATATATAATCAACCCGCTGGCAGGTAGCGCCCCCGAAATTATCGCTACCCAGGACTTGGACCATCCTGGCCATGTTAGTCCGGTTGTCCGATTCTAGGCAATCATTTTGATATTTTTTGGTAATTAGGAGTTTTGGCATAAAGTAAAACGGACAATCCAAAATTAACAATTTTCTCAACCGTCATAAATTTAACGTAGTTTTCCCCAATTTCATTACAATTTCATATTATCTTTCGAATTGTAATCGTAGATAAAACTCATATTTATACGTTAATTTTATACCCACATATATTTATTTTATTGTGACGGTACTGGGCAACGCAGCCGATACATAACGGTATTCAAACGATTAACAGCTGATTGTTACGCAGACTCCATATTGGGTTTGTTCTCTGAATACTTTACCGCAAACAGCTGATTTAAGCTAACAGCTGATCGTTGTTCGAATTTTATACTTTTTCGCTGAATATTTCTATTACCTACCCACTTATATACATACTCGTATCTCGTATCAATTATATTATCATGGCTTCTAAAGACAAATCCCATAGTAAAAGTTCAGACGAAAGTCAGGTCATGATAAATTTTTTAGAATACAAAAAACAAAGTTTGTTTCACATAGTTCAAGAAGTGTACAACTTAAGTCTCAAGGTTACCGATGAAACAGTACGCATGATGTTTCTCGCTCGGGTTCAATCTATCGATAAAACCCGATCGGATTACATCGAAACTATCGATAAATTGTTAATTGAACAATTAAAAGATAATCCGCAGGTACAGCCGAGTTATAGTGTTTTTAATACATTTGATGAATTATACTGTTTCATAAAGCAAACGGAAACTACTCTGAGACAAGAACTCGACGATAAAAAGAAAAGTGATAATTTTAATATCAAATTACCCCCACTTAAACTCACAGGTTTCGATGGTACTTATGGTAAGTGGCCTATATTTTATGAAAATTTCTGTAGTGTGATACATACGAATACTCGTCTCACCAACGCCGAAAAGGTTCAATATTTGATAGGTTGCCTTTCGGGTAAGGCACTTACTGTTTGTTCAGGCATAGCTGCTACCGCACAAAATTACGATGTTATTTGGCAAGCCCTTCTGGCTAAATACCACGATACCAGGGTTCAGGCGTCGTGCTATTTAGAACAAATGTTACACCAGAAGCCAGGGCAATCGGCTGATCAGATCTTGGAGAACTTTTGTTCAGCTGAAGCAGCTCTGCAGCGTCTACCTATCACAAATTTATCAGATTTCATAATAACTCATTTAGCATTAAGCAAGTTTGATAAACCTATGCTTGAATTGTTTGAACAATCTCATAGACATTTGAGTGTACCTACATATAGTGACGTCAAAACATTTTTGACAGAACAAAGCAAACTCCAAACGCTCCGCTCACCATCACATTCCCAAAAAGGTGATTATCGCGCTCAGCGGAGTTCAACCGCCTCTCATTTAAATAAACCTAAGTCATTTTTTACGCAAACCCGCCCTACTAATTTGAAATCAGTCGATACTTCTAACATAAAAAATTGTATCGTATGTAACAATAATTCCGCTCACCCTTTGTTCAAATGTCAACATTTTATTCAAGAGACTGTTGAAACGCGAAATGAAATAGTTCGTAAACATTCCTTTTGTGTTAATTGTTTAGGTTTTCATCACGTGAGTGCTTGCAGATCTGTTAATAGGTGTTCGATTTGCAATCGGTCTCATCATAGTTTACTGTGTTATAAAAATAATTTGAACGCATCAAATTCAACAAGAAATCATGCTACCGGCAACGCATCGAGGCAGGCAAACGCGTCTACTGCGCCGTCCGAGCATTCCATGTCTACTCATGCGTCATCGGCAGATGATCCGTCCCGCTCGCACTCGCGGGAGGCGCGGTCACATAGTGGCAATATCGCGTCGTTATCGGCTGTGATCCCTCCGCCGCGTAATTCAAGCAGCGCGACCACGGTTTTGTTGCCGACTGCTTGTGTATATGCAAATTATAAATCGGATCGTATACGTTTGTTTTTGGACTCAGGGTCTATGAGTAACTTTATTACGAAGTCTTGTTGTAAGCGTTTGCACTTAACCATACTTAACGCTCCTTCTGTCATTAAAGGCATAGGTCAACTTGAAAGCCAATCTTATGGAATTACGCATTTCAAAATATATTCGCGATTTGATGCCCGCTGTTCTTATTCGGTTAGTGCACGGGTTATAGACACTATTACAGATTTTTTGCCTAACGTGGAAATTGATACAGCGGAATTAACCCATTTACAAAATTTACCTATGGCTGACGAACGATACTATACTCCGGGTGGTATAGATTGTTTGTTAGGTAATGAACTCTTCCCCATGATTTTAGGGTCGCAAAAAATTACATCCCCAACCTCATCAGTAATCGCGATAGAAACCACGCTCGGATACGTCGCAATGGGAAAGGCGCATGCTTTACCTTATTCGCTAGTGGCAAACAAGCATCCCCGCGATCGCATGTCTCATTCCTCCGTGTCCGACAAGGCCTTCTTATGTCACACTCAAGATGTGTCTCTCGAACAATTAACGCAACGCTTTTGGGAGATAGAACAGGTGCCAGATAAGAAGCACATTAGCACGGACGACGCAGCATGTGAAAAGCTGTTCTCGTCTACGTACTCACGCGACGATACCGGTAGATATACGGTTAGTCTTCCCTTTAAATACCCTCCCAGTGAGCTAGGGCATTCGTACACAATCGCCAAACGCAGGTTTTTAAATTTAGAAAAAAAGTTAGACGCTTCTAACTTACGCAACGATTATAATGCCATTATTCAAACATATATTGATCAAGGTTATCTCACTAAAGTGTCAAATAGCTTTCTAGACTCTCAAGTTTATTATATGCCGCATCGGGCCGTTTATCGCCCTGACAAAGAAACCTCTAAAACGCGTGTGGTCTTAGACGCTGGGTGTAAAACCACGTCAGGTAAATCGCTTAACGATTTGCTTTATACGGGACCAATATTACAGAACAATATCTTTCATTTGCTTCTCAATTTGCGTATGTACCCGGTTGCTGTAACCGCGGACATAGAAAAAATGTATTTTCAAGTGAAACTTACTCAAGATCATCATACATATCAAAGAATATTATTTAGGTTCGATTCCAATTCTCCTATTGAAAGCTATCATTTCAACCGCGTTTGTTTTGGCGTCTCCAGCTCACCCTTCCTGGCAATGCGAGTCGTAAACCAGCTCGCGTCAGACTGTCGCGCTTTATATCCTCTGGCGGCTTACGAAGCTGACAATCACATGTATGTTGACGACTACGTTAGTTCCATAGAGAATGTAGATTTAGCTGAAGACACCTATAGGGAAATGGTCGCTATGTTTAAATCTGGAGGTTTTAACTTAACTAAGTGGATCTCTAATGACAATACCCTATTGTCACGTATCCCGTCAATTCATAAGAGCTGTCTCGCTGTCAAGTTTGATGAGGATCCTCATGTTGACACTAAGATCGTGGGTATGCAATGGCAACCTAACGATGACACCTTTAACTTTAAAATAGTGATCGACATGCCTTTAACATGCACTAAACGCTCGATCCTTTCCGTAACCGCGCGCTTGTTCGATCCGCTTGGAATCATCAGTCCAGTGGTCGCATACATGAAGTTGCTTATACAAGAATGTTGGAAATTACAACTGGACTGGGACGAGACGGTCCCGGGTTGCATTCTGTCTAAATGGAAACACTTTCATAGGGAGTTGTCGCGTTTATCTGAAATAAAAATACCGAGACATATAGGTTTAATATCCGCTCGTCGAATTACTCTAATAGGCTTCTCGGATGCCAGCCAGCAATGTTATGGTGCTGTTATCTATGTACGAATAGAAACGGCTGAGAACGGAAACGCTCTTAATGTGAATCTACTGACCGCTAAATCCAAAGTGTCAGATTCTAATAAAACGCTAGCGCGTTTAGAACTCTGCGCGGCGGTCTTACTCGCAAAATTAATTAATTCTGTGCGCACTGTTTTTAATAAGCGGTGTCAAATAAACAATATATTCGCATTCTCTGATTCTACGGTAACCCTTACCTGGATTCACTCTCCCGCTCATAAGTTTCAAACTTTTGTAGCTAATCGCATCGCTCAGGTAAATGAATATCTGCCTGCTTCCCATTGGTATCACGTTCGTGGGGTTAAAAATCCCGCCGATATAGTCTCGCGCCCTGTGACACCTAAAGGGTTAATAAATAACTATCTTTGGTTTCACGGGCCGAAATGGCTGTCCGCACCTATAAATGCATGGCCTGTGAAGGAATATAAAATCAATCATAACGAGAAGACAGAATTACCGGAAATTAAAATAGCTTCTCTCCATGCACATACCATACCTGTCTCCGATCACGTTCACATGATAGACGAACTTGCCGAGCGTTGCTCGAGTTGGGTAAAATTTATTCGTTCACTGGTTTATGTATTACGTTTCACAAGGATTCTCAAATCCCGCGGTATACTTTCTGTATACGATTTAGAATACGCAGAATATTATGCGGTCCGCTTCGATCAGTCTAAGTATTTTCAGGTAGAATTACAAGCACTTAAGGCTACTAAAATTTGTCCAAATCAGGCTATTTTAAAACTCAACCCTTTTCTTGACGAACAAGGGTTAATTAGAGTAGGTGGTCGACTTACTCATTCTCAACTAAATTACAATACAAAATATCCAATACTGCTATCACCTAAAGGACGTATAGTGTCGCTCTTAGTAGACCACTATCACACCGACAATTTACACACCGGTCCTGGACTAGTGTTAGCATTGACTCGCCAAAAGTATTGGATTCTTTCTGCACGAAATTTGATTCGCCAACGAGTACATAAATGTAATTTATGTTTTAAAGCTAGGCCTCGTTCTACAACTCCACCTATGGGTGATCTTCCATCCATTAGAGTTTCACAAGTAAAGTCGTTTGTGCATACCGCAGTTGATTACGCGGGACCCTTTTACGTAACTCACATAAGGCGTCGTGGAGTAAAAAGTCATAAAGCGTATATTTGCTTGTTCGTCTGTCTCACAACAAAGGCGCTCCATTTAGAGTTAGTAAGTGATCTTAGTACAGATTTATTTCTCGCTGCCTTTAAACGTTTTATCTCACGCAGGGGTCCTGTTTCAGTGTTGTACAGCGATGGAGGCACTAATTTCATAGGTGCGAAACGAAAATTGAACGAAATTTACACGCTTATACAGTCCACTAATTATAAAAATGATCTGAATAAATATCTAACTCAACATAAGATTCAGTTTCAGCACAGCCCACCTTTCGGGCCCAATTTTAATTCGTTGCCTGAAATTAATGTCAAATGTGTTAAGTCTCATTTATTTAAAGCTATCGGGAGTCAAATACTCACCTATGAAGAATTCAGTACAATATTGGTGCAAATTGAAGGCATTTTGAATAGCCGTCCGATTTGCATACTTTCTTCGGATCCATCGGATCCAACCCCCCTAACGCCTAATCATTTTCTTAATGTTACTCCGCTTAAATATTTACCCGCTGAACACATTGAACCCCTTTTTTTTTTTTTTTTTTTTTTTTTTTTTTTTTTTTTAACGTGAGGGAAAATCCTCGTAGGATGCTATGCCGGACTCTTACCGACTAAAAACCTCACGTAACGCCCAACAGCCTATGGTTGAGAGCCCCGGGTAAGCCCTCAGGAAGGATGTCCCGTGACTCCCAACAGACCTACGGCCGCCAATGCGGCCTCGCCCAGGGGGTGGTTCGGGTGCAATCCCGCGTCTATGGGGGGTTTCGGGTGTGACCCCGCTTCTAAGGGGGGGGCGTGCGTGAGTTGCTCACGTCACGCTGCCGTCATGGGCCTGCTTCTGTAAGGACGGTGAGCGGCCCTCTCACCGTCCTCAGACCCCCGGTCATGGAGGCCGATAGTCCTCGGCGAAGACACGTCGGCGGCGCCCAGGGCGCCGACTGCGGAACTCGGGTGGGAGAGTTCTCTCCCGCACCCGGCCCGCCGCCTCCTTCACGAGCATGACCTGCTCACAGAAAGAGGCGGCGCAGTCCCACTTACTCCCGCTGGAGAGCATGGCTCGCACCATGGCCTCAAGCGAGAGAGTGTCCACGCCCAGACCCACTACGAGGACCTGTCGCTGTTGTGCCCACGCCGTGCACTCCACCAGCGTGTGGAGCGCCGTGTCATCGCTGCGGTCCTCGCAGTGCTGACACTCGGCCGTGGTTTCCCGGTGTTTTCGCCACAGATACCTACCGAAGCTACCGTGCCCGGCAAGCATCTGTGTCAACCGGTAGGAGAGAGCACCGTGTCTTCTCTCCAGCCACTCGTCCATGACCGGTCTGACGGCCGCGATTGTGGCGAATCCCCCCTTTGGTTGCTCAAGTCGCATCTTCCATGTCTCCAGGGTTTCCTGGTGGAGCAGGGTCCGCTGGGCCTCGATTTCTCGAGACGCAGGCCTTTGGCCCCGCTCCAGCGCCTCCTTGCGCCATCTGAATAGTGACGCAAGGGCTCTCGCTTCCAGGTCCCATGGAGGGGTCCCGGCTAGGAGACATGCCGCCTCACCGGAGATCGTGCGGTATCCTCTTATCACCCTGACGGCCATCACTCTCTGCGGGCTCATCAGTCTAGCCTCATTGCTGGCCGTCAGGGTCTCCGCCCATACGGGAGCCCCGTACAGGGCCATGCTTCGCACGATCCCCAGGTACAGCCTCCTGTAGGGAGCGTTGGGTCCCCTGATGTTGGGCATCAGCCGCGCGAGTGCGGCCGATGCTCCCCTCAGTTTTGGGACCAAACTTCGGAAATGATGTCCGAAGTTCCACCGGCCATCGAGTACGAGCCCCAGATACTTCATCGACACATTGAACCCCTATTACCAGATAACAGACTCACCCGCTATCAATTATTAAATAGAATTGTTCAAAGTTACTGGACACGTTGGAGCAAAGAATATCTTACCTCTCTCCAACTTAGACATAAGTGGAATATGCCGTCCAAACCTGTGACGATAGGAACTGTAGTTGTTGTTAAGGATGATAATACGCATCCTTTATCGTGGCCACTCGCGGTTGTATCAGAGGTGTTTCCCGGGAAGGATGGTGTAATTAGAGTCGTCAGAATTAAGACTTCTTCTGGTGAATACATTCGTCCTGTAACTCGGCTTTGCCCGTTACCCACGCAATAACTCCTACGCTTTTGAATTATTTTTTAGTTCATAAGTTTTCATTCCTTTTATTTTTTTATTTTGTTTATTCAATGTAGAGGAAGAATCCTCTAAGCCCCCCGAAGTTGGATGCGCCAGTACCGACGCATACATATTTTTTAGTTTATGTATTTAATGGTATTTATTATAATTATTATATGTCAACACTCACGCACTAAACGCATCTTACTTTTATGTATTGTCTATGGCAACACTATCCCGCCCGCTTCCTACATTCACATTCCGCCATAGCTATTGGAAGATACGCACGCACCCGTCTCTTAACGCTCCGCTCCGCTATCGGCCGCTGTGATTACCCATCATATCGCGCTACATCGCTTATCATCAGCCACAGTCTCGAGAGTTACGGTTATAACTCCTGTGTGCATATTTCGCGGTCGTGAATCAAGACCCCGAACGCAAAGCTGGGAGCAGCGCCTACCTACCAACAAGAGTTCAAGGTAAGTGCACTACCAGTCATAAAGTTCGTCATTTTACATATCGTCTGTATAAATTCCTAATTTAAAACTTAAAAGTCCCGCGTGGATATAAATTTTTCGTTTCATGATTTTCCTGTGATGAAACAACTGCAACACTTTTTTAAAGAGAAAGTTTTATTTTCGCATTATTTTTATAAATGAAAAGATATAAATTTTAATTCGGCACATTAAGCTATTCCGAAGACAAATGTTAATAAAAAAACCGACTACGTGCGAGCCAGACTCGCGCACAGAGTGTTCCGTACCAAAAAATGGCAAAATGTAACTTAGTTGTATGGATGCCCCCCCGTGTCCTCCTTTTTAGGGTTCCGTAGCCAAATGGCAAAAAACGGAACCCTTATAGATTCGTCATGTCTGTCTGTCTGTCCGTTCGTATGTCACAGCCATTTTTCTCCGAAACTATAAGACCTATGCCATTGAAACTTGGTAATTAGATGTATTCTGTGAACCGCATTAAGATTTTTACACAAAACTAGAAAAAATCATTAAATTTTGGGGGTTCCCATACATAGAACTGAAACTAAAAATATTTTTTTCATTTCTCATACTCGGAAAATAGTGTTTTCTTGATCTGACTATTGGGTGGAAAATGCTGTTTCCCTCCCTAGGGAGGGAAAAACTCATACAAATTACTTCCCACCCAAGGGCCGGAATGAACTTTAAAAATAGAACTGCTGACAGGTCAGCTGTGATAGTGAAGAGATTTGTGTAAAAAAAAAAAAAATGCCATGCGACTTTCCAAACAGCCAGTGTGAACTTAACGAAAATTTCTTCCGGCCCCATACACGTACAATAATATTGATCAATGTAGCAATAAATTGAACATATTATTGAGGTTTGAACAGACTATATTCGGATGGAAATAAATATTGAGTCAATATTGTACGTGTATGGGGCCAGCCGGAGTTCCATATTTAAAATTTAAAAAGTCGACATAATGTAGTTGTTATTATTTTATCTGTAACAGAATTCAAAACAATTGGTAATAATGTTTTATGGTAAGGTTTGAATCTTATTATAAGTTTTATTTTCCTCGTATTTGAAATGAAAAGTAGAGTGTTTAACTCGGGTAAAAGAATCAATTCCGACTCGGACTATAGCCAGTATAAAGTATTTTATAAAAAAAATATTTTGATGATAGTTTTAATCGATGAAACTTTCAAAGCTTATAATCTCAGTTCAAGGAAATGTGCAGTTAACATATTTTACCAGTAAGCAGACGATATATAATGTACATTGCTATAAAAACTACCAACGAAAATTGGTTTGAACGAGATCTAGAAAGTAGTCTTTTTTTTAAAAACGTCATAAACCGCAATTTTCGCATAGAAAAATCACTACTACAGCGAAGGTGTTAAAACATCAATCAAAGGTACAACGAACTACAGGAACGTTTATGCTATGGTACTTGCTGCTACGGAACCCTTCATGTGCGAGTCCGACTCGCACTTGGCCGGTTTTTTCTAATTTTAGTATTGTTGTTATAGCAGCAACATGAATTCATCATCTGCAAAAAAATCTTTTTACAGATGATGAATTGCTGCTATTTATTACTTATTGCTTCCCTATATGTATAACCAGAGACACACAAATACACAAAATCACAGTGAACCTTCTCCGCGTTTTCGGGACTTAGAAAGACGGTTGGTCATCAAAGTGATCCATTTTCCTTTCCACCATTTGATCCACAGAACTCTAAAAACAGTTGATATAAAGAACAAAATCATAATTAATTTTTAATATTGAATGAGCTAATTAATTAAGCCATAATTATAATACCTTTGTTACCATTCAGGGCTTAATGGAAAGCCCAAGAGCGCTTACAAAAGCGTTTATCTGATACAGTTTTCATTGTTATGCCCCAAAAGTAAATAAAACGTATGATCCGTTCGTGCTAAGTTTTCCGCTGGCGTAGAGGCTTGTGTAGAAGCTGAGTAGGGGAGACGACCGGCAAACTTAACGCGAACGGGTAGTAAAGGCATCATATTGTGGGCTATTGTAAACACCTTTTGTTCGTAATTCTCATTTGAGGTGTTGTGTGCGTAAATTATTCCCGCATTGTTTGTGTTTTCTGCAAGTAATTTGGAATTCTGACACTTGTATAATCGTTTTATTGAAAAATATCACTTGCGAATGAATGCTCGTAGCTTCCATTGCTCAATATTCTGTAAACTATCTCTACTTTTGCTACAGTTAGGTGGGTAAACGTGTTTATTGCACTTCCATTTTGTAGACGTCGCTCAGATCATCAAGGTGGTCAGGACAAGTTGATACCTTAAAGGCCCTTTGAATTTTTTTAAAGACTTTTTTACGCAGAAGTAAACTTAACTATTCTGTAATCTAAATCAAAATTACAACAGCTACTACAAGAGTTACAAATTCACAGACCGTTTCTGCAGTTCAAGCAATAGTATTGTTACACGTTGCTTAGCTACACACTTTGTTCTTTAGTCGAATAGGCACTAAAGACTGAGCAAAGTGGAGAGAAAACTATTTATACTCAAAGCAGATTCTAGACTCTGAAGAGAGACTTTAAGATGCAGCCGAGACTACCTAATTATAGCTGTACACTTTTACATAATCTGCCGTTTATACATTGTGAAGTAGAAGTTTCGAGATAAATTAGTAAACCATAGTTTTTCTGCGAGCAGGTCATGCTCGTGAAAGAGGCGGCGGGCGGGAATGGGAGAAAACTCTCCCACCCGGGTTCCGCAGTCGGCGGCCTGGGCGCCGCCGACGTGTCTTCGCCGAAGACTATCGGCCTCTATGACCGGGGGCCTGAGGACGGTGAGAGGGCTGCTCGCCGTCCTTACAGAACGCGAGGAGTTCACGCACGCCCCACCTTAAAAGCGGGACCACATCCAGAACCCCCCAAAGACGCGGGATAGCACCCTAACCGCCCCCTGGGCGAGGCAGCAGTGGAGGCCGTAGGTTTGTTGGGAGTCCTGGGACATCCTTCCGAGGGCTTACCCGGGGCTCCCAACCATAGGCTGTTGGGCGTTACGTGGAAGTTTTTTTAGTCGGTAGGAGTCCGGCATAGCATTCATGATGGATTATTATCACTCAATATAATAGTAATAGAGCTTTCATTCTACAAAAAAGAGCCATTAGGATTATCGTTCGAATACCACAGTGGGAGTCCTGTAGAGAATATTTTAAAAGTTTAACAATTCTTACTGTTCCAAGCCTTTATATACTTATCGTTCTAAGCAAATTGTCCAAAAATATTGACAAATTTGAAACAGTAGATGAAAGAGAAACGAGAATTAGCACGCGAAGAAATACACTGAAGACTGCCTTAATCCCCACACTAAATATTGTCAAACACGGTGCATCATACCAGGCAGTGAAATTGTTTTATTGTCTACCAACTGATTTAAAAAATAATGTTCATAGGACACACATGTTTAAAACAATGCTTAAAGCATATCGGCTTAGTCACTGTTTTTATTCAGTAGACGAATTTATCGCAATGCACAATAGTACATAAATGAAAATTGTTTTATTTTATTTTTTATAGATTTTAATTTGACTTTTTATATTTGCGACTCTTTTGTCTGTGTGACCTATTGACATGTATAATTATTTGACATTTTTATGAATTTATGTGAATGACTGTTTTATATATTTTTTAGCGTTTTAATTTTATATTTTACTATTTATATTCATTGAATTATTATTATGAAATATGCTGCTTGACATTTTTTTTTTAATTCATTGGGTTTTTATTTTATGGGTTTTGTAACTTGATTGCTATAATATCAAATACTTGTTTTTGTATGTTATCAGTTCCGTTGTTTTTGTTTGTGCAATGTACTAGTAATAAGCTGTTTTATTTTGTTAGATACTTATTTTTAATTATGTAAATTCAGACACAATTGTAAAAAATTGTTATTGAATAAATGAAATGAAATGAAATGACTCACGTTTAAAAAAACCCTAGTCAGTTCCTGTGGCTTCACCCGCGTGGGATTCTGCTTCCATTTCCAAATCCCTGCTAATATCTGAAATGATAATACTCATATGTATGGTCTGTCCTGATTAGTGACCATTTGTCGCATTTTCAAAATGGTGGTGGTGATAGATTTTACCAGCAGCAGCAACAACCTGTCCCTACCCATTTGGACACGAAATTGGTGTCATTTTGAAAGTTCAATTTTTCGGAAGGCTTGGTGTTATCCTTCCGAAGGCGCTCCCGGAACTCCTGGCTGTAGGTATAATAAATAAATATTTCTACTAATATTATAAACTAGCGGACGTCACGCGGTTTCACCCGCGTTGTTCCAGTTCCTGTGGGAATACGGGAATAAAATATAGCTAATGTTCACCGCAAAGAGTATAGCTTCCCAACAGTGAAAGAATTTTTCAAATCGATCCAGTAGTTGCGGAGCCTATTCGTTACAAACAAACAAACAAAAAAAACAAATATTTCCTCTTTATAATCTTACTTCTTACTAATATTATAATTTATTGTTATTAGTGTGACATGGGTGGGTACAAAGATCTTATAGTAACATGATTCTGGTTCTCCAAGTCTGCCAGTGGCTTACACAATTCTTAATCTATTTACATAATCTATATAAAATTTCATTATATTACAATACGATATACACATTCATCATTATTATGTCACTGTATACCAATTAATTCCCATTTAAATTTTAGTAGACATCAAGTCTGTACATTCTGAAAAGAAAAACATCATGTTTCCCAAGGTTTACATATATTTTAAGAGTTAACCTTAGAATCAGATTTATAACATCAATATAACATAATTAAGTGTCATAATTCAATTATTAATGTTACCAATGTCAAAAAAAAAATTTCAAAAATTTATAAATGCGACAGTTTGTGAGTGTGGATGTTTGTTACTCTTTCACGCTCGAACGGCTGAACAGATCTGGCTGAAATTTGGTACAGAGATACGTTATAGTCTGGAATAACACATAGACTTTTTATCCCGGAAATAAGTTCCTACGGGAAGCGGGAACGGGAACAAATTTTACGCGGGCGAAGCTGCCGGCATCAGCTAGTATTAGTATAGATGTGAAAGTTTATGAAGATGTTTGGATGTTTGTTACTCAATCACGCTGTAACGGGTGAATGGATTGGGCCTAAATTTGGTACAGAGATAGCTTATAGTCTGGAATAACATATAGGCTACTTTTCACCCCGGGATTAATGTTCCCACGGGAAGCGGGAACGGGTACCGATTTCACGCGGGCGTAGCCGCGAGCATCATCTAGTAAATAAATAAATACTTTTGTACATTCTCACACAACATCATCCAGCCCAAATTAAGCTAATATAAGCTTGTGCTATGGGATCTAGATGACTGATAGACATGCTTATATATTTCTAAATACATAAAAATAGTACCTATAGCACCTCGTTGTTTTAGTCGTTAGAACCGTACGGCATGATATTCATGAAGACTTCTGCATATAAAAGAATACGATCTCTTTCTGCAAACTCAATAATAAATGAAGTCGGTTAAAAAACAAAACTTTCTGTAATTACTTATATCTAACTGGATTATCATAATAATATAATAACTCTCGTAAGATGTTCGACCAATGAACAGCACACGTATCACGTATACGAACGTGGTTAGGCGATATTACCTCGCAATCGTATTAGCAGTCACGGTAATGTTAATTGTATTGAACACTTTAATCGGAAACGGGAGAGAACTCTTCCACTCGAGTTTCGCAGTTGGCGGCTTGGGCACCGCGCCGTGCCGACGTGTCTTCGCCGAAGACTAACGGCCTCCATGACCGGGGGCAAGAGGACGGTGAGAGGGTTGCTCACCATCCTTACAGAAGCAGGCCCATGATGGCAGCGTGACGTGAGGGATTCACGCACGCCCCCCGCCCCTTAGAAGCAGGATCACCCGAAACCCCCCAAAGACGCGGGATAGCACCCAAACCACCTCCTACGCGAGGGCGCAGTGGTGGCCGTAGGTCTGTTGGGACTCCTGGGACATCCTTCCGAGGGCTTACCCGGGACTCCCAACCATAGGTCGTAACGTGTACTACATCAAAAGACTGCCTCGGTAGCGCATTCGGTAGTATAACCTGCCGCGCTGAGGTCCTGAGTTCAATTCCCAGGTCAGTCCAAATATTTGTATAATCCACAAATGTTAGTTTCGGAGTTTGGGTGTTTTCTATGTATAATTTAGAAATATATAAGTATGTCAATCAGTCGTCTAGATCCCATAGCACAAGCTTATAGCTTAGATTAGGCTAAATGATGTTGTGTGAGAATGTCCAGCAATATTTATTTATTTATTTATAACTACCTAGTTCAAATTGCCAGACCTCAAAAGCTAAGCAAGTTTTCTTCGGAACTTAAACACACGTTTAAAACTACACTTATATCGATACTATTGGATTTCAGTTAGCAACTTGCAATGTCACTAGTATATTAGAAAGGCGAGGTCAACCTGTCCCACACACGCTCTGTGTGCCAAATCAACTGAAAACGGACGTTATTACATTGTACAGTCAGGGACGTTTACCGGACGTTTAGTTACATGTCAGGGGTAGGTAGGTAATTCATTTATTTTGTTCCAGAAAGAAATAACTAGAACTGGTAATAAAAAAATAAATGATAAATAAAAATTCACGGACATTTCACACAACGCTATCTGATCCCAAAGTAAGCTAGGAATAACCTGCTTGTCTTACGGGTATCAGACCACGGATATTAATACTTAAATACTTTTAAATATATATATATTATACATAGAAACACCCAGACTCTTGAAACAAACATTTATGGGTCACACAAATATTGTTTCCGGTGGGAATCGAACCCACTACCTCCAGCGCTGCAGGCGGTATCACTAACGACAGCGCCACAGAGGCAGTCATAAAATAGTTGTGAGTTTTTCTCTTTTACATACATATTTTTGGTATGCAACTTTACTCAATCGCCTTAGAATAATTTTCTTAAATGACTGATTGCCAAGGTGATTAAGAATCTCTTAGATAATATGCTCTTTTTTATGCACACACTTCGGAGAACTAAGTAAAGACAGAACTCTTTATAATTCTACACTTCTATATTGCACCTGTTACCAATATTCTTCTTACATAATAGGTGTTGAGTCTAAGCCGTGTTGACGACAAGAAAAGTTTGCGACTATGATATTTTCAAACTGCTCTTAAAGCCTTCAGCTTGGCTTGGCACCGCGCCGTGCCGACGTGTCTTCGCCGAAGACTAACGGCCTCCATGACCGGGGGCAAGAGGACGGTGAGAGGGTTGCTCACCATCCTTACAGAAGCAGGCCCATGATGGCAGCGTGACGTGAGGGATTCACGCACGCCCCCCGCCCCTTAGAAGCAGGATCACCCGAAACCCCCCAAAGACGCGGGATAGCACCCAAACCACCTCCTACGCGAGGGCGCAGTGGTGGCCGTAGGTCTGTTGGGACTCCTGGGACATCCTTCCGAGGGCTTACCCGGGACTCCCAACCATAGGTCGTAACGTGTACTACATCAAAAGACTGCCTCGGTAGCGCATTCGGTAGTATAACCTGCCGCGCTGAGGTCCTGAGTTCAATTCCCAGGTCAGTCCAAATATTTGTATAATCCACAAATGTTAGTTTCGGAGTTTGGGTGTTTTCTATGTATAATTTAGAAATATATAAGTATGTCAATCAGTCGTCTAGATCCCATAGCACAAGCTTATAGCTTAGATTAGGCTAAATGATGTTGTGTGAGAATGTCCAGCAATATTTATTTATTTATTTATAACTACCTAGTTCAAATTGCCAGACCTCAAAAGCTAAGCAAGTTTTCTTCGGAACTTAAACACACGTTTAAAACTACACTTATATCGATACTATTGGATTTCAGTTAGCAACTTGCAATGTCACTAGTATATTAGAAAGGCGAGGTCAACCTGTCCCACACACGCTCTGTGTGCCAAATCAACTGAAAACGGACGTTATTACATTGTACAGTCAGGGACGTTTACCGGACGTTTAGTTACATGTCAGGGGTAGGTAGGTAATTCATTTATTTTGTTCCAGAAAGAAATAACTAGAACTGGTAATAAAAAAATAAATGATAAATAAAAATTCACGGACATTTCACACAACGCTATCTGATCCCAAAGTAAGCTAGGAATAACCTGCTTGTCTTACGGGTATCAGACCACGGATATTAATACTTAAATACTTTTAAATATATATATATTATACATAGAAACACCCAGACTCTTGAAACAAACATTTATGGGTCACACAAATATTGTTTCCGGTGGGAATCGAACCCACTACCTCCAGCGCTGCAGGCGGTATCACTAACGACAGCGCCACAGAGGCAGTCATAAAATAGTTGTGAGTTTTTCTCTTTTACATACATATTTTTGGTATGCAACTTTACTCAATCGCCTTAGAATAATTTTCTTAAATGACTGATTGCCAAGGTGATTAAGAATCTCTTAGATAATATGCTCTTTTTTATGCACACACTTCGGAGAACTAAGTAAAGACAGAACTCTTTATAATTCTACACTTCTATATTGCACCTGTTACCAATATTCTTCTTACATAATAGGTGTTGAGTCTAAGCCGTGTTGACGACAAGAAAAGTTTGCGACTATGATATTTTCAAACTGCTCTTAAAGCCTTCAGCTTGGCTTAACGAATACCATGTTACTGGTAGTCTTGATAACACCATAGCATGTCTTTTGAAACACATTAAAATATTAAACTAAAATTGAAATTAGAATTTATTTTTGAAAAGCAATTAGTATGCTAACTGATCATAAATACGTCGCCCCAAGACGTATAATAAGGTGGAAAATTTGGTTGGTTCCGTGTAGGTTTCGGTGGCGGGTGGTTAACGCGTCGGCACGGTTCGCCGAAGACGCAGGTTCGAATCCTGCTCGAAACCAATTATTTTTCCATATTAAAAAAAAATAATGGAAATGGTACTCTCCTATTAATTTCTTATATTCCAGAAAGTAAAAAGCTCTTCGTTTCTTAAAAACATCAATGAGAACTTTAAAATGATCCCAAACTGATTCACATTCAAACCAAAAATCACCCAACAGCTCCTTCACCCAATCAAAATTCACCAACTCCAACAAACCCTATCAAAATCAACTTCTATTCCTTCACAGTTCAAATACGCCGACATTAACGGGAGCGTCGCTTATTAGCCGTGATTAAAACAACGGGGGCCGCGGGCGTGATACCGACTAATTACTAGTAGGTAGCAACCTTTGTTGGTGGAGCTACGAACTGGATTACTGATCACGAGATAGCGATTAGCAGAGCCGTTATTGATGTTTTTTTTACTCGAAATGAGCATCTTCTAGAGATAATAATCAAACGTTTTTGAAAATGGTTTTTTTTATGTTTAGCTTGCCAAAATGAAACTGACCCGTTTGATGGAACGTCATGCGGATTGTGGGGCCAATCTTACAATTCTTAAGAGCAAGCCTATAGACAGTATTTCCGGGTAAAGCTATGCCCACGCTACGCCCAGCAGTTCCAGGTAAGCTCTCAGAAGGTTGTGCCAGGATGAAAAACAGAAAAAGTTATTACAACTCTAAAATTAATTCCAAGTTTTTACGCAGCATTTCAATCCAAACAATCAAATCAGCCTATGGAAGTCTCCTGCTGGACGTAGGCCTCTCCCAAATTACGAAATTTCCTAATTCTCTCAGATGAACTGATGACTTGAAAAAGGTCGCAGGGACTCACTGGATGCGGAAGGCGCAGGGCCGTGTGTTCTTGTGGCAGCATTTGGACAACAAAATATTTACATAAAAATCGTTTAAATGAAAATACAAAATTTCATTTATTAATATTTAATACTTGCCTAAATCAATCACTAGCAAAGTTCACTGAAATTCCAAAACCGTTTTCATGCAGAACAGAACCAAGCCAGAACTCAGTTCACGAACCTAAAACTTTATCGTCGAATTGAGAGTTGACCAATTTGCATTTATTACCGTGACATGTCCGGTGAAGGCATTCCATGAACGAAATGTGGCGATGTAGTTTGGACCGGTGACAATGCTAAATGAAATGAGGACGATGAAATGCGTTTACTGAAACTGTGGATATTGAGAATTGAAATGGACGTGTTGAAAGTGAAAGTACCTGTTGGTGATTCGAAATTTGGCTAATAGGGGATGTCGAGCAGTTGGTGATTGTTCTAATTCAATTTTTTTATTATTTTGGATAGGTATGTAGCTACCTATCCAAAATAAAAATGAACTCACGATAATTTTCCGAAGGGATGTCTAACACAGGACTATCGGCCTCCATGACCGGGGGCCTGAGGACGGTGCGTGATGTGAGGAATTAATGCACGCCCCCCATTAGAAGCGGGATCACACCCGAAACCCCCCATAGACGCGGGTTAGCATCCGAACCACCACCTAGGCGAGGCCGCAATGGCGGCCGTGGGTCTGTTGTGAGTCTGGGACATCCTTCCGAGAGCTTACCCGGGGCTCCCAACCAGTTTTTTAGTCGGTAGGAGTCCGGCATAGCATCCATGATGGATTTTCCCTCACGTTAAAAAAAAAGGGATGTCTAACATACTTACATTCGAGCTTTTACCATATGTGGGTAGGCAACATCGAATTATACACACATTCTTTGCCAATGGTTTAGTAGATCCCACGTAGTACTTGTTTCTATTTAACTATACTAATATTATAAAGAGGAAAGATTTGATTGTTTGTTTGTTTGCATCGAATAGGCTCCGGAACTACTGGACCAATTTGAAAAATTCTTTCACTGTTGGGAAGCTACACTCTTTGCGGTGAACATAGGCTATATTTTATTCCCGTATTCCCACGGGAACGTGAACCACGCGGGTGAAACCGAGTGACGTCCGATAGTCTCTTATACATACTGTAGGTAGCAAATGTTTTGGGATCATAGAAATATTTGTAACGATTTGGGATTCCACGACCATTCCACCACTGAGGCAATCAAAATTTACTCGCATACCTATTTATTTCCACGACTTTTCATTGCCACTCTTTTTTTCCTATTTAAAAAACAGAACAATTACCTTAAAAAACAGATTCAAAATATGCAGGTATGTTCATTAAAAGCATCAGCGCTTCGAACCAATGCATCCAATAAAAAACAATAGCACGTTTTCTTTGTCTATTCAACCTAATAAAAAAAAGTTTTACTCGTCGTATTTTGCAAATGGCGGAACTTCAAGGAAGCTGTTTTTATTTGCTTCAAGATAGTTTCCAATACGAACAATTAAAACCGTTAATGCTGTGCAATACAAATACATTGGAATAGAAAAATGATTCCGTTTTTCTTGGTCAACGCGAACGGGCCCCTTGAAAATGGTTTATTTGTCGTATTTTATAAATGGCGGTACAAAGGCTGGACGTACACATTTCTCAACGTAGCTTTTATTAAACGTCTGATGTAGTTTGTCACTAGCACAATGAAGGTCCGCGGTCTGTGCAGGTATGGGCGGTAAGGAGGTAAGATACTGTATTTGTTTTTATAATAATATCAGGTTTAAAATTTTTGTGGTTACTATTTTTTCTAACATTTGTACATATTTAGAGGAAAGAAAATAATTACAATGTTGAATTGTGTGAAATTTGATTTGATTTCTTTCTCTAATCTTTTCTTTTCATGCACTAAAATTTTTATATTGCTCAAGAATCGTACCTACTCTCATTAAACTTTTTAAAGTAGTGTATGTACTGAAAAACAATCTATCTATGTATTTTGATGATTCTATTGTGCTTAATATTATTTTATTATGTAGAGAACATAAAAATGGTCATAGATTATGTTTAGTGTGTAACGCGTACAATAAAATTCAGCGAGACTATATCTATTAACTTTCTAACTAATAAATAAATGGTTTAAAAATCCTAGAAAAATACGCTTTTATAATGCACGAAAAATAAATTATGGATCGTTCAAGTTGCCTCCATTTCTAGGCTGAAGTGTAAACTATGTGCTTTTAGTTATAATATTTGATTGCAAAAGCGTGGGGCGCTGGGACAGGAAAGACTTTCCTGGCGGAAGCTGCATGATGTCTTGTCAGATTAAGGATAAAGTCACATTTATAAAATCGTGTTTTTTTCGTGTTTTTAAACTATTAATTTACACTGTCACGCTATTATATGTCTATTGTGACTTTTACTATTATTAATATCATTTTATATTTCGGAAATGTACTAACGATGCTGGGCTTTAATTGAAATGCATAACACACTTACTTGAAAAGTAAAGTAGTAAATCACGTCTTCGCATTTTCAACACCCACTTTTGCCAGTTTTTCGTGACGCCCGCGTAATAGGAGCAAACCTATTACCGTTACGGATCTCTATTAGAAAATTCATAGGTAGATCCTTAAAGTTTCAGCATTTCAAGAAATTTAGTACAATATGTAGTAATCATGTAATAAGAATACAAACGCATATATCCCCAAGCGGGTTATCAAAGGTAACCAAAGATATCTCGTTCTTGAACAAGAACTCTACATTTTGCCACTGTTAACGTATTCCCCTCATGTATTACTAGTACTTAATTGCCTGAAAGAAGAGGCGTTCTCTTTGGCAGCATAAACGTTATGCTTTTGTGCGACCTCATGCAGCTTTTGCCAGGATTTTTATTATAAAAGGATTAGTATTAATAGCAAGTTGCTTACAAAAAAGTCTTTCTTGTTTCAGCGCACCACGCTTTTACAATCAAATATTATAACTAAAAGCACATAGTTTACACTTCAGCCTAGAAATAGAGGCAACTTGAACGATCCATAATTTATTTTTCGTGCATTATAAAAGCGTATTTTTCTAGGGTTTTTAAACCATTTATTTATTTTATACTTTTTAGTCACAACATTTATACCTTTACTAGCTGTTCCCTGCGCTTCATCGGCGTAGAAGTTGTTCGCATAAAATCATTACCCTCCTTTTGCGCAGTCAGTTAAAAAGTAGCCAATGTCCTTCCCTTAAACTTAAACTATCTTTACAACAAATTTCATCAAAATTGGTTCAGTGGTTTAGGCGTGAAAACGTAACAGACAGACAGACAGAGTTACTTTCGCATTTATAATATTAGTAGGGGTTTCTGTATTACATGGTGTTTTGTCTGAGTTCGACTAATGTGAAAATATTTTATTATTACTCTAATACACATACATTTTATGCAGGTACCTATGTCAATATTTACACTCAATATTAACTGCAATATATAACAAGTTTGTTATAACCTTAAACCCTAATCGTGGTCAAAGTTCATTACAAGACTTTTCTAACAAATCCAAACACAGCTATGATACGATGTTCAATCATGAAGTTACAGTTCATATCTTACGGCTCCATCATCAGATCAGTTTGACAGCACCATATTATTGTATTGTTATCAGAACTACAAACATCTGCCAATTTTCATGACGCTTTGATCCTTAGAAGATGGTTAAATTAGTTACCTGAGATTCCATTGCATAGTTTTGCAAGTCAATTAAAAAAGGTTTGTTATAACCTTAAACCTTAAACCCTAATCGTGGTCAAAGTTCATTACAAGACTTTTCTAACAAATCCAAACACAGCTATGATACGATGTTCAATCATGAAGTTACAGTTCATATCTTACGGCTCCATCATCAGATCAGTTTGACAGCACCATATTATTGTATTGTTATCAGAACTACAAACATCTGCCAATTTTCATGACGCTTTGATCCTTAGAAGATGGTTAAATTAGTTACCTGAGATTCCATTGCATAGTTTTGCAAGTCAATTAAAAAAGGTTTGTTATAACCCTGAAACCTAAGCCTGGTCAAAGTTCATTACAAGACTTTTCTGACGAATCGAAAAACAGATATATTACGATATTCCATCATGAAGTTCCAGTGTATATCTTCCCGCTCCATCATCAGATCAGTTCGATAGTACCATATTATTATTTTGTCATCAGAACTACATACAGCTGCCAATTTTCGTGACCCTACGATCCTTGGAAGCTGGTTAAATTAGCTACCTTAGATTCCACTTGTTTTCAGAAACTATTTTCCGGCTCCATCATCATATCAGTTCGATAGTACCATATTATTGTATTGTCATCAGAACTACATACAGCTGCCAATTTTCATGACCCTACGATCCTTGGAAACTGGTTAAATTAGCTACCTTAAATTCAACTTGTTTTCAGTACCTATCTTCCGGCTCCATCATCATATCAGTTTGAAAGTAGTATATTATTGTATTGTCATCAGTACTACATACATCTGCCAATTTTCATGACGCTACGATCCTTGGAAGCTGGTTAAATTAGCAACCTTAGATGCCACTTGTTTTCAGTACCTATCTTCCGGCTCCATCATCATATCAGTTTGACAGTACTATATTATTGTATTGTCATCAGAACTACATACATCTGCCAATTTTCATGACGCTATTACGATCCTTGGAAGCTGGTTAAATAAGCTTATTTAACCAGCTTCCAAGGTGTTGTAAAAAATAAGTGGTTGTAAAAAATAACCTTTTTTTCGCAGTCAGATAAAAAGAGATAATTGAGCTAAAATAAGACATAAAAATTCTAATTTTAAACTAAATACTTGCAATATTTGTCACACATTTATTTAAGCCAGTAACATACCATCGCGCTTGAGGTCAGAAAAAGATAAAACGGTTTTCAGCTAGCCCGTATCTACCGAGTTAGTCCTTAGAGCTATTATTGTATCTATCTAGTTTAAAATGAGTTGTCATATTAGCTAACTAAACAGATGTTACGTTATTCGTTGAACAATATTGTAGGATATTTATTGCTGAACTTTTAAAATTGAGGGATTGTTAGAACAAAATGTAGCTAAAGGGCAAGTGATTTTTCGAATGAGACAAATGCTTAGATGACGTATAAATACATAGACTGTGTGTGGGTATGAGTTTGTGTGTATGTTTAAAGTGTATTTATGTATGTAGAGTGTGTATATATAAGTTTTCAACAGCAGGTAGTCACACATCTGCGCATGATCGTTTCAACACGGCAATAGCCAAAGCTTGTAAACAACAATAAAAAGAAAAAAGATAAATTTGCAGGACTGTGTCAAAAAGCTGTTTTCGTTTCAGCTAAAGTGAAGGAAAAGAAGCAAAATATTTTTTTTTCTGAAACCATCTTCAAAGGAAGTAAAATATTCTTAAAATAGGCTCACTACGAATGTCTCTTCCTACCACAGCGTTACTGTGAAAATCTAAATTTTATTAACGAAAACTATTGACTGATATTTAGTACCTATGAACTTATGGAATCCTGGGATACCCTTTCGAGGGCTTACCCGGGGCTCCCGACCAAAGGCAGTAGCAGAGCACATATGCCTTTAGTCAGTAAGAGCCCGACATAGCATCCTTGAGGAATTTCCACAAGAAAAAGAAAATGCACAGTTATGGAAAAAATATGACCATCCTACTTTCTCCATCTGCCGCCGTATGTCCACGTAAAAAGCGATATTATTATACAAATTATAATTATGCACAAATCATAAAACGTCGAGATAAGCTTGAATTTCAAATTAACTACCGCTTCCCATCTTAATACTCAGCTTCAGGCGCAGTGAGCAATTTCTTCTTCAAAACTCTTTTCATATACGTAGCCTTTTCAGACATAATGGAATAATTTCTTAGTCCGCAGTAAGGAACACAATTTTAATTAAGTCTTACAAGGAAGGCTAATAATAGCTTCGCAGTATTTGATGCTTGCATACTCAAATTATGACTTGGGCGGACAATGCGGGCCATAATTTTGTAAACGTACTGCATGCAATATTATGTTGAAAGTACCTGTTCGTTACATTACATATTAAAGCTAGATATTTTAAAAAAGTTTGTAGGTACCTACTTCATAATATCAGGAGAATATTTACAAATGCAAATACACAAAAATTTAGGTACGCAGTTTAAATGCAAGGAGCTATAAAAAAATGATAAATTTCGTAACTGCGCAAGATAACACATGTAATATTATGATATGGGACGGTAGTCATTCTGATGAATAGCTTCATGATAAAGTAGCATCACTTCACCTGCTGTGAGTGTCTATTTTTTACTCTAAACTTAGCTAATGCAATTAAAACATCTCCGAACTTGATTTCGAGAAGAGTCTTGAGAGGCCCTTATTTTACCACAGTGGCCAAACGTATTGATTTTGATTTGAGCCTTGCTGCTCTTAGAAATATAAGAAAAGGTGACCACGTAATCTACCATACATAGAAACATATTGTAGATGACTTTAGGGCAGCGATAGATAGATAACGGTCCTATTATATGATGTTAAATGACTATAAAAAAGACATCAAGGCAGTTCAATTTCTGCGAATTAGTAGATACAACCAATAGACGGCCATTAAACTAAATTTTATTGCTCTTTCATATCAAAAATGTAATGACCAGGATTCAAGCTAAGCTTATCCATCATAACCATGGTTCAATATTAAAAAGAAAATTGTTTTTGGGGTACCATTTTATTTGTCCCACACTATATTTTTGAGTGCAACAGAGAGAGAATGATATAGAAGGTACTTCAACCAAGTTCTAGTACCATATTGTGACACCTGAGTGAATCCTGGGATACCCTTTCGAGGGCTTACCCGGGTCTCCCGACCATAGGCAGTAGTAGAGCACGTATGCTTCTAGTCAGTAAGAGCCCGACATAGCATCCTAGAGGAATTTCCACAAGAAAAAGAAAATGCACAGTTATGGAAAAAATATGACCATCCTACTTTCTCCATCTGCCGCCGTATGTCCACGTAAAAAGCGATATTATTATACAAATTATAATTATGCACAAATCATAAAACGTCGAGATAAGCTTGAATTTCAAATTAACTACCGCTTCCCATCTTAATACTCAGCTTCAGGCGCAGTGAGCAATTTCTTCCTCAAAACTCTTTTCATATACGTAGCGTTTTCAGACAAAATGGAATAATTTCTTAGTCCGCAGTAAAGAACGCAATTTTAATTAAGTCTTACAAGGAAGGCTAATAATAGCTCGGTTGTATTTGATGCTTGCATACTCAAATTATGCCTTGGTACAATGCCGGCCAAAAACTTGTAAACGTACAGCATGCAATTTTATATTGAAAGTGCCTGTTCGAAATATCATAATATTAAAGCTAGATTATTTAAAAAAATGTGTAGGTACTTCAGACTATCAGGAGAATATTTACAAATACAAGTATACATAAATTTAGTTACGCAGTTTAAATGCAAGGAGCTATAAAAAATGATAAATTTCGTAACTGCGCAAGATAACACACGTAATATTATGATATGGGACGGTAGTCATTCTTATGAATAGCTTCACGATAAAGTAGCATCACTTCTCCTCCTGTGAGTGTCTTTTTTTACTCTAATATTAGCTAATGCAATAAAAACATCTCGTAATTTCATTTCGAGGAGAGTCTTGAGAGGGCCCTATTTTACCACTGTGAACAAACGTATTGATTATGTTTTGAGCCTTGCTGCTCTTAGAAATATAAGAAAAGGTGACCACGTAATCTACCATACATAGATACATATTCTAGAGGACTTTAGGGCAGCGATAGATAGATAACGGTCGTATTTATATGATGTTAAATGACTATAAAAAAGACATCAAGGCAGTTCAATTTCTGCGAATTAGTGGATACAACCAATAGATGCCCATTAAACTAAATTTTATTGCACTTTCATATCAAAATGTAATGACCAGGATTCAAGTTAAGTTTTTCCATCATAACCCTCGTACAATGTTAAAAAGAAAATTGTTTTAGGGGCACCGTTTTATTTGTCCTGTACTTTGTTCTTGAGTGCAACACAGAGCAAGGATGATAGAGTACTTCAACCAAGTTCTAGTACCATATTATGATATAGTTAGAAAAGGAATATCTACTATTACTATTAGTCCATTATTCAAACTAACAAAAATTGTAATTATTCCACAGTTTAATAAAAATATCACATAACCTGGCCGATTTCGCCATTGCAGGATTATCAAAGGTTTTGTTGAAATTAAATTTAAATTGTGAAATAGTATAACGTCGTTGCGCCTGACGAGTTCCATATGTGCATTTTTTTGATTTTTCGATTTTTGCATATTTATAGTCTCCGTCTAAATCTACACATGGTAGTAAAATCCGTTGTGTAATATCTAGCTTAGAACCAATTTTGAAATATTCCGTATGTGTTTTAAGCCTTGGAAAAAAACGTTATGTGCACACACGCACATATGGAATATGCAATCTTGCCAATATCGCGCGGATAACATGATAAATATGTGACCATTACCATCATTTTAATTAGTATTGAAAAGAAAAGTTTGTCGAAATTCGTAAGTAATGTGCTTTTTACTTATTTATTACTATTATTTGATAAATTTTTTTGTGTATAGAGTCCTACCAACAACATAGGGGTCATTTTCTGGTCTCAGCTGCGAGTGGTGCTCCTGCTGATTAGCGAATGAGGTCATGACGAAGACGACTGATTGTGGCTCCATTATAACGACGCACTTTAGGTACACTCCATAGCTGAACGAGCATCTTACCAAACTCGAGGTAGAACTGAGTCGCAAAGACATACTAGACAGGAGCGAGGTCCGAATAAAGGGTATCTTCACTTACACACTTCAATCAAGAAACACTAGAACACGCTTACCCTCACACCAGATGAAATGCTCTATTTTTAGCAAAGTGATGGAAGGAACTCCACGGTGGTGTCGATTTTATGGTGAAAATGTTCCTCATTAGCAGTGGTGTGGAAGTCAGAATTGCATCGGCTCGAATAACATATCTTATACCGGAACTTACCGACAGGAACTCTCTGAATGTGATACAGGTGTTTGCCCCTACTCTCGACGAAAGAGGCAATCGAGCCTGTGTAGACATAGCGAAGATATTACAAGGCACTGCCAACTACAATATTAATGGGTATTTTCAACGCCAAACTGTAGGGTATAAGATTGCGGCAAAACCGTGATACGGCGAATGACTGGAGCACATACCTACTTGTTGATTTCCCCTCCAATCTCAGGATCACTTCTTGGTGAACTCTTTCTTTAATATGAGGCCCCATAGAAAGTAGATTTGGTGTAACCCCGACAAAGTCACAATTAATAGCCCAGGTTATAAATCCTGCTCTTCGACGCTCCACATAGAATTGGGATCCGAAAGGTTTTAATTGAAACTTCGAAATCGTTTCGATTTGCTAGAAACCACTGACAACGATAAAACCAACACAGTGGAATAAACGTTACAACAAGTGCTCGAAGATTTTTGTCCAGTAATGGCAAAAAAGGTGTTCAAAGCTCGAGACTCTCGAAGTTATGAAGATTAGACCTACGCCTGCGTATTCATCAGAACGGTTTGACCTTAACGTCAAAATTCTAAAGCTGCAAAGACACGAACTCCAACGTAATAACACCAGTGTTTTCGAGGCTACGATTGAGCAGAACAGGGGCACTAAGGTCTGTACCCAACAGTTCAACAGCAGCAAACAGCCACAGGTAGCAAAGTTGTACCCTCAAGGTTAATTTCATAAATATTCTCGAGGAAATGAACTGCTTTTACAGAGACCTATACGCTATATTATCACGGATTAATTAGCCTACGTGGCTACCGGGCTCCATTAACGCACCAATGTACCAGATATCGATCAGAGCAAAGACAGCGCGGCACTCGAGCAACTCAAAAATAATAAATCCCCTTGAGAGGACAGAATTAATAAATAACACCTTAAATTTGGTGGGACTATGGTCCTTAAAGTGTATTCAATTTCATTCTCCGGCGAGAAGAGACAGCTAAAGCGGAGAGCAGGAGTGTGGTGACTCTGATCTTTAAAAAAAGGTGACAAGACCGCCACCATTTTTCAAGTTTGCAAGTTGTTCTCGAGAATAGTGTCACAAATTGCCTCGCCGTAAAAAAACGTCGTTGCAGGGACTAATCCTAGTCGAAAGATTAAGGGTTGTGGTTGCCCAGGAGTCTACCTACCTTGAAACCTGATTTGAAACGATGTTATCCGTCAGAATACCAGAGTTATCGACATAGCTCTCAAAGCATGCGTTTTGATGGTAGGTACACATCTATGGAAGAAACGATAGCCGAGCTTGATGAACGTAGGATGTGACGATCCCCCTTCTGATGGCTCAACCGCCTGAAAAGGTCACAGAGAGTGTCTGAATGCGGAAGACGTAGGACGGTATGTTCCGGCGTAATTTGGGAGAAGCCTACGTCCAGCATTGGACTGCCATAGGCTAATTTGATCACCTAATTAAGAATAGGCATAAAACTGAGCACGGTTTCTACAGACATAAGATCGTACGTAAGTATTATAAAGTTTCAACCAAAGAGGGGATTCGCTACAATCGCGGCGCCTCCCACCCAAGTTCCGCAGTTAGCAGCCTGGGCGCCGCCGACGTGTCTTCGCCGAGGACTATCAACCTCCATGACTGGGGGTCTGAGGACGGTGCGAGGGTCGCTCACCGTCCTTACGGAAGCAGGCCCATGACGACATCGTGACGTGAGGTACTCACGCACGCCCCCCCTTAGAAGCGGGATCACACCCAAACCACCCTCTGGGCGAGGCCGCAGCGGCGGCCGTAGGTCTGTTGGGAGTCCTGGGATATCCTTCCGAGAGCTTACCCGGGGCTCCCAACCATAGGCTGATGGGCGTTTCGTGAGGTTTTTTGGTCAGTAGGAGTCCGGCATAACATCCATGAGGATTCCCCCTCACGTAAAAAAAGTACCTATTCAAAAGTTTATGCTCCATCTATTTTGTTCTGCACTTTGCATTGGACTCGTGTAAGGAGGATTAAGGACTTTATAGAGGAGTTTATATTGTGACTTTTAGGTATTTTAACATACTTTTAATTTAACTTTTACGATTAAGGACAGAAGTTTTAATTAATACTTATACATTACGAAAAGACCGACCAATAATTGTGAAAATGAAAGTAATACACAGAATGTTTAATACCGAAATGTCACATAATAGAGTAGTTTTGGAGAAAACAGTGCTAACATTATCCCTTATGTGTATGAAAATGGCACATGAATAATTTGCATGCACAGTGCCAAAACAGGTATGTGCAGATTTACAGAAAAAAAAATTATATCTTCAAATATATGCAACATTGCATTTCAAATGTATATCTTACATATGTAAAAAAGGAATGTTCATAATACTGCATTTACAGATTTTTGATTACTTACACAGTTTTTGAAAAAACATGTTTTTTTGAGTTTCCCAAAACCTTGTAAAAATCACATCTGGAACTTGTCAGGCGCAACGACGATAAGTTAGATTGTATAATGTATTACAATAAGTTTAATCAAGTACTAACTTGGTAGTTAGTACTTGATTAAACTTATTGTCTCTTGAGTATAACTTAGTATCACTAGTACCATTAATGGTACTAATGATACAAAGTTGTGTCACTTGTACCATCAATGGTACTTTTTTTTTGTTTTTGTTTAACGTGAGGGAAAATCCTCATGGATGTTATGCCGGACTCCTACCGACTAAAAAACCTCACGTCACGCCCAACAGTCTATGGTTGGGAGCCCCGGGTAAGCCCTCGGAAGGATGTCCCAGGACTCCCAACAGACCCACGGCCGCTACTGCGGCCTCGCCCAGGGAGTGGTTCGGGTGGTATCCCGCGTCTTTGGGGGGTTTCGGGTGTGATCCCGCTTCTAAGGGGGGGCGTGCGTGAATTGCTCACGACACGCTGCCGTCATGGGCCTGCTTCTGTAAGGACGGTGAGCCGCCCTGTCACCGTCCTCAGGCCCCCGGTCATGGTGGCCGATAGTCCTCGGCGAAGACACGTCGGCGGCGCCCAGGCCGCCGACTGCGGAACTCGGGTGGGAGAGTTCTCTCCCGTACCCGTCCCGCCGCCTCCTTCACGAGCATGACCTGTACGCAGAAGGAGGCGGCGCAGTCCCACTTACTCCCGCTCGCGAGTGTTCACGTCCAGACCCACTACGAGGACCTGGCGCTGTTGCGCCCACGCCGTGCACTCCACCAGTGTGTGGAGCGCCGTGTCATCGCTGCGGTCCTCGTAGTGCTGACACTCGGCCGTGGTTTCCCGGTGTTTCCGCCACAGATACCTACCGAAGCTACCGTGCCCGGCAAGCATCTGTGTCAACCGGTAGGAGAGAGCACCGTGTCTCCTCTCCAGCCACTCGTCCATGACCGGTCTGACGGCCGCGATTGTGGCGAATCCCCCCTTTGGTTGTTCAAGTCGCACCTTCCATGTCTCCACGGTTTCCTGGAGGAGTAGGGACCGCTGGGCCTCGATTTCTCGATAAGCGGGCTTTTGGCCCCGCTCCAGCGCCTCCTTGCGCCATCTGAACAGTGACGCAAGGGCTCTCGCTTCCAGGTCCCATGGAGGGGTCCCGGCTAGGAGACATGCCGCCTCACCGGAGAACCATCAATGGTACTAGTTAATAGTACTACTTTATAATTTCTCTTCACAGCAGTTCTTTTCAATGAGTATTTAATTTTACTCATACTTATAGAAGGAATATTGTGTTTCGTACTTGCGATTGGAAGGGTTACTGGTGATATATTTTTCTGTTGAATAGTTCAAAAACAAAACTTCAATATTAACCAATCACAAAATTAATTTTCTTCCAAAATTTCCCTCTAAAATAAATATTCCTTTCATTACTTTTGGACGATTAAAAACCAATTTGTAAATCAAAAACTCTCACCGAATGCTTACCTAAAAATATCGGGAAATCCTACGCGATGAAAGCGTTACAAAACTAATTAATTCATACCCCTTGACAAAGGCTTTAAATTGCTACAAAATTATATTCTAATTGAACCTTATTGTATTAGCAATAAGGGGCATATTACCTTTTTTACAGGTGATATATTAATTTTGTCTTATATGTTCATTCAAGTAAAATACCTACACTGTGATAATTATAGTTAGTGAGATAAATCTTCTTTAGTTTGGGTTGTGGCCTCCATTAAATTTATTCGTAACTAGTTCTTTGTTAAAATGTCAGCATAATATCTGATAGTAGAAAACTAGTTAGTTTATAAACTTTTGGATTAAAACTCAGATTTTAGTAAAGCGCTATTACCTAACTTTGTAATTCCAGGATTATTATTATTCTTGGTAGCATTTGCATGACTTGCAAAACTTACATATTAATAGAGGAAAATTCGCCCGTTTTCTTATCGTCACGAGCTGTAGAAAATGAACAAAATTCAAACTAAATAATACTTATAATAGTATATACCGTGCTTCAAACGATGACTTAAATAGGTAACCTACAGTTTTCCAATCCCGAACAACGTGTGCTGGACTTAAACATATATTTATACTGTGGCTGGACAGAGGCCACTCTCACACAGTGGAGAGAATCTTCGCTAGAACTGAACGATTCAAAAGATCGTTTCTCTGTCGAACCATAAAAACCAAGATCGACCTGCCAGCACACGTGTTTCCCTCCTCTTACAATCCTGGGTTCTTTAAGCGGAGCGTGTAGAGGCACATCATAGGACCGCCAACTTGAGGGCCGTTTACTACAGTCTTACAGACTGGGACGGTGGCCCCCAGTCGCTAGATTTCGCTGTGACTTTCCATCGGACGGCGGCATCATTTTGGCGAGCTAAATATAAGAAAAAAAAAGTATATTTTTATCATACTGTTCATAAGTAGGTGATAGATAGATACCTAATTACTGCTTAGACACATGTAAATAAAAGGCCAAATCGTATATTCAGAACATCCGAAAGACCTATATTTTAACATACCCACCACTAAGGTAGCAGACAAGATTATTGCCCTACTGATGGAACTGTAGCCCATGTATATTTGCAAAACTAAAGCGCTATACACACCTCAACAAAGTCTAGGGATATTTTATATTTCATCAAACAACTAAAAATCTAAGAAGAATTTTCATAGAAAGTAGAAGTTTAATGGAAGGAAAGTAGCTTATTTTAGGGACTTTAATAAAAAAAGGAAACGATTCGTGATTCTTTTGTTTTTGATTTAAAAGTTAACCTTTTTAATTGGTGCCGACAGCAATCTGTTTTTAGTGCAAATACGTACAATGCATGGTACAACGATCGTAGATAAACGCCATCTAAGTACCATTAATTTATGTTTGATAAAATATTTCAGATTCCATTATATTAATTTATATTAACATCGGATCACAATATATGCAATACGTGCTTTATACATTTACAAGCTGTTCCCCGCGTACGAGTAGAAGTCGTTATCGCGTAAAATCATTACCTACCCTCCTTTGGCGCAGACTGTTTTGCCTGCGACATCCTTCCGAAGGCTTACCCGGGACTTCCAACCATAGGCTGTAGGGCGTAACGTGAGGTTTTTTAGTCCGTAGGAGTCCGGCATAGCATCCAAAAAAGCGATACTTGCTTGAAAGTTTTTCTGTTTTACAAAAACTACACTTACCTATGTACTGTAGGTTCAAAAAAGCATAAAGAAATTATTTTACACTCTCAAGCAACCACATCCCTGTACCCATTAAAAGTCACAAAATACATAATTACTCCCTTGAGATATAAAAAAACATTCCTTACCATCACCCCGTAAAGGAAAAAAGTACCTCAAAATATAACAGTTTATTTTTCTTATAGAGACTAAGTTAAAAGCAGGGGTGTTTTGATAGATACGATGGGGTGAGAAACATTTTCAAAAAATAAAGACATTTTCGCTCACTTTTGCAGATATAAGTGCGGTAATCAACATTTTCCACAGGAATTTAAGGGTGAAAGTTCAGAGGAAACTTCATTCTATTCTATGAGAGGTAAGTAGGTAAGTAAAACTTTATTGTGCATCTGTATAAATTACTTAGATTCAAAAATATAAAGACATGAATTGAATACGAATATGTACGTTTACCGTCATTATAGTTAAGATCAAATTCTTACAAAATATCCTATACCGTACAATTGAGCCGATTCATTTTCCAATTATTCGTACCCAAGGCAAATATAAGCTAGGACACCCTAATATTTACAAAAGAAATAAAATGATAAGGAAGGGACTGGAAGTGGACGGCTGTGCCTTCCAGGTCCTCGGTCTTTGTTCAGTCTGTAGTAGACTGCTGTCAATCAATCAATCAGCCTATGGAAGTCCACTGCTATACGTAGGCTTCTACCAAATTACACCACCAAACACGGTCCTGCTCCCTCTGCATCCAGTCACTTACTTTCTTCAGGTCGTCGGTCCATCTGGCGGGACTGGACTGCTATAGACCGCTTCAATCGTACTGCAATTAGCGATCGTGCCCAAACAGCGCTTTAACCAACTTACCACCAATACGTATACCTAAAATAGTTTATCTACACCAATCAATTTGCGTGTGAAACCCGTATGTGCTAATAAACAAACGTGGCACCGCATCAGAGCACATTAAAAGCTCATTTCGCAGTGGAGAAACATCGTAGGGGCGCAAATTTATGCAACCACGTGCTGCGACTATAAATGCTGAGCAAATTGCTGCTTACTTGCGCTTATGCAGGTGTATGCAGTTTTAAGGTTAGTTACGATAAAAACTCAAGCCTGATTACACTCTAAGGAGCTTTTATAGGTGTACTAGTAGTACTTCTGGATGCTGGAATAATTATTCGATGCGTGCTGCTATCGAAAAATTGGCAGTCGATAACTTTAAAACAGTTGTATTTTTATCAAGTAACTAGCTTTGGGTTTCATCCGAGGAGTTAAGTACGCGGAACGCCAGGTACACAGAATGCTGGGCGGTAGATGTATGCCTTAGTTTGAGTCCGATTTCAAAGAGATTGAAATATAAAGAGTAGTCTGTCCATTCCCTTAACCAAAACGTATATTTTTGTTCGTCGCGTGAGACGGTAATGTGACTGTATTGGAAGGACTGTGTATTGAAAGGACGTCTCAATATGAATCTTCACCTTTTCAATGTAAATATAATCATAGTTGAAGGGCACCAAGCAACTTTCAATAACAGTGGGAATAATTTTAATACATCAACAGAAATTTAGATAGATAAAAATGTTCCCATCTTAAATTTATATTCCAAACTGAAGTCTGAGGGTAGATTTAGATCATTCTAGACTACTACGAAACTATTGATCAAAGTTACCGCAGTGACTCAGAAAATAAATTGAATGGCTTATATCTGAAGTTCCTTCGCATCGTATAGATTTCAACTTTCTAAAACAATAAAATCGATTTTCAATACCGAAAACTATAACCTAACTTCACTTACTGTCAGTGTAGCATGAAAATGGATGGCTAATAATTCGTTTTAATGACACAGTAATCGAAAGAAAGAAAAAAACATTTTTAGACACAAAGACTGCACACTTACTCTTCTAGCGTCTACTACCCTGCCATACCGAAAAAAAAAACAAAGGTAAGGGGACAAACACAGTAGATTTCCGCTATTGTCAGTGCAGAATGTGTAACTAGAAAATTGCTAATGATACAGATTCTGATATCATATCCGCAGCGCTGATATAATAGTTGTATTTGTCTAAATTTGCGAAAAAAAAATTTAAAGTTACTTATTTTAGGTTAGGTGGCATGGTAAAAATGTCCGAAACATTATATTTAAATTATGTACAAAACAAATAACATAAATAACATAAAATCAAATTTTAACACAAACCAAAGCTTTTAATATTCAAGCTTAAGAAGAAAATCGAATCGGAACATTTTATATTCGATCTATCGTGAAATTATTGCCCTTCGCAAGAGATCTAAAATTTAATGAAAGATCGCATACCTCTTACGTAAAAAGCATTATTGGTATTCAGTACCTTTACAACAAATTCAAATGAGCTGGGATCGGAAATCCTCTAGAACTGCTATAAGTATTGGGGCGTACCCTTTATAACCGTTACAAAATTAATTGTCGAATAAATCATGATACTTCCTGGCTTTGACCGGTACTATTGATTTCAAGTCACGAGATTTTCATGCGAGTTTACAAACGTTGTAATTTTGTAGGCTATTTAACTTGTTATGTTAAAAAAATCTGAACTAAGTTGCTGATTATATGAAAAAAGTAATAAGGTCACTTTTCCTTGGATTGGCAGTTGTTTAACTATTTGTATTTATACCATTGATTGATGACACCTGGAACTTATTCGCCTATGAAAGGATCTAACCTCACTAGTAATCTAGAGCTAGACCTTTGATTATGCCGTGAGGTGAATGTTTGTTTATCATTTTATTCATATCTCGTATCTTGATTCGTTAAAAGTTTTATAAAACTAAATCCTCAAGGACTATAAATAAATAATAAATATTCACGGACATTTCACACAACGCTGTCTGATCCCAAAGTAAGCTAGGAATAACCTGCTTGTGTTATGGGTATCAGACCACGGATATTAATAGTTATATACTTTTTAAATACATACATATTATACATAGAAACACCCAGACTCTTAAGACAAACATTTATGGGTCACACAAATATTTGTCTCCGGTGGGAATCGAACCCATGACCTCCAGCACCGCAGGCGGTATTACTACCGACTGCGCCACAGAGGCAGTCAAAACTATCATTTCTAAACTTAATTTAAGGTCATGTCTACAATAACAAATGCTTGCTATGAAAGCCTTCTGTGGGAATTTAATAAGTAAGTACGTAAATAATCACTGTATGAAGTAAAATAGGTATGCTATTTTACAATACGTGAGTTTGGGGGTGACACTCTGGGCTAGCTGTCCGCCCTAACAAAGGCAGGATCACGGTGATGGCGCGTTGCGTTCTAGAGCACGCCTCCTTGATACAGAAGATGACGAGGTCTCTCGATAATAGTGGCGAGGGTTTGCCAAAGCTAAGCAGCCATGGCTGGTCAGGGTACCTCGGATTTCTTTTTGAGGGTACACCGAATTCCCTCACTACACAGCAAGGTATTAAACATAGCTAAGTATTTTATGCTATTTATGATTTGCAAACCTGTAGTAGTCCCGTAGTGCCACTATAGGATCGGCCGGATGGGAGCGCCCATTCCGCACGTGCCGTACGAATCTTTGTCTCAATTCGAGCTCAAATGTCCTCCAACAATTATTATTTGCGTTGTAAACATGATTTATGTCCGCAAGGATATTGCTGATAGCCATTTACAATTTAATAATTCACAGATATTAAGGTATTGTTTCATTTTAAATATTTGTGGAGACTTAAATATTTGATGACTGAATTTGTTTGTTCTGGTAAAAATATTCTATTAATACAATGTATAACATAGACCATGGATAGGGCTAACGACCTTGACCATACAAAACACTCGTCAAGCTAGGAAATGTAGTATTTTATAGCTGATTTTTGTTGTAATCATTTTATACTCATACTTATTTAAAATTGAAAACAGAACAAATTCTATTTATTACTTAAATTGACATAATTATTCTTTTCTTTCGCGTCGATTAAGATTGAAGCCATTTATTACATTCATCTAAAAATTTTGGACAGAATCTGTAATCTAAGCGCACGGCAGTGCGCAGGCCAAGTTCCAGTAACAGGCCGAGCGCATGCCGTACTCTATTTACACGAAAGGCTTCGACCCACTTTTGACCCCTAATTTTACACATGATATACTTAGGTATAATAACAATTTAATATTAAGCAAAAAATAATTTTTACACACATCTTGTAGATTAAAAATGAGTGTGATACGTGACTTAGAAAAGTGTAACACCGAATATCACGTCCCCGTAAGATTACGAATTCGAAACACTTAACAACGAATGCACGCTACCACGAAAAACTATACGCCGCAGTAATGCGATTTCGAATAACTAAATCTCTAATTCACTTTTTCCGAAACACTTAACAACGAATGCACGCTACCTCGAAAAACTTAACGCCGTAGCCATGCGATCTCGAATAACTAAATCTCTAATTTCACCTATTCGAAACACTTCACAAAGAATGCACGCTAGCACTAAAAACTGCACACCGTAGCCATGTGATCTCGAATAACTAAACCTCTAGGTCATCGTAAAAAGTCTTTATGTACATATATTAGGTATTATAACAATCAACTAAATAGAGAAAAAGAAGTCATAATGTTGTGTCAATCTGTCAATCAATAAAATACATAATTAAATTTATTCTAAGAGGGTACATGGGAAAAAATATTAGCTGTATTACCCGTTCTTACAATACTTGATATGGGAATTTGCGATCGGTGATGATGGCGAACTTACAATTTCTATTATCTAAAAAGAATAAAAGACAATTGCTACACGAAGGCTATTTCTTTGCTGTCACGGGACATCCTTCCTGAGGGCTTACCCGGGGCTCTCAACCATAGGCTGTTAGGCGTGGCGTGAGGTTTTTTAGTCGGTAAGAGTCCGGCATAACATCCTATGAGGATTTTCCCTCACGTTAAACAAAAAAAAAAAAAAGTGGGCATACTGTTGTGGATCGCGAATAATAACTCAGGTAAGAAGTATTATTCAGTATTGTACATACAAGTTGCATAATTTTATTTACACTAGCTAGATGACCGCAGCTTCGCCTGCGTGAAATTCTGTTCCTAGACTATAACCTATCTCTGTAGGTACCGAATTTCAGCCAGATCCGTTTAGCCGTTACAGCGTGAAAGAGTAACAAACATCCACACTCCCAAACATTCGCATTTATAAAAGTAGTTAGATTTAAAAAAAGTTTAAAGTTTAAAAAAAGTTTAAAAGTTTTTTCTTGTTCGATTTGGTTGATTGTATTGTATGGACAAACGATTGATTTGGCTGATTGACAAAAAGTCATAATTTCTTTTTTTTTTATTTTAAAAACTTTTTTTTCTCTATTTAGTTGATTGTTATTGTTATAATTATATGAATAAAGACTACCATGTCGACTAAGATTCGAACCTGCGTCTTTTCGCATACCGTGCGGACGCCTTAACCACTGAAGTAGGCTTAGGTGGCCGCGAGTGGTTAAGGCGTCCACACGGTATGTGAGAAGAGGCAGGTTCGAATCCTGTTCTATTCTTTTTCCATATTTAAAAAAAATAAAGACTTTTTACGATGACTTAGGAGGTTTAGTTATTCGAGATCACATGGCTACGGTGTGTAGTTTTTAGTGCTAGCGTGCATTCTTTGTGAAGTGTTTCGAATAGGTGAAATTAGAGATTTAGTTATTCGAGATCGCATGGCTACGGCGTTAAGTTTTTCGAGGTAGCGTGCATTCGTTGTTAACTGTTTCGGAAAAAGTGAATTAGAGATTTAGTTATTCGAAATCGCATTACTACGGCGTATAGTTTTTCGTGGTAGCGTGCATTCGTTGTTAAGTGTTTCGAATTCGTAATCTTACGGGGACGTGATATTCGGTGTTACACTTTTCTAAGTCACGTATCACACTCTTAAAAATCTACTTTTGGCTATTATTTTTAGTTTAGCACCTCTTTTTCGTCGTTTTCAATACAGGCCCCCTTCACTACTACCTAGCTAGGCATATTAAAATCCTCGTATTTCAACTCTTTAGTGTAAACACAACAACATGTGACTTTCATGTCCCCAGTGCCATAGCACCTCCCTAATTGGCCTGAACAATAATTATGCCGTATCAGATTCCCGGATCGGTCAAACCGTTTGGGAGTAACAAAATGAGAGCACGCATGGAATTTAAGAAGGTAGGATATAATCCATTCAGAAATAGCCTCTTTCTTTAGTTGAAATCATCTCAGGTGATTTGCGATCACTGCTCGGAATACACTGTCATTTATTGAAAACGACACTTGTGCTGTTTCTATGCTAATATTATAAAGAGGAAAGATTGTTTTTTGTTTGTTTGTTTGTAACGAATAGGCTCCGGAACTACTGGACCAATTTGAAAAATTCTTTCACTGTTGGTAAGCTACACTCTTTGCGGTGAACATAGACTCTATTACTATATTTTATTCCCGTATTTCCACGGGAACGGGAACTACGCGGAAGAAACCGCGTGACGTCCGCTAGTTTACTATATTTTTATTATAAGCCTGACCGGTTTCGCCTCACAGCCGTTTCAAAGGTCTAGATAAAAGGACAAGGTGGTACTAGTACTGTCGTTTCAATATGTGCAGCAAGTTCCACCAAGTGCTATCAATCGACAGTATAAATAATCGCTGTCATTAACTGTACCTATAGAAAATTCGAGTTAATCGAAATAAATAAGTTGTATTCTTAATATTTTTAGTTACTTAGTTGTACCTTTACACTTTGATTGCTGTAGGCTTTCGTGATGTGCGTTCCTTGCACGGAACTAAAACTTTATACTCTGTAGAGCAATCAAATTAATGATGATTAAAAAATATTAAAATAGGTACTTAGGTACCTTTTTTTGGCATGTATTTAAATCGATATCTGTTTATTCCCTTTTTCCAAACAAAATATTTCAAAGTTAAACCAAAAATACTGACTTGCACACTAATTATGCACACTAAATAAATCAAATTCATTATACTGTTTAATGGTATTTGCAGAACTGTTTTACTGAACGAATAACTATTATCAGAACAGTATATCTAAAAATTCCATTGTTCAACAAAAATATAAAAACTTTTTTAAGGAAATCTATCGCCTAATTTACTTTTAGGAACATCGTTTATTCTAAGTAAAACCTCAATTTAATCAGTCACCTCTTCAAAATTGAATTTTATTGATCAAAAAAATAAAAGTCCAACCTAATCTAACCTATTCCGTTATAAGATAGTACTATTTAGAGTGCAAGTTAGTATTTTTGATATGCAATTCGTATTTCTGTTTCACAAATCATATATTCGATGTACGAACCACATTTTTGGTGTGAATTCGATTAAAAAGGTCATCTCGTTCTGAGTAATATTTAAGATTTTTAAGTAGGACATGTTTAGTTAATGAATTGGTTTTTTTGCACAGCATTAAATTTTCTGGTTTGCATTCAGTAAATTAGTGGAGTTACCTAGTGTGCAGAAAAATTAAACAGATGTGCATTTAAAAATATCTCCCTTTTTTTTAACGTGAGGGAAAATCCTTCATGGATGCTATGCCGGACTCCTGCCGACTAAAAAACCTCACGTAACGCCCAACAGCCTACGGTTGGGATCCCCGGGTATGAATGTATATGGGAAGGATGTCCCAGGAATAAATACGTACCTACCTAGTGAAAATCAATAACGATAGAGTATCTCACTTACACTATTTAACCGTAAACTTTTCTTCTAATTGATAAAAGAACCATTCCGTACCATTATAGCAGCAAAAAATTACGTTTGTTGTATGGGAGCCACCTTAATTCCCCCTTTTATTCAGATTTTAGCAGGGTGGAATTTAAAGACGGTAGTTGGAGGTAAAGTACCCTTAATATTGATAATGGCAAGTTTTGCTGAAAGGAAACATTCCTTTATTTTCAAAAGTAAGTAAAACTGCATTTAAAGATTTTTGAAAAATCTCCTGCTTGAGCCAGGAATCGGACCTAGGAGATGTGAAAAAAAAACATCCTGTATTTTATGATACCAACCGAAAGAATCTTTAATAAGGAACAATTTCTTTAAAACAACATAGTTTCTTAAATTAAACGAAGACCTAGTAAAATATGTTTTTATTGTAAAGCTTACTCACTATCTAAAGAAAACAAACAGTCAACTAGCTCTTTGTCAAATTTACGCATATCCTTAATCAGCATAATTAATATAACCGCCCGCCTTTAGTTTCAAGCTCCTTGTACTCTTCTATAATTAAAATCCTCAAGAAAAAGCTCGCTTCAATTAGAAATATGATCTCAAAGCTACTGGTCAGGTTTAAAACCCCCACTGTAAGCCTTATCTCAGTTTAATGAACCACCCATATACGGTAAAGGAGCTTTCCTACAAAAAAAATCATTACATGACACAAAGCCACGTTCAGACGTGCATAGCTTTTGAAAAGCTTTTCAGACGACGCATTATGCTCAGGTTTTCGAGGGAAAAATTTCTTCCGATTTTTTTTTGTAAGCCTTAATTTGAAGCCTGCGGTACGTTCCTACGGATGAGGTTTTATGCTTTTGTGAAAAAATATTTAATATTTTTATGTTATTAATTTAGTTAGGTTTGCATTTCGTTACGGTTGGTTGCTTGCAGCAATTAAATACGGTTGATATTATTTTACAAAATACAATCACAGCTACTTTCCCGAGGAAGTAGGCAGAGGATATTAACCTCAGGTCATCCATGATATATAATTTGAAACCCATGCCCTAAATCAGGAAATCTTTACTGTAATAAAAAAACTTTCATATTCACACAAAGATTTTTAGATACCACCAACTAAATGAACTTAACAAAAGAGGTAACCACACAATTTAAACAAAAAACAATCTCTTCAGAAAGATACCCCGTCTAAAATCCAGCCATCATTTATCAGAGTTTAAACCTTTCCAGGCTACAATCAAACAACCAAAACGAAATAAAGACGATTAATAACATCAGCGGAAATGCTACCAATAAATACGTTCACATCGGGTCCTAAAATTAGGTTAATGTGGCCATCAGTTCAGGCGCACTCCAGCAGTCCACTTGTGACATAAGTTATGCGACTGCGATGTATGATACTATTTGGATATGGTAATAATGTATGTAAGTAGAAATGATCGGGACTGATTTGTGTGCAGTGGGCTCCATTTCCAAGAAAAAATGTCGAAGAGCCTTTTTTATTAATATTTGCGGACATTCACACACAACATCATCTAGCCCAAATTAAGCTTACTACCCGTTCGCTCTAACTTTGCCGCTGGCGTAGAGGCGTATACCCGAATTTTTAATTACACGAAGTAAATTGACAGTAGCTAATGTCACTTTGTCATAGAAACTATGCAATATTGTATGAAGAAGTGACATTAGTTGTTGCCAATTTACTTCGTCTAATTAAAAATTCGACTTTACTATGGAGCCAAACGGCAAAGTTAGAGCGAACGAGCAGTATATAAACTTGATATGACTGATATACATACTTATATTAAACTGACCCGCGCAACTTCGTTTGCGTGATAAATGACGGACCGCTCGATCGATTTTGTGCAAACTTCACATACACCATCTAATAAATAGTCCGAACAAAGCCTAAAAATTTGGTTTGGATAGGTTAGCCCGTTCTTGAGTTATAAAATTACAACGAAAAGTGGCATTGATTTTTATATATATAGATTTCTAAATACATACAAAACATCCAAACTCCGAAACAAATATTTATGGATCACACAAATATTTGGACCGACCCAGGAATCGAACCCAGGACCTCCGGCGCCGCAGGCGGTATCACTTACCGACTACGCCACAGAGGCAGTCATTCAGTCTTTTGCGTATAGCATCATCATTTTGGAAGGTTTACATGGATATAAATATCCATGTAAACCTTCCAAAAGACAAGGTTATTAAAAAAAGAAGAAACCCAAGATAAAGAGAGGTTTATGATAATTCATTAGAGCCACCAAGTGCTCAGTGTTCGGTGAACGATGGCTTCAGCAAGTGACGCAAGCTTAAGCGAGGCATAAAGATGGGTGACTTTTTTAATACTATCGAAAGGCATTCTGGGCGACTGTCAATACTATAAATTAAAATGAGTAATTAGGTATGTGTTTGTTATATATCTAATACACAGACAGATACTTAAATCAAGGTCTTTGATAATTATCATAAACTACATCTAAATCCACTGAATACAAGTCCGAAATTCTAAAACCAACCACCGTATCCTCGAATCTATTTTCATAGTTCATTGTTGGCGTACATAAGTGCATTAAAGGCATACGAATTCCTCGAATTATTTATTGAAACTAAGAATTTGCGCAATGTGCAAGTTTCATGTGCATTTGGAAAGTTGAACCAAAGAAGTTGTTTAATTAGTGCTATTTCAATTAAAAAGTTATAAGAATCTTATGAAGACGTCAAAGTTTAATTTAAATGAAGTTAATTTATGTAAGTACGAGTACGTGCCTGTAGTCTAGTTTTTCCTTTTAGTTTTATGAAATTAGATTTTAATTAATTATTAATTTGATCAAGATCAAAAGGAGCGATCAACGTTTGTAGAATAATGTTTCTTTTAGACCTCAAACTGGACTTCAAATCCGAGCGGGGCGAAATCTTTTGCAACGAGAGCGCGGCGCCAAAGTAAAAGGAGAGTATGCAGTTGTAAGCTAGCACATAAGCAATCCGCGCCCAGTGCGTTTGTTCACCTGCCTCGGTGATGCATTCGGTAGTGATGCCGCCTGCCGCGCTGAGGTCCTGGGTTCGATTCCCGGGTGGTCGGTCCAAATATATGTGTGATCCACAAATGTTTGTTTTGAAGTTTTTTCTATGTAAAATGTGTATGTATTTCGAAATATATAAGTATGTATATCAGTCGTCTAGATCCCTTGGCACAAGCTTATATTAGCTTAATTTGGCCTAGATGATGTTGTGTGAGAATGTCCACAAATATTTATTTATAAAATACTCTGTCGCCGCGCTCTTGCAGCAATCGCCGTCGCTCGTCGCTCCGCTCACCGTTGACAGTTACAGTTTGTCACCTTATAATCTTACTATTATTATAAATGCGAAAGTTTGTGAGTGTGGATGTTTGTTACTCTTTCACGCTCAAACCGCTGAACGTATCGGGCTGAAATTTGGTACAGAGATACATTATAGTCTAGAATAACACATAGGCTACCTTTTATCCCGGGAATAACTTTCCGCGGGAACAAATTTTACTCGGGCGAAGCTGCGGGCATCAGCTAATGATTAAATATATTTACCCAGGACCTAGTTATCTGGGACGCCCGGCACTAGTCTGATAGGTAGGTTACGTGTGGTTTTAGTAATTTCAAGCTTAGCTTGGTACCCGTGGTGATTACTACTACGTCAACACCAGCCTTAATTCTAATACTGTTCGGGCGAGTTTCTGATAAATCATATACGTACATTTATAAACATACATAGTCACGCCTATATCCCAGAAGGGGTAGACAGAGGCATGCAGTAGTATACGCCCATATTTCACGATATAGTTTTATGTCCCATGTAATAGGTGGTGAGCCTATTGTCGCGTCTAATAAATTAAGAATATAGTAACTTAAGTTATTGTAATTGTTTATGTATTTTGACGAGATGTATAAAATTTTATACATCTGGTCAAAATACATAATATGTATTTTGACCAGATGTCTGTATCTTCTTACTAATATTATTTTCTTTTTTTTTTTTTCTCTTATGTGTGTTTCTGTTTCATAGCAATCTGTTTTCTTCCAAACAATGAGCTATCTCTTTGACTGATTACTCTGCTGTATGATTTGAATCAGAGTCAAGTGTCCACTGACACTTTCCTCCTTTACTGGGCGATTTGAAATCTGGTCTCTAAGTTTGAAACACTGTGTCTCTTTAATCTGGTAAACTGCACTCCTCCTGTGCCTCTCAGATTTGATGCCAATTCGTTGACATGTGTTGATAACCTGCATTGGTAGTTCCTGCTGTAAGCTGCAACCTCATCCTTGACTGTGGCAATCTTCAAGTCCATTTGTATAAACTTGTTGCTTATATATTGTGGTATATTTAGCATTGATCTCATAGCTTTACTTTGGAATCGTTCAAGGATCTCGATATTGCTGTTGCTGGCAGTTCCCCAGAGCTGTAAACCATACGTCCAGATTGGTTTCAAGATGGCCTTATAGATCGTTATCTTACTTGAAGGTGACAATTGCGATTTTGGTCCTATTAACCAGTACATTTGTCTTAATCGTGTATCTAGCTGTTTTCGTTTATTCCAGATGTGTTTTTGCCAGCACAGTCGTCTATCCAGGTGCATGCCAAGGTACTTTGCATTATCAGCCTGAGGTAGAGGCACATTATAAAGGGTGACTGGCGGACATGTTTGTCGTCTGAGGGTAAATGTGACGTGGGAAGACTTGGCTTGGTTCGCCCTTATACGCCACCTGTCAAACCACTTTTCAATGTCTGTTAGTTGTGTCTGTAATGTAGTTGAAGCTGTAAGAGGGTCAGAACTAACAGACATTATCGCTGTATCGTCCGCGTATGTAGCTGTGATGGTGCCAGCGCTTGTTGGCAAGTCCGCTGTGAAGATCAGGTACAACACGGGCCCAAGTATGCTGCCTTGAGGCACTCCAGATTTGATCTCTTGCAGCTGTGATGCCTCGCTGCGATGTTTGACCTCGAAGCAACGTCCGTCAAGGTACGATGAAATGATGCCACAAAAACTGTGTGGGAGGGTTTTCTTTAATTTATACTTCAGTCCATCGTGCCATACCTTGTCAAACGCTTGCCCAATGTCCAGGAATACAGCTGAGCAGTATTCCTTGTTTTCCAATGTCCTGCCGATCGTGTCCACCAGGCGATGAATTTGCTCTATGGTACCGTGTTTAGCTCGAAACCCAAATTGGTGCAGTGGAAGTACGTCCTCTAAGTGTTGTCGCATTCGGTTAAGAATAATCTTTTCCAAAATTTTTCCAATAACTGGTAGAAGACTAATCGGCCTGTATGAGCTGGCCTCCTGCGGTGGCTTTCCAGGTTTTGGTATCATCACTACTTGAGCTATCTTCCACTGCGAGGGAAAATATTCTAGTCTGAGGCATGCATTTATTATAAAAACGATAAGTAGAACTCCCTTTTTTGGTAGGTGTTTCAGCATTGTGGCATCAATGCCATCATACCCCGGTGATTTCCCTTCTTTGAGACCCTCAATTTCGGTTGCGATTTCTTTTGGACTTGTGCTTTTCAAGGGCAGGCACAATTGTTTTGGGCTGTTTAGAAAGGTCAAGATGTCATCATCTAATTCAGGGTTTGAACTTGGGAATGGTTCGAAAACAGTTCGAAGATGTTCAGCAAATATTGATGCTTTTTCAGCGTCCGATCTAGCCCAGTTTCCATCTGGTCTTCTAATTGGTGGTATATGGATTTTCGGTCTTTTAATTTTTCGCGTAGCTTTCCATAGAGAGTAATTAGTGTCTAAGCTAGGCTTTAACTCCCTTAGGTATTGCTGTAAGTCATCATTTTTCATTTCCCTGATAAGACGTTTCAAATCCTCTGACGCCCTATTAAATGCTTTCTTGTCGGAGGGATAGCGAGTGTTATGCCATACCTGTCGGAGCCTCCGTCTTTCAGCTACTTTTTCTTTTATGTGCTTTGGGTATTGGTGCAGTGTGTAGAACCTTCTTCTTGTGGCTGGCGACGACACGTTCAGAGCCTTATGGACAATCTTGTTTAGTTGTTCCACAGCCTTCTCGACTTCATCTATGGTTTTCAAAGGTATTTTGAGGTTAATGTTGTTGGATATGTAATTTTGGTAAATTTCCCAATTTGTATGTTTACCATATAGTTTTAGTGGAATCTCAGTCAGTATCACTTTACAGTTTATATTTAAGATTACCGGAGTATGATCGGATGAAAGGTCGTTACATGATTCGATGCTTAGATGTGTTTCCGGCATGTTCTTAGTAATGTAAAAGTCTACAAGGTCAGGAATCTTACTTCGATCGGTCGGCCAGTAAGTTGGTTTGCCATGCGACAGACAACGCAAGGAAAGCGCTACTACTGTTTGGTGGAGCTGTCTTCCCCGGGGTAAAGTTAATCTTGAGCCCCAGTGGGTGTTTTTGGCATTCCAGTCGCCGCCAGAGACGAATGTATTACCTAAGTTCGAGAAGTAATGTTTGAAGTCTTCAGCTTTAATGGTATGTCTTGGGGGGCAGTATACAGCAGATAGAGTCATTTCCGGTTCTGTATGTACTCTGATGGATGTAGCCTGGATTTTCTCAGTCTTATATTCTTCTAGCACATGATGTTTGATGTTTGTTCTTACTATAACTGCTGTTCCCCCGTGGGAGTTACCAGAGGGATGATTTGTAGTATACACTGAGTAGTCCTTTATCTTAATGTAACTTCTATTAGTAAATCTAGTTTCAGATATCAATGCAATGTCAATTTTTTCGGTTTTCATAAATATTTCAAATTCTTGACGTCGGTCCGTCAACCCATTGGCGTTCCACGTGACTACACGAAGATTTGCAATCATTTGGAAATCATTTGACTTATTAATTGGATCATGCGATCCATCATGTTGTCTATCATGTTATTCATGATTGTTTGGAATTTGTTAAACATTATGTCCATTAGGTTGTTCATTTCATTAAAATCCATTAGTCTAGGCTCACCTTGCCTTTCAGGTCGATTTGCAACAGCTGCATATGTTCTTATTGATTTCTTTGTGCCTGTGTCTTTTGTTGTTTCTTTTGTGTTAAACTCATGGTTAATAGTACGTTGGTTCGTGTTTTCTCTGCGTGTGTTTTTAGGGTTTAGCTTGAGAATTTTCACTTTATAATCCTTGTATTTCTGGCAACCTCTATAGCTGGCGGGATGTTTTTCCTGACAATTTACGCATGTTGCTTCAGTGTCTGATGTTTTTTGACAGGTTGACGTTAGATGATCCTTGCCACATTTAACGCACCTAAAAGGTCTATTGCATTGATTCTTGGAATGACCAAATCTCTGGCATCGTTTGCATTGCAAGACTTCAACTTTTTTGTACGGAGCTTCTATATTTACCTTCATGTAGTTCAATCTGTTTACCTTAAATATATCCTTGTTGTTGTGTTTTGGTTCGAGATCAATGTAAAACATCGGTAAATCTTCTTTAGTGGTTTTATGTCGTACGTTAACAATATTTCTAACTTCGTGGCCTAACTCTCTCATGCCAGTTTTGATGGTTTCTTTGTCTTCAGTTGCATGGAGTCCACGAAGCACAACTCTATAGGCCCTTTCACTTTTAAGTCTATATGTGCAGTGACTAATGTTGTTTGTGATAAAGTTGTCTCTGATCTTTTTATATGTATCTATGTCACTAGGCATTATCTTCACTAAGTGTCCTGACTTCATGGTTGTCATGGTGTAGGTATTAACATCCGAAATTTTATTAAGGATATCCTTAAGATTTTTGATGTGGGCCACCCCAGTTACGAATATGGGCTCTGGTTTGGGTATTATTGTCTCAGGCTCGTTGCTAGGTTCATCCGGTACGGCAAGTGTCTCAAATTGGTTGTGTGTAGGTATTGTGTATTTAGTTTTTATGATTTTTCTGCTGTTACCGATTTGATCAGGGCTTGGTGCCACTCTTTTTCTTTTTGATACGGGAATTTCGTCTTTTTGCCAAGCTTCATGTCCCGTATCCTTGATTTTATCTTTTTCATTCGATATAGGCTGGTCTGGTGGTGTAGCTCCTTGTGTGTTGTTTTTGTTGGCATTATGTTGACTTGTTAGGCAAGTTTGATTTGTACGTCTACTTGAGTTTTGAGACTCGTACTCACTGCTTGTACAAGCTCCAGTTGAAGAGGACCTTGGTCTAATATTATGAATGCGAAAGTTTGTGAGTGTGGATGTTTGTTACTCTTTCGCGCTCAAACCGCTGAACAGACTGGGCTGAAATTTGGTACAGAAATACATTATAGTCTGGGTTGACACATAGGCTACCATTTATTCCGGGAATAAGTTCCCTCGTGAACAAATTTTACGCGGGCGAAGCTGCGGGCATAAATCGCCCTGGTACAGACTATGTTCTGAAAACAATAATGCATTTTGATCACTTTCACCAAGAGGCCATAAACGGTAGCATGAATTGTAGTAAGGGAGGTAGCAGTCCACTTGTGACATAAGTTATGCGACTGCGATGTATGATACTATTTGGATATGGTAATAATGCATGCATGATCGGGACAGAATTGTGTGCAGTGGGGCTCCATTTCCAAGAAAAAATGTCAAAGAGCCTTTTTTATAAAAAAAAATTGTGGACATTCACCTTATGTTTGCTCCATGACATTCCATTCACACACAACATCATCTAGCCCAAATTAAGCTAATATAAACTTGATATGACTGATATACAAACTTATATTATATTTCTAAATACATACAAAACATTTGGACCACATTGGATCACACAAATATTTGGACCGACCCAGGAATCGAACCCAGGACCTCCGGCGCCGCAGGCGGTATCACTTACCGACTACGCCACAGAGGCAGTCATTCAGTCTTTGCGTATAGCATCAGTTTATATCCATGTAAACCTTCCAAAAGACAAGGTTATTAAAAAAGAAGAAACCCAAGATAAAGAGAGGTTTATGGTAATTCATTAGAGCCACTTAGTGCTCAGTCTTCGGTGAACGATCGCTTCAGCAAGTGACACAAGCTTAAGCGAGGCATAAACATGGGTGACTTTTTTAATACTATCGAAAAGCAGTCTGGGCGACTGTCATTACTTTAAATTAAAATGAGTAATTAGGTATGTGTTTGTAATCCTACTAATATTATAAATGTGAAAGTTTGTGAAGATGTTTGGATGTTTAGATGTTTGGATGTTTGTTACTCAATCACGCTCTAACGGCTAATTGGATCTGGCTGAAATTTGGTACAAGGATAGAGTATAGTCCGGAATAACACATAGGCTACTTTTTATCCCGGCAAAATGTTTTCACGGGAAGCGGGAACGGGAACCAAATTTCACGCGGGCGAAGCCGCGCGCATCAGCTAGTATAATATAAAATTAGGCACTACAGTAATGAAATTAGAGATTAAAAAATATTGAGATTTCATAGGAATGACAGATACTTAAATCAAGGTCTTTAATAATTATCATAAACTACATCTAAATCCACTGAATACAAGTCCGAAATTCTAAAACTAACTACCGTATCCTCGAATCTATTTTCATAGTTCATTGTTGGCGTACATAAGTGCATTAAAGGCATACGAATTCCTCGAATTATTTATTGAAACTAAGAATTTGCGCAATGTGCAAGTTTCATGTGCATTTGGAAAGTTGCACCAAAGAAGAATCTTATGAAGACGTCAAAGTTTAATTTAAATGAAGTTAATTTATGTAAGTACGAGTACGTGCCTGTAGTCTAGTTTTTCTTTTTAGTTTTATGAAATTAGATTTTAATTAATTATTAATTTGATCAAGATCAAAAGGAGCGATCAACGTTTGTAGAATAATGTTTCTTTTAGACCTCAAACTGGACTTCAAATCCGAGCGGGGCGAAATCTTTTGCAACGAGAGCGCGGCGCCAAAGTAAAAGGAGAGTATGCAGTTGTAAGCTAGCACATAAGCAATCCGCGCCCAGTGCGTTTGTTCACCTGCCTCGGTGATGCATTCGGTAGTGATGCCGCCTGCCGCGCTGAGGTCCTGGGTTCGATTCCCGGGTGGTCGGTCCAAATATATGTGTGATCCACAAATGTTTGTTTCGAAGTTTTTTCTATGTATAATGTGTATGTATTTCGAAATATATAAGTATGTATATCAGTCGTCTAGATCCCTTGGCACAAGCTTATATTAGCTTAATTTGGACTAGATGATGTTGTGTGAGAATGTCCACAAATATTTATTTATTAAATACTCTGTCGCCGCGCTCTTGCAGCAATCGCCGTCGCTCGTCGCTCCGCTCACCGTTGACAGTTACAGTTTGTCACCTTATAATCTTACTAATATTATAAATGCGAAAGTTTGTGAGTGTGGATGTTTGTTACTCTTTCACGCTCAAACCGCTGAACGTATCGGGCTGAAATTTGGTACAGAGATACATTATAGTCTGGAATAACACATAGGCTACCTTTTATCCCGGGAATAACTTCCCGCGGGAACAAATTTTACTCGGGCGAAGCTGCGGGCATCAGCTAATGATTAAATATATTTACCCAGGACCTAGTTATCTGGGACGCCCGGCACTAGTCTGATAGGTAGGTTACGTGTGGTTTTAGTAATTTCAAGCTTAGCTTGGTACCCGTGGTGATTACTACTACTTTGACACCAGCCTAAATTCTAATACTGTTCGGGCGAGTTTCTAATAAATCAAATACGTACATTTATAAACATACATAGTCACGCCTATATCCCAGAAGGGGCAGGCAGAGGCATGCAGTAGTATACGCCCACATTTTACTATATAGTTTTATGTCCCATGTAATAGGTGGTGAGCCTATTGTCGTGTCTAATAAATTAAGAAAATAATAACTTAAGTTATTGTAATTGTTTATGTATTTTGACGAACTGTATAAAATGTTAAACATCTCGTCAAAATACATAAACAATAATAAAATAAACTAGCTCTGGTACAGACTATGTTCTGAAAACAATAATACATCATGATCATTTTCACTAAGTGGCCATAAAAGGTAGCATGACTAGTAGTAAGGGAGGTAGGAGGCGATCTTTGATTATATTATTCATTTTTATTTCAGAGAGCAATAGTTTTTGAGTAAACGGTTGCCCTAAAGGTGCAGCGCAGCAACAAAATGATGCAGCGTGGGATTCACTTCATTTTACAAAATTGTAGTTGCTATAAGGCATTCAACACTGTCTTGTGAGAAGACAGTGTAATGTGCTAACACTGTCTTCTCACAAGACAGCGTGGGATTCACGTCATTTTAGAAAATTGTAGTTGCTATAAGGCATTCAACACTGTCTTGTGAGAAGACAGTTGTTGAGGATGTTATAAGAAGAAAACTTGATTCTTGAAAGTAACGTTTTATATTTACAGCTAGTACATGGTAGACTTGTTAGCCATATAAATATTATAAAAGTAATGTGGCGCGAGAGACGCGCACCGCGTGGAGCCATGACTATAAAGGTTGTGAACCCGGCGCAATACAGAAGCTTCATAGCTGGTACACAACCGGCGCTAAGTACGGCTTCTCAATCTGCCTGCATAAACAATATGTCAGGTTGCAATACCCGGCGGAATACAGAAGCTTCATAGCTGGTACACAACCGGCGTTAAGTATGGCTTCTTAATTTGGTTGCATAAACAACAGTGTTATGTGCTAACACTGTCTTCTCACATGACATTGGAACATAATGATATTTGGTTTTTATTTTATTATTTATGTAAGATTGTATACTAAATATATAATATTATACCCAGCAAGCGTTTTGCTTTTTTTATTTTATATAAATTAGAAAATGAAAGTTAAAGTTCTAGGTAACCCATATTATTTTTCATACAACGGTCACATTGCAATTCAAAGTATGTGGTAGCGTAAGGAATTAGAAAAAGAAATTAATTATAATGATAATACTAATAAGAGCTACTCAAAATTCAAATTAGATTTAGAAAAAATAAGGTTTTTCGAAACCAATGTCAGCAAAAAACCCCTATCTGTTGCAAGTCCCAAGATGGGATCCAACAGAATGGGCAAAAAAAAAAGTAAGGGTTTGACAGATTCAACGGACAAGGGGATAAATCTTTTTTAAAATTTAACATAACATATAGTAAAATTTACATTATTGGTATGAAAAATTGTTATAATATTTTATGCTTGATTGGCTTGTTGACCCTGCGACTAATAGGTAAGAGGCGTATCATCATATTTGTCCTTTAGTAGGTAGTACCGGTATTTTAAAATGTTCACTAAAATACTAGCTGTGTGTTTACATGAAAACAATGCTTAATACTTTTAAGCATTGTTTACGTGTTATTCTAATAAATTATTTATTGTAATGACAATCGTAAAATCTCAAATAACCTTTATGAAAAAGTGGTAACCCGGATATTCTTTTCGTGGACGGTTCTGTTTTGAGGAACTAAATCTACAAAAAGATACTCCAACTAAAAAACGCACAGCACAAAATGCTACTACTAACAGTAACAACGACCAATTCAACATTCACAAAAACGTTCAACCATTTTCTTCCTCAATTTCTCACCCCGAGGCTAAAACTACTTCCAAGTGATTTACCGACGGCTCCTGCACTACAAGAATACTGTTATTACTTTACTCATTGCTAGCCTTTTATAGGTGTATCATATTTGTGACTTCATTTTACTTAAAAACTACAACCATTGCTATTATTTAACTTAAATAAATTGTTTATGGTAATGCCAATCATACAGTCTCAAATAACCTTTAGGCAAAGTGGTAACTCTGACATTCCTTAGATGGACAGTTTAGTTTTGACAAACAAAATATACAATAAACATACTCCATCTAAAAGCGCAGCGAAAATTTCCTGCTAATAGAGTTACTAACGACCAATTCAACATTCACAACACTAAAACGTTCAAGCATTTTCTTCCCTAATTCCTCACCCCGAGGCTAAAACTACTTCCAAGTGATTTACCGACGGCGCCTGCACTACAAGAATACTGTTATTACTTTACTCATTGCTAGCCTTTTTAGGTGTATCATTTTGTAACATTATAAAATAAAAAAAAATAAAAAAATATTTTAGTAACAAAACTACAACCATTGCTGTTATTTAATTAAAAAACCTACAACCATTGCTTTTATTTAATTAAAATACATTATTTATGGGAATGACAATCGCAAAGTCTCAAATAACCTTTAGGTAAAGTGGTAACCCTGACATACCTTAGATGGACGGTTTCGTTTTGACAAACAAAATAATCAATCAATCAATACATATAATAAAATCGTAACAGGTCGCTGTCTGTACATGGAAGATAAATAAGAAAAAATATTATAGAGGAGCTTTATGAACGCAATAAAACCCAAAACAATGATTTTTAGAATTTTTGTCTGTTTGTCTGTATGTCTGTATATCTGTTTGTCTGTACGGTTGTGCACGCTAATCTCAGTAACCGCTTAACCGATTGCAATGCGGTTTTTTTATTGCGTTGAGGTTTGCTCCACTTAACATCTAGCGTTTATTTCATGTCAATCGGTTTATAAATAAAGAAGTTATAACAGTTTTAAGAATCAGATATTTTGTAAATTTTAATTGTAGGGGTTTCTTTTGAATGTGAGTGTAAATCTAAACTGGCGTGTTGGCTGAATCGTAAAAGAGCTTAATAATTAAGACTATTTTAAAACAATTCAGTCCGCGCCGAAGGCGTGGACTGAATTGTTTTAAAATAGACTTAATCTTCAAGCTCTTTTATGATTAAGCAAACAGGGCAGTTTCACACGCTGCTTGATGAGTCTGATGGAAAAAATACCTCTCCTTTCATACACCTTATGTGACGTAAACGAAGTTGCGGGGTCAGCTAGTATACAATAAAGATACTCCAACTAAAAAAACTCACAGCAAAAATTTGCTACTAATAGAGTTACTAATTCCTAACCCCGAGGCTACAACTACTTTTAAGTGATTTGCCACCGGCTCCTGCACTACAAGAATACTCTTATTACTTTACTCATTGCTAGCGTTTTATAGATGTATCATATGTGTAGCATTATTTTACTAACAAAACTACAACCATTGCTATTATTGAATTAAAATAAATTATTTATGGCAATGACAATCATAAAGTGTCAAATAACCTTTAAGCAAAGTGGTAACCCTGACATTTCTTAGATAGACGGTTTCGTTTTGACAAACAATAGAGATTTTCCAACTAAAAAACTCACAGCAAAAATTTGCTACTAATAGAGTTACTAACAGTACTAACGACCAATTCAACATTCACAACACTAAAACGTTCAACCATTTTCTTCCTCAATTCCTCATCCCGAGGCTAAAACTACTTCCAAGTGATTTACCGCCGGCTCCTGCACTATAAGAATGCTGTTATTACTTTACTCATTACTAGAGTTTTACAGGTGTATCATATTTGTAACATTATTTTACCAACAAAACTACAACCATAGCTATTATTGAATTAAAATAATTAATTTATGGTAATGATAACCATGGTAATGATAACCATTAAGTCTCAAAAAAAAGCCTTTAGGCAAAGTCGTAACCGTGACATTTTTTGTAGATAGAATACAATAAAGATACTCATACTAAAAAAAGCACAGCGAAAATTTGCTACAAATAGAGTTACTAACAGTGCTAACGACCAATTCAACATTCACAACACTAAAACGTTCAACCATTTTCTTCCTCAATTCCTCACCCCGAGGCTAAAACTACTTCCAAGTGATTTACCGACGGCTCCTGCACTACAAGAATACTGTTATTACTTTACTCATTGCTAGCGTTCCGTACAGCTTAATTAAGTGTTCAAACTCAATTAGTTCCGTACATGTTTAGTGTATTGGTGCTAGAAGTACAAGGAATAGGTTATAGGAGCCGTTTCGGAGTCTTGGAATTAATAGTGAGTATTTATGTGTAGGTTACGAGGTTTTCTCTGGTAACTGTTAAACTAGAATGCACTTGCGGGAACTTGTAGCATAGGACGTAGTTACTTTATACGAGTATGTTATTTTAAATTAACAAACTCAATTTCATAATTATGTACTTAACAATTTTTCGTCCATAGTACTGTAAATTAAGTATAATTTTGATACACACACATGAGTATGAAGATGTAACACATGCATACATCTGCAATCTGTCAGAATTTACTTTTAGCCCCTGTCTATAAAATAGATTGGAGAGGGGCTTATGGCAAGACTAGTGTCTGTAGTTTGTGACTCTGTTGCATTAAACTACGTCACTAGGTCACGTGTTTAATGCAACAGAAAGTTTGAAATAAAACAATTTTTTTTTCACTTTCACAATAAACGTTAGAGGGGCAGACGGGTGAGACCGTCTCACGGCTTTTTGTTTGATCTACGAGTAGGTAATAAAAAACAACAGAATCTCATTTTTCATCACCGAATTTCTTAGTTTCTTTTCTGAAAATGAAAAATACAAAACCTAAGTCGTCTTACCAAAAGCATCGAGCTGCGAGCGCGGTTTGCATGTTTCAAGCTAACTTACATAATAAGTATGTCTTAATACTATGACTAGCGGAAGTCACGCGGTTTCACCCGCGTAGCTCCCATTCCCGTGGGAATACGGCAATAGAATATAGCCTTTGTTCACCGAGTATAGTGTAGCTTCCCACCAATGAAAGAATTTTACAAATCAGTTTAGTAGTTTCGAAGCCAAAAATTGAAAGATTTGATTGTTTGTTTGTTTGCATCGAAACAAACAAACAATCAAATCTTTCCTCTTTATAATATTAGTATAGATTATAGACTTGAAACTATTCTTTTACCTAACGCACGTGTTTGCGGAACCTTATAACTCCCTATCAACAAAATTCAGTTAAAACTAAAATGGCTGTCCTAGTAGCAAAACAGAGAGAAACATGGCTATTGTCAATTCAATCCACAACTCAGAATTGTTCTAATTGAAAGGTTCAACATTAATTTGTATTCGCAATAAGTTGTATCTGTAACTAACTTAATTTATGTTTGTTCCGAGGAAGGGTTTTGTGCAAATAATTTCTTTGTTTTGATAATATGCCTTTACATTTCAATCTCTACCCTATATTTTGAACATTTTGACCTTGGGTAAGCTGCCTCTGTTTAACAGAAAAGTTTCTCTATTAGCGAGAAATACCATTTGCATCCAATATCGTAATCAACAATATAATTTTGGTCTCCAGCAGGAATCGAACATGCGTCTTCTGGTTTGCCGGACCAGACGCACTAACCGATGGACCACCAAGACACTGCTCTCGACCGTCAAATTTTTCACCACATTAAGTCTTGGGGCGACGTACGAAGATTTGTGATTGAGTAATTGTCGGTAATTAAACGGTCTATTTTGATTGGCTAGTATAGAGATATTTGATTTTTGTTGTTTCGCTTTGTCATCTATCTCTCAATCCCTGAAAAACTAACGTAGTACGAACGACCGAATACAGGATAAACACAACCAGACGAGTTGTAGTAGGGATTGGCTCTCAGCCATAGGAACTGGTAGGATGAAACTGATAGAATCTATTAGGGGTTTTCAATACTTAGAAAAGTCTCGAAGGAATTTAATAACCTGATGATTCCTGAACCTATCAGTCGCGATCTCCTTACCTGTTTTGAGTATCCTGCCTTTGTACCGGAGGAACATTTCCCTTTTCTTTCAAAAAGCAAAGTTCTAAGACAGAACTAACAACTCTTTTGTACCATTCTTTTTCTGGTAGTTTAATAAGAAGCTGGCGATTTTATGTGTGATATCAAACCGTTATCAACTATTGCTCACCCATCCAGAAGACATAATAGACCTATCGGGATAAAATAAAATTTTCTTTCACAAAATTATTTTCCAACTAACCTTCAAACTGTTTAAAGGAATATTGAAGACTAGCTCAAAGAAGGAAAACTAATTTAAGAATATCAAAGATAAGTAAAATTACTCAAAGGTGTTATTGAACATTCTGGGAAGGTTTCACCAAAGAAATCACTGAAGTTAGAAAACCGATAACTGGAGTTAACAAAATCTACAGTCCCATCGTCGATTAAATCAAAATTCTTCAATTAGTTTTGAATATTTAAGCCCGAAGGCATCGTGACCGATTTAAAATATACCAAAAGCTAATATAAGTAAGTAGGTATCTACAAAATAATTATACACTGTTCTAACAGACGACACGCGGTTTCGCCCACGTAGTTCCCGTTCCCGTGGGAATACTCGTCATCAATCATTGCATCCAGTCTTGTTGGGTAATAGCATGTTTTTTTAAATAACTTTTTGTTGTTTTGCTGACGAGGGAAATGCGTTTGCGTACCTTTATCGCGGCAGCTAATCGAATAAGTCTTTTAAAAATTTCACTTTCAAATTCAGATCTCTTTTTTTTTATATATTATTTGTTCAAGAACTTGTGAAATGGGACTAGCGGTCGTTTCTATTAAAATCTTATAATGGAATATGTTTTAGTCATTGACATTTATATTCTACCGATAGACAGGAACGTCCACACATTCAATATGTTCTAGAGCGAGACTAATGGACTCGCCCAACGGGTACCATAAAACACAATTATTTTAATACTAGCTGTTACCCGCGACTTCGTCCGCGTGGAAATTATGTTATAAGCAAAGTTTGAACCGTATTCTATTTGAGCCTCTAGGATAAGTCGTAACCAAAATGTGGGAACAAATTTAGGACATCCTCCAACTTACCCGGGGAGTTATGCGCTAGATGGATTTTTTTAACGTGAGGAAAATCCCACATGAATGTACTATGACTCCCACTGACTAAAAACCACACGTATCCTACCTAACAGCCTACGATTGGGAGCCCCGGGTAAGCCCACTAAAGGATACCTTAGGACTGCGCTAGATGGATAGGGAGAGACCTCATGGTTTTAGTGGGTCCAAGGCCGGTATGACGTACGTGTTTATTAATTAGCCCCTTTAATAATTATAAGAGTAAGTAGTATGGCGAAGCGCGAACACGAAACGTTTGTTAGATTAGGGCCACAGACTAAAAACTTTACGCATAATCGGAAGAGTTGAGACGATAACACTAACGCTAACGGTAGCCAGTAAATGGCAGTCGTTAAACCAAGTTGAAGACCTTATAGATTTAATAATTTTCAAAAGTAGGCAGTACTAACGCCTGTCCATTTCAACACGGCAATGCGGCTCACCACCTATTACGTTACGTGGGACAAATTAAAAAAAGGTAAACATATAATATGACTCGATACCCCTTTGGGGATAAAGGCGTGACCGTATGCATGTACTTATTATGTTTAAGGTGATTTAATTTATGTACCTATGTCACTGTAGCCAAAGCTCAACATTTTTCAGTAAAGTTGTTTTAAGAATGTTCATTATAAACAACGTTTGTGTGGCGTGTTGGCTTAATCATAAAAGAGCTGCTTAATGGTTATGGCTATTGTAAAATAATTCAGTCCGCGCCGAAGGCGTGGACTGAATTGCTTTAGAATAGACTTAATCTTTAAGCTCTTTTTTGATTAAGCAAACAGGGCAGTTTCACACGCTGCTTGATGAGTCTGATGAAGAAATACCTCTCCTTTCATATATCTTATGTGACGTATACGAAGTTGCGATGGTTAGCTAGTCTATACATATAATAAAACTGTTGAGGGTCGAGAGTCTACTGAAGCCGAAAATGAAATTACATTTTTCATGTGTGTCTGTCTGTCTGTATTCCGAATAAGTATCACGCCGAAGTTACTGAATGGATTTGAATGAAACTTAGTACAATCAGAGCTTATAATCCGAGGAAGGTTCTAGGATACTTTTGATCTCGATATTTTGCGCGGTTCCTTTGGGAGAAGGGATGAAAGACAAAACGGTTTTTTAGTTGTTACTTCTCAATGCGTTTACGGATTCCAAAATTTTTTTTTTAGTGTTATAAAGGGAATACTGTAAGGAATGTTTCACACAACTTTCCATGTTAAAGGTTTTCTAGTTCAGGAATTAGAGACATCCCAACTTTTGCAAAACCTAGAATTCAAGGATCCCTTTGAATGTGAGGATAAATCTAAACTGGCGTGTTGGCTTAATGATAAAAGAGCTTAATGATTAAGGCTATTGTAAAATAATTCAGTCCGCGCCGAAGGCGTTTACTCACGCCCCCCCCCCCCCTTAAAAGCGGGATCGCACCCGAAACCCCCAAAGACGTGGCATAGCACCCGAACCACCTCCTAGGCGAGGACGCAGTGGCGGCCGTGGGTCTGCTGGGAGTCCTGGGACATCCTTCCGAGGGCTTACCCGGGGCTCTCAACCATAGGCTGCTAGGCGTTACTTAAGATTTTTTTTAATTGGTAGGAGTCCGGCATAGCATCCACGATGGATTTTCCTTCACGTTATAAAAAAGTATACTACATATTACATGGCTTGTACATTATTATAGCGTAGCCTGAAATTTGATTTATATTAGTGTGAGCTATGAGATCTAGAAAACTGATAAACTTACTTATTATGTTATATACTAAATGCATATTTAAAAACAAACCCGTACTCTAATGAATTTGATTATTGTTCTTTATCAAGCCTATAAATTACTACTACTAATCTTTACAGTTAGGTACTTTTGATTGTTGCCCGTAAATACATAAACAAATATATTTTGTGTCTGTCAAGCCGTTAGAATAATTATATGAAAGAAAATGAAATATAATTTCATTGACTGCCTCTGTGGCGTAGTCGGTGGTAGTTATACCGCCTGTCGCGCCGGAGGGCTTGGTTCGATTTTTGGGTTGTTCCAATTAGTTGTGTGTTCCACAAATGTTTGTTTCGGAGTTTGGGTGTTTTCTATGTATAATATGTATGTATTTAGAATTATATAAGTATGTATATCAGTCGTCTGGATATCGTAGCAAACACAGAATTTAATTCTTCCCTACCGGGCCTCCAAGATATTTAGCGTGATAATATGTAACCGGTGTGTAAAACCAATCTCTTACTAATATTACTGCAACGTTTTAGTTTAATCAATCCACATACTTACATATTTCATTAGCCTCTGCCTAGTCCCTAGGATATGTAGCGTGATAATATATAGCCTATTTAAAGATCCAACCTCTAGATTGCTATTCAAATAAAAGATTAATTAAAATTATTCAGTAATTTCTGTATTTTGCAAAAATATACAAACAGATTATCATTGTTCTCTGCCGAGGTCCTTAAAAATTTAGCGTAATAATATGTTGTCTGAGTGTAAAACCTATCTCCTACTAATATTCCTGCTGCGTTTTAATTAAATCAATCCAACGGTTTAAACATTTCATTGCTCTCTGCTTAGCCCCTAGGATATGTGGCGTGATAATATATAGCCTATTTTAAGACCACACCCCTAAGTAATATTTGTGCAAAATTTGAACCAAATCTGTTAAGTACTTTTCGAGATCCTTCCGGACAAAGCAAAGCAAACAGACAAACAGACAAACAGACAAAAAAAATTCTAACTATATTTTCAGCTTCGGTATCTTATGTAGAACACCCGGCGAGTATTTTTTTGTTAATATTTTCAATGTACAGTTTTGGCTTTTCTATCATTTTATTATATGTATAGATGAATAATACGGTCTAAACGTTGTATAATTATATTGCTTAGCATTAACTTTAATGTGTTTACATAGGTACATTGCGTCTACAACACTTTGTTTGATAATTCTACCACAATAAATTAAAATATTTCCGTCACGTGCGTGTCATTCGCTTTACGCCTATGACTATGACGGCCTCTGTGGCGCAGTCGGTAGTAATACCGCCTGCGCCGCTGGAGGTCGTGGGTTCGATTCCCACCTGAGACAATATTTGTGTGACCAATAAATGTTTGTCTCAAGTGTATTTAAAAAGTATATAAGTATTAATATCCGTGGTCTGATACCCATAACACAAGCAGGTTATTCCTAGCTTACTTTGGAATCAGATAGCGTTGTGTGAAATGTCCGTGAATATTTATTTATTTATGGCACAAACCGAACTAACCAAGAGGTCAAGTAGATACATGTACCGCGGTTGAGTTGTACACAACGCTTGTTCTAGTATTTTTTCGATGGTTTTAGTATTTTTTCTTTTATTGTCATAAACCTAATGTTTTATTTGCCAATCCGTGATCTGTAAAAGGTTAAGTAGCATTACGTGTTTTTTTTAATATTTAGCTCGCCAAAATGATGCCGCCGTCTGATGGACCACCGTCCCAGTCTGTAAGACTATAGAAAGCGGCCCTCAAGTTTTCGGCCCTATGAAGAACCCAGGATTGTAAGAGGAGGGAAATACGTGCGCTGGCAGGTTGTTCCAGGTTAAAAGTGTTTTGCCAATTAGTCAACAGTCGTCTATGTATCAGCCTTACTATTTTAAAATCCTTATGAAATAGTAACTTTGTTCTTTTTAGGGTTCTGTAAAAATTAAAAACGGGACCCTGTTCATGAGACTTCGCTGTCCATGTGTCTGTCTGCATGTCTGTCAGATCGGTTCTTTAAATTTGGAACGTAATCCTCCTGTATGCCACGTCGAACTCCTATCGACTAAAACCACTATACCAACTGACACTTTATTTTTTATAGTTACAAAATCTTTACAGTATTTTTATAGTTAGTTTTCTTCTGCGCACTCTTGGATGTTAAGCAAAGTGCAGTTTTCCCAAACATCTACAGTATGGAGTCCAACAAGATTTTTGAAACTTCGGCAGCTCTAGTGTTAAAATCTATACTTCTATACTAATATTATAAAGAGGAAAGATGTGTTTTTTTGTTTTTTTGTTTGTTTGTAACGAATAGGCTCCGGAACTACTGGACTGATCTAAAAAATTCTTTCACTGTTGGGAAGCTACACTCTTTGCGGTGAACATAGGCTATATTTTATTCCCGTATTCCCACGGGAACGGGAACTACGCGGGTGAAACCACGTGACGTCAGCTAGTCATCTATAAATAAGCTACCACTTTCAACCAGGTGGAACGTATGCTTGTTTGCCACCTTAGTGGTACGAAAAAGTTGGGTTTTAGTTGTTGAACTTCTATCAAGTTAATGTACCTAATTGTCTAATATATTCAGCATACATCGAGTGGTCACAATTGTATTGTACCCACTTACCCACAAGCCTAAAGCGATAAAAGGGGGCTCGATGCACAAACAATGTTCATAACCACAACAAATACAAGCCATAATCAACTCTATGCAAACACCACATGGTACAATATATAAATTGCAATACTAACAATAAATTTGTTTCGCATCGGTTGCTGCGTCTTCGGGCAATTTATGCTGGCCTGGCGATCTCAACCGGAGATGTATCGCATCCGATCGCTGTACCGACGTGTTCATTTACACGCAAGATTTACTGGTGGTATTCATGTGGCACGATTTGATACTAGAGAGTTTTACCTCGATAAAAATTTATTTGAGTTGGAATGTGGATGAATTGGTCGGAATATTTATCGGATCGGAACTAGGCTAATAGAGAGACCTGTTCTCAGCACTCTATAGACTCACTGTGCGGGCGCTGGGTCTAGCGCGTGGTACAAAGTGGAACAATGTGATGGTGTTGGCACTTACGACCTAAGCCGTAGGTCTGTTGGGAGTGCTGGGTTATCCTTCTGAGGGCTGACCTAGGGCTCCCAATCGTAGGCTGTTAGTTAGGATACGTTTGGTTTTAGTCGGTAGGAGTACGGCATAACACCCATGTAGGATTTTCCTAAAGTTAAAAAAAAGGGACTTACGACCCAGTATGTTAGATTAAGGAAAAGGATAGTAGTGAAGCGTCAGCGCTCACTTCCACAGTCCACATTTCACCACAATTTAGGTCTTTAGAGCCCCTGCTGACGAAGATCATTAAAAGAAAGAAAACTCAAAACACAAATTTTAAATGGATTTGGAAATGTTTCCGTACCAACCCGACTGGTCAGCGTGGTACAGTAAGGTTGGTCACCAGTGTTATTTGTACCGCCTTTTTAATAAACTTATCATATTGAAACTGCCATGATTGGAAAAACTGTTCCCACTTACGTTAATCTCCAGGTATAAATACTAGAGGTGTAGAGTCAATTTATACCAAATAGCAGGTCACTTTAACAGTCAACGTAGAAATTCTTTCAATATTACCAGCAGCTGTGACGTGTTAAGCCAAGATCAGCTTAATTTTATTATTGAATACTGAATACCGCGCTATTGCAACTTCACGCTGAGACCCCGTGTTATGTCACTATGTGCTATCATTATTGTGCTGCTAACTTCACACTATTTCTAGGATGAACGTGTGTATATTGTATGTTTTCTTTTTTTTTTTTCTCTTTTCCAGAACAGTAATGCCGTAAAATGAAACTGATCTAGTTACAAATTAAAAAAATTGGCAAAAAAAGTGTTTCAATTCAAGATACGTAACAAGATTACCTAGCAAATGTACTTCTTTCTATAATCGAAAGGAAGCAATGTATTGGCATGATTTCATTTAGGAGATAATTTTCAAGGTTGGTACAGTACCAGAACAAAAGATTGCTGTGAGTTAAGACAAAGTTGATGAAAGATGTCCGATAAATAAATAAATATTTTTGGATATTATTATCACACAACATCATCTACCCCAACCTAAGCTATAAGCTTGTGCTATGGGATCTAGACGACTGATGGACATGCTTATATAAAATACTAGCTGACCCGCGCAACTTCGTTTGCGTCATAAGTGAAGATTCGCTCGACCGATTTTGTGCAAACTTTACATAAACCATCTACTAAATGGTCCGAACAAAGCCTAAACATTTGGTTTGGATAGGTGAGCCCGTTCTTGAGTTATAAAATTACAACGAAAAGTGGCATTGATTTTTATATATATAGATAATATTTCTAAATATATAGTCATATTATACATAGAAAACACCCAAACTCGGAAACAAACATTTGTGGACCACACAAATATTTGGACTGACCTGGAAATTGAACCCAGGACAGGACAACAACAGCACGGCAGGCGGTTACACTACCGTCTACGCTACCGAGGCAGTCTAATAATAAGTATTCCCTGCAGGCCTAATATGTCACTCATACAATGTATCTTTCGACCTCACTACTAACATGTGGTCATATCTACTGTTATGGCACTTAAGACAATTATTGCTATATCGTACCTACTACAGTGTTCATATATCAACTAAATAGCTGTCATATATCAACAGCATTTAGCTGTAATAAACAAGGTAATCGTTAGCTCAGATGGATGTTTAGAACAGTTGTTGTCAAGATCTTATCAGAAAATTTCGAGTAAATGAATAAGATGTTAACTGTATTTTTTAGACCTTTTTCCAGTGCTAGCAAAAAGGGACCATTTCATGCGTAACATTGTATTAAATTAAATCACATTCTACGGTAAGGAAGTAAAGGTTAAACACCTAATATGGTTAGCAACAAAAAATAAATCTATACTAATATTATAAAGAGGAAAGATTTGTTTGTTTGTTTGTTTGTAACGAATAGGCTCCGGAACTACTGGCCCGATTTGAAAAAAATCTTTCGCTGTTGTGTTCTATGTTCACCGCAAAGAGTGTAGCTTCCACACTCTTTGCGGTGAACATAGGCCATATTTTATTCCCGTATTCACACGGGAACGGGAACTACGCGGGTGAAACCGCGTGACGTCCGCTAGTTGAGAATAATATTTAAATATCTGAAGCGCTCGTAGCCCCGCGGACTCAGTGTTCTGTAAACGATCACTGCAGTTAGCAACATTTACTATGGCCGGATATGGATGGGTGACCACCACGTGGACCACTTTGTGACATTTATTTACGAGCGTTTCCGTGCTTCGGAAGGCACGATAAGCCGTTGGTCCCGGTTGTCAGTAAAATGACAGTCGTTAAGCCAAGTTGAAGGCCTTACGGGCGGCTTGAAAAAATTTCAACTGTGGGTCGTCACAACCTGCGCCCGGGTCGGCAGCGCGTGTGTAGCGCCTCTGGTGTTGCAAACGTCTATAGGCTACGGTTACCAACCTTCCGGTGGGCCGTAAGCTTGTCTGCCACCTAAGTAGTATAAAAAAAAAAATGGAAACTGATTTTGCCAACTGATAAACTCTCTCAAGATTTCGCCATGACTTTTCATGAGATGGATCATTTCAGCGAACTCGGGAACAATAATCCTGTGGTAAATGAATATCAACCAGTGTTTCAATAATTTCAAAGATAATCAAATAGTATTACATGCAGATAGGCCCTGCCCCTCACTGATCAAGCTTCCCCACCCCCGCCAGTCCCGCCACAGCTGTCATTACACTTTGCGGGTGTTTTTAAGGAACATTTGCTTGGTCCTATTGGTCACACACACATTGAAGCTCTGTACGAACATAGCGTGCTTTTAGTGCAGGTGACAATTATTGAAAACGAATCATGTATATGGACTTTCCGCCCTGTCATAATAATATTAAGGTGAAGTGGGACTCAAAATACATATTTTGACATATTTCGAACCAATTTTGCAATGGCGTTACCAAGGATTTCACAATTTTTTTAATGGATAATTATTATTAAGTATATTGACTAGGGTTGTCAGCTCTCCAAAACACGATTGAGTAAATTCGGCTCGATAGAAATTTATCCCAAAGTTGCCTCGAATCTGTAAATTTCCCTGTGACCGCCTTGACTATAATCAATTTTATTCAGTAGTTATATAATGTACCACTCTATTTTTTTTATTTCCATGTCCCTAATAAGTTACCTCGAGGCCCTATGCTGTTATTTATTTATTAAAATCATATTGTTTGAATATAAAAAACGTTTTGTTGAGCGGGAGTGCATTTTGCCGCTATCAGCCACCTCACAGCGCCCGCTCAGTCAGCCGACAGGCTTCGTTGAGGACACCCGTATACAACTTTGACGCGCTCGCTGACGTAATTCGCTGCCGTAGTAACGAAAATGGGTAATAAAAAAAAACAAAAAAGGAAGTATTCTAGGCTTAAGCTCAAGAGCGTAAAAATATCGCATCTGTTTGGGTAAATTTCTTGGGTGTATTATATAAGTTATAGTAACGTTTTCATACTTTCCAATACAAAGTCCGCCTGATGCCACATAATAGATAAGTCCAGAAGATTCACCTATAAATGCGCTCATGTATGTGACGCCCTGACCGAGCTTATAACATGTACATTATTTATATTAATATTTAAGTAAAATCAATGTTATTACGAGTATAATACTAATGACTGATGTATCAGTGGGCCAATTCTCCTAAATTTACAATATAACAGTAGGTATAAACCTTGATTGAGATTGATAAATTAAAACTCAAAAAATTGGTATTCTCCTATCCAAAATTACAGTTTTCAATGCACGTATTGCGTATTGTTGATATTCTGGTAGTCTTACTTTACTACTATTACGTCGTAGTTGATGTAGATAGGTATTGAATTTGAAAGTTGTAAGTATGAGTTTGAATTTTAACCAACAGTGAACTGAAAATAAACAGCTTACAACCCGATACAGTCAATACAACCCTAACTTTGTTTTTAAGCTATAATGTAAAACAGTAATACAATGTTCAATGGATAGTGGTACCTATATGTTAAGCGCTAGAAGATGATTTTGTGAATATATGTTACTTAAAACCGGGACCAACGGCTCAGAAGCACGGAAAAGCAAAATATACAGAAGTGCCTGATGATTTAATATAATTTACGAATTATTTTATTATGATATAATTGAAGTCTGTGAAGATGTTTGCGACAAAATCACGTTCCAACGGTTGAGCAGATCTGGCTGTAATTGGTGGCCTATTAAAATTATTTTATGCTTTTCCAGACTGCAATATATTCCTGAAAATATTATGTATAATTTAGAAAATAGCATGAAGACTATTTTATCCCTGGATATGATCCAATGGCAGGTGGGAACGTGAACAGAATCCTACACAGCTGAAGCTGCGGGCAAGAGCTATGCGAAATGAAACGTAGAATGTTTAATTTGGGTAATGGTAATAGTTTGGACAGGACTAAAGCCTTGTCTAGTCTAAATAACTAGTATCGAAATTTATTCCTTTACACCCTTGCATATATGCATATAGGAATATTCGTTTTTGTATATTCTTCGGTTTCGTATTCAAACGGGACCCTATTACTGAGACTTCGAAGTCCGTTTGTCCATCTGTATCTCATGAACTAGGCAGTTATACATTTCAAAGATGTGTTTCTGCTACCGCTGTAACAACTATAATAATCTAAATCTATACATACTTATATTATAAAAAGGATAGATTTGTTTTTTTGTTTGTTTGTTGTAACGCATAGGCTCCGGAACTACTAGACCGATTTGAAAAATTCTTTCACTGTTGGAAAGCTACACTCTTTGCGGTGAACATAGGCTATATTTCATTCCCGTATTCTTACGGGAACGGGAACTACGCGGGTGTAACCGCGTGACGTCCTCTAGTACTAGATAAAGAATGAATAAGGTTACTCCCATACAACGTAATCTTTTGGCGTCATTTTTGTTGCGAAATCCTCATCAGTGTGCCAGTCCAACTTCAACTTGGCCGTTTTTTACAGTTCCGTATCCAAAAGATAAAATGAGACGAGGAGAGAGTAACTTGATGACATCAAATTAGTTTTGCCTTTTGAAAATGCGAAGAGGCGAAAGCGGTCAGGTATAGAGTAAATAAATGCTGTGGAACAGTACAAGTGGTGGGTATTCAATATGTTCTGCAGGTTCCACCAAGTGCCATCAACCAACAGTATAAATAATCTGTAATAACGCGACCCTATTACAGAGACTACGCCGTCCGTCTATCTCATGCACCACTGCAATCGCTAGGCATTTGAAATTTACGAATACTAAAAACAGAAAAAAAAATTAAGGAGGGCTCCCATACAGGTATTTTTTCTTTTTTTTTGTACAGTACCGTACCATTACACAGTACAGTAAACAGTACAGTAAAGTACCAAAAAATAAAAACTATAAAGGAGAGGGTCAGCAAATTCTTACTTTTTCATTCAACCTGGCAAAAATCGTCACAGGTAAAAAAATAAATTGAAGTACTTCTCAAATATATTATGTTCTATTCTCATACTTTTGACATATCATTTGTAATGACGTATTCAAGGTCTGCACAAAAAACCAGCTTGTTGGGAGTTAATGCAAACTGGAATGTCTATTTTGACTGGACTATTATTATGAAAATGAATTTCATTATATGTTAGTGGTAAAAATTGCATCAAAATCAATTACGTAGTTGCTCACGAGTAGAAAATCTAAGAGGTTTATCTAAACAGGGCGAAAAAAATTGTTATGTAAACTTGTACTTCTGTCAATGATTTCAATTGCGTAGTGAACGGGTTAACGCGCGAAAACGTTTCCGACGCACGGAGCGTCCCGAACATCTTGCGTCTGCTTCACCCCCTCCGAATCGCTGGAGACACAATTGCACTTCGCCTTAATAGTGGCTTTTTGGTGTTAATATTGTAATATATTTCTCAGTATATCTGCCCTTTAATCGTGTTCAACTAGAAATTAATAATGAAACAGTCCGCTTTTACAATATTCCCTATGATTCATTACCATATATTGGAAATTTAATTGAAAACGTCTGGCTTCGGTCTACGTTCAAATTAATATATGTAGTATGAATTTGTTCACATCGTGACCTGTATGACTTATTCTTGTGTGAATTTCGATCTTCCAGTCATGTAATTTATGCATTTTTTACCATAAAAGTAGGTAGAGGCACATTCTATAAAGGGTGTATCAGTTGAACGTATTCTGAGTCTTTTTTTTGTCTTCTGCAAATGAATGTAATTTTATTGGTGTTTTTAACCAATTTTTAGGGTTGCGTATCCAAAGAGTAAAAACGCGTCCGAATTGCTGGGACTTCGCTGTCCGTCTGTCAGTCTATCTCCAGGTTGTATCTCAGAAACCGTAATAGCTGAAATGCTGACATTTACACAGATGGTGTACCTATTTCGGATTTTTTTTATATTTAGCTCGCCAAATTGACGTCGCCATCAGCCTGATGGAAAGCCGTCGCGCATCTAGCGGGGCCACTTCTGACAGTGGTCCTCAAGTTGGCGGCCCTGTGATGTGTCTCTTCACGCTCCACTTGAAGAACCCGGGATTGTAAGATGAGTGAAAAACGTGTGCGGGCAGGTCATTCCATGTTTTTATAGTTCGACAGAGGAACGATCTTTTGAAACGCTCAGTTCTGGCGAAGATTTTGCAGATGCCCGCAGCTTCGCCCGCGTAAAGTTTGTTCCAGTGGGAACATATTCCCAGCATAAAAAGTAGCCTATGTGTTATTCCAGACTATAATGTATCTCTGTTCCAAATTTCAGCCCGGTCTGTTCAGCGGTTTCAGCGTGAAAGAGTAACAAACATCCACACTCACAAACTTTCACATTTATAATATTAGTAAGATTATACTAAAATGAGTAAGAAATTAATTAGCATTTAAGAGGACGAAAAAATCACGCTCGTTGTAAGAAAATACAACAAACATGATTTTTGTCATTCTTTGGAACGGAACCCTGCGTCCGTGAGTCTGACTCTTACTGTATTCTCACCTTTTCTGTTTTTCCTTGTTTATTTAAAACTTTGAAATAATTTCACACCCCACAAATTTATCAGACGGCAATTATTAGCAACTAAATAAAATGCAAAGGGCGCTTACCATGCAACAGTGCTGTCGGAGCATTCAATAGTGCAAATTGCGGAAAGGACAGAGTCTGCGAATGACTAAGTTGAGCTGTGGTGCTAGTTATAAGGAAAAGCGAAATAAGAAATTGTCATAAAATTTCTGAAACATGCAAAAGATTTTCATTTTAGACTTACATTAATCGTACTCATTTTCTTCTGGAAAAACCAAGCTATAACGGTTTTGTTATAGAAAGAAGAAAGAAAAATAATTTAGCCAGCCACAATAGATATATAATGCGTAACAGTGCACTGTTAATTAATAGTTTAAAAACACGAGAAAATCATGTTTTTATAAATGTGACCTTATCCTTAATCTGACAAAAAATCATGCAGCTTCCGCCAGGAAAGTCTTTCCTGTTCCAGCGCCCCACGCTTTTACAATCAAATATTATAATTAAAAGCACATAGTTTACACTTCAGCCCCGAAATAGAGGCAACTTCAACGATCCTTAATTTATTTTTGGTTTTTACGTGCATTTATAAAAGCGTGTTTTTCTAGGGTTTCTAAACCATTTATTTATTTTATACATTTTAGTCACAACATATACTCCTTTACTAGCTGTTCCCTGCAGCTTCATCAGCGTAGAAGTCGTTGTCGCGTAAAACCATTACCCTCCTTTTGCGCAGTCAGTTAAATAATAATAATAATAATAATCATTTAATTCAAGCAACAAGGCCCATAAAATAACAATACACAAAAACAAACTTAATATACCTAAACTAATACATAATATGAAAGCAATCTAGTTCACATAGTATTTAATGCACACGAATTATACGGCGTCAGTGTGCTGCGCTGCTTGGTGTAGTTCAATGTTCCCCTGAAGCGGCGGTACACTACACCCTTCGGCCAAAATTCTTCACTCAGGAAGGTGGACAGATTTTGTGTCGGAACCCGCACCGTAAAAGAACTGAAGTCGAACTAAAGAGTAGCCTATGTTCTTCCCTTGAACTCAAACTATCTTTATACCAAATTTCATCAAAATCGGTTCAGTGGTTTAGGCGTGAAAACGTAACAGACAGACAGACAGAGTTACTTTCGCATTTATAATATTTGTAGGGATTTCTGTATTACATGGTGTTTTGTCTGAGCTCGACTAATGTGAAAATATTTCATTAATATTCTAATATATATACATTTTATGCAGGTACCTATGTCAATATTTACACTCAATACTAACTTTAATATATAATAGGTTTGTTATAACCTTAAACCCTAATCGTGGTCAAAGTTCATTCCAATACTTTTCTAACAAATCCAAACACAGCTATGATACGATGTTCAATCATGAAGTTACAGTTCATTTCTTCCATCATCAGATCAGTTTGACAGTACCTACCATATTATTGTTATCAGAACTACAAACATCTGCCAATTTTCATGATGCTACGATCCTTGGAAGATGGTTAAATTAGTTACCTGAGATTCCATTGCATAGTTTTACAAGTCAATTAAGAAAAGGTTTGTTATAACCTTGAAACCTAAGCGGGGTCAAAGTTCATTACAAGACCTTTCTGACGAATCCAAAAACAGATATAATTTGATATTTCATCATGAAGTTCCAGTGCATATCTTCCGGCTCCATCATCAGATCAGTTCGACAGTACCATATTATTGTATTGCCATCAGAACTACATACAGCTGCCAATTTTTATGACGCTACGATCCTTGGAAGCTGGTTAAATTAGCTACCTTAGATTCCATTTTTTCCATCGAAGTTTCAGTGCGGATCTTCCGGCTCCATCATCATATCAGTTTGACAGTACCATATTATTGTATTGTCACCAGAACTACATACAGCTGCCAATTTTTATGACGCTACGATTTTTGCAAGATGTTTAAATTAGTTTCCTTAGATGCCATTACATTGTTAGTTACATACACGACGACCTTATAAAAGCGTATTAAAAAATAAAAAATATATGACTGACTGTGACTGTCAACAGTGTAGCTTGTCTTGTCAGTGCTAAATTACAAGTTATTTAACCAAATTTTGTCCTTCGAAACATGTAGAGAAAATTGTAGAGTTATGTACATAAGTTTTAAATCTTACTATACAACCTTAATTAAATACGATTACAAGATTTATGTAGGTGCGTTGCTATTAGTCAGGGTTACAAAATTTCAAAAGACTTTGGGCAGAAGTTGGGTCAGATGCGTCGTAACAATAAATCTTTTTTGAAATACACTACAACTAATTGTTATTTTCCGAAAGTAAAGTTTTTAATTATAGAGATTTTTTCAATATTTAAGTATTTACCACATTTATAATCACCACAATAATAAAACGTGTTATTTTAATACGCTTTTTTCTTACACCTTAATCTTAGCACTCGTACACAGTGACTAACCTCTAAAGAGAGGGGCGGGGCGGAAATTACGTGGCACGAATCAACGTAGCCACGCTGTTTATGGTAACTACATCATTACAACTACAACATGAGTTTCTGAAACTTGGAAACCACTGTGTAAGGAAACTGCTACATACTTTGTGTATTAAATGCTTATTAATTTCAATAACTGAAATTACGTAATGATTACAGTACCTAACAACTTAAATGTGATATACTTTTATAACTTCTTAGATGAAAAGCATTAATTATTGGCTCAAAAAAACCCGAGGGTATGGACCTCAACTACACCAGGTGTTGCCTTGGCGGTGTCGTCTCAATTGCTGTCTTATCATATTTATGACGAATATTATAAACATTTTTTTTCTAAATCGTTGACTTGGTAAACACTTGGTAAAAACTTGGTAAGGACTTCAGTAAACAAATCAGTGAGTTTTCAGATTCTGGATCCTTCCATTTTTAGCAACTGGTATCTCTAACAGAAGTAAAAAATCTAATAATCTTAGATATACATTTCTTTAACGAGAATATAATCCTGCATGGATGCTATACCGGACTCCTACCGACTAAAAACCACACGTTTCCTACCTAATGCCTAAGGTTGGGAGCCCCGGGTAAGCCCTCGGTAGCTATTTTCTTTCTTTTAATTTGTGGAAGTCCTCATGGATCATAATAAATAAATAAATTTTCACGGACATTTATTTTCACACAACGCTATCTGATCCCAAAGTAAGCTAGGAATAACCTGCTTGTGTTATGGGTATCAGACCACGGATATTAATACTTATATACTTTTTAAATACATTACATATTATACATAGAAATACCCAGACTCTTGAGACAAACATCTATGGGTCACACAAATATTTGTCCCCGGTGGGAATCGAACCCACGACCTCTAGCGCCGCAGGTGGTATCACTACCGACTACGCCACAGAGGCAGTAATAATAATAATGCTGGACTCCTACCAGTTAAAGCCACACGTTGGTCTTCAACCGGCTACGGCCGGGAGACCCGGGTAAGTCTTCGGAAGGATGTTCCGGGATTCATATCAATAGGCTTATGTCGATTCCCAGTACAAAAAGGAAAACCAATTTACACGATATTTCGTTCTTTTTAGGTCTGATGGGTACTTCCGTTGGATAGAAATTTAGTGTGACACACTGGACCTTCGTGTAGAAAGCTATTACGAATGGAAAATAGTAGAAAGTAAATAATGACCCTACTAGTCGTGTCCGATATTGTACGAATCCCGTAGCATAATACATGGCCGTATGTACAACAATGTGTAGAAATATGTAATATTTTTGACATTTATTATTATTGCTCCACCCTCTTGGGTAATAGCATGAAGATAAATAGCCTACCGCCTCTTTCTGGGAGCGAGTCATGCTCGTGAAAGAGGTGGCGGGGCGGGAACGGGAGAGAACTCTACCACCCGAGTTCCGCAGTTGGCGGCCTGGGCGCGGACGTGTCTTCGCCGAAGACTACCTATCGGCCTCTATGACCGGGGGCCTGAGGACGATGAGTGGGCTGCTCACCGTTCTTACAGAAGCAGGACTATGATGGTAGCGTGACGTGAAGAACTCACGCACGCCCCCCTTAGAAGCGGGATCCCACCCGAAACCCCCTAAAGACGCGGGATTGCACCCGAACCGCCCCCTGGGCGAGGCTACAGTGGAGGCCATAGGTCTATTGGGAGTCCTGGGACATCCTTACGAAGGCTTACCCAGGGCTCCCAACGTTAGGCTGTTGGGCGTTACGTGAGGTATTTTAGTCGGTAGGAGTCCGGCATAGCATCCATGATGGATTTTCCCTCATGTTAAAAAAAAGAAAATATACGTAGCCTATGTTACTTTAATTTTATAGGCATGGAATAAATTAATTCTTAAAATTGGTTGAATAAGTTCAAATAGATTACTCAAACTATAATTGATCGTCTACTAATCTATATCTATACTATTATTTTAAAGAAGAAAGATTTGTTTGCTTGCATTGAATAGGCTCCTAAACTACTTTGAAAACCGATTTGAAAATTTTACAGTTGGGAAGTTAACTCTTCGCGGTGAACATAGGCTATATTTTATTCCTGTACTCACACGGGATCAGTAACAACGCGGGTGAAACCGCGCGATGTCCGCTAGTAATTATTATAAAGGGGAAAGATTTGATTGCTGGTTTGCATCGGATAGGCTTCGAAACTACTGAACTGAATTGAAAAATTCTTTTACTGTTTGGAAGCTACACTATCCCCGATGAACATTATACTATAATTTTTATACCGTATTCTCACGGGAACATGAGCTACGCGGGTGAAACTGCGGGATATCTTGAATTTACATTGTGAATTGTCTCATTTTCAATATTGCCTGCGCGTATAACTGCACGCTTAACAGTAAGTCTGTGTGTAACATTCGTACATCCGACACTCTACATTTCAACACACGGATGTTCCGTGCTCCAATTAGGACGGACTGGTCTGCCTAATTCCTATTAGTGGTGCGTTGGTCTTAGTAAACCGTTCGTAGCTCGTCTATTTCTATTCTACGTTCGTTGGACTTTGGTGTTGAAAGTTATTGTTTACATACTCACACTACCCATGTGTATTTTTCGATTTTTTTTGTTGATTTTAAGAGCTTGTATACTTACTAAACTCGGTGTTATAGAACTGTGATAGCAATAAGCACCCAAAACCCCATAACATACATATATGTATACAGGGTGAATTTTTGAAAAGGGCTTGGATGGCCAAATCCTAAACTATAAGGAATAGCTAAAAATGCTCAAAGGAGTCACGAGCCCGATTTTGATAAAACTTAAAACGTCATCATTAGATTTTTGAAAAACCAATAATCCTAGCTGGGAATCGAACATATTGATTTTGAAAAAAAAAACACACCCTTTATATTACACCATATGATAGTGTCGCTGATAAGTATCAAATTCTGCGAAGTAATGATATACGGCAAATTTAAGGTAGGTTTTGAATTTTGATGGAATTCATATTTCTTGTACCTAAATTTTGAATCATAATTTATTTCGTTCGAATTTCCAGAATAGTTCGTAACTATTCCGTGTTTTAAATCATGCTCAGAATGATTCTTTGAGGAATATTCTAAACGGAATCAATAATATTTAATGCAGTATGATCGTTGAGGTCTCGAATCCAGCTATGTATTAAAAACAATGGTCTACATTTTGAACAATTCATCAGATAACGTAAGAAAAATACGAAAGATGAGCAGTTTCCCTTAGTTTGCCGTATGTAATTACTTCCCAGAATATGATCCTTAATAGCAACACTATCGAATGGTGTAATAATATAGGGTGTGTATTTTTTTTCAAAATCAATGGGCTCGATTCCCAGCTAGGATTATTGGTTTTTCAAAAATCTAATGATGAGGTTTTAAGTTTCATCAAAATCGGGCTCGTGACTCCTTTGAGCATTTTTAGCTATTCCTTATAGTTTCGGATTTGGCCATCCAATCCCTTTCGAAAAATTCACCCTGTATAGTCACGCCTTTATCCCCGAAGGGGTAGGCAGAGGCATAGTATACCCACATTTCACTTTATACACTCGAGAGCAATGAATCCGGGTCACTTAAAGAATCCTAAAAATCTCGGAAACTAAAAATGCTAGGTTAATGCAATAAATTGTATTTAATAGACAATGTAATACTCCTTAAATGAAGGTATTAAAACTTCTTAGTTATTGTAAAGTTATATCATAAAAAAATCAAATTTGAAAAAGGGCCACTTTCGAAGATGGAACTACGAAATTACAGCATTTGGTGTTGCTTTTGTTTGTAATCTGTCATTTATGTGGGTACATAAACCATGTTGATAGTGCTCTATATTCATTAATCAAGCTGAAATTATGTCGCTTACGCCTGAAGAATGCACCAGAATACTTACAATGCTGGAAACCGGCCGGAGTCAGCGCGATACAGCCAGGACTGTCGGTGTGTCGCTGTCAACAGTACAAAGAGTTCTCCGACGTTACGAAGAAACTGGTTCTAACCTACGCAGACCAGGAACGGGCAGAACCAGGTGTACCACAGCACGAGAAGACCGATACTTGGTGAACACCATGCTTGGAAATCGCTTTCTCACAGGAACTGAACTCACCAATCAGTTTCGACGCCTCGGAGGAAGTAACCCAAGTGCATGGACAGTAAGACGTCGGCTTGCTGAATCTAACTTAAAACCCCTTAGACCTGCAAACGGCCCTAAACTGGAGCGTGGGCATCGTATTTCGAGACTAAGGTATGCCCAGAGCCACGTAAATTGGAGTATTGAAGATTGGTCAAAAGTTATGTTCTCCGACGAATCAAAATTTATGCTCTACAAGCACGATGGAAGACACAGAGTGTATCGAAGACCAGGGGAAAGATTCAAGCAAGCATGCATCGAAGAAAAAGTAGCCTACGGTGGTGGGTCTGTACTTGTGTGGGCCGGAATTTCTTCTGAAAGTCGCACAGAGCTGGTGATCATAGAAAACGGCTCTTTAACTAGCGTAAGATATGTGGAAGAAATCCTCAATGATCACGTTGGTCCATTTATGGTCAATTTAGGTGAGGATGCTATATTTATGCATGACAATGCCCGACTTCATACAGGTAGGATTGTGAATGACTACCTTCAAGAGATGAACATTACTCGTATGGAGTGGCCAGCGCGCAGCCCGGATATCAACCCGATCGAGCACGCTTGGGACGAGCTAGGCAGATGCGTAAAACAACGAAACCCTCCCCCAATCACGCTTCGTGAGCTCAAAATTGCTCTCACAGAGGAATGGGAGAATATTCCCCAAAATCGTATAAGGAACTTGGTGTACAGCATGCCAAACCGCGTAAACGCAGTAATGGAAGCACGAGGAGGCAATACGAAGTATTAAAATTCAAGAAAATCGTAATAAAGTTCAAAAATTTCATGTTTCCTATTTTTGTTTTAAGGAGAGATCGGCAGTTTTTTCTTTATGTAATTTTGTGTTAATAAAATGTATGGTGACTCATATTTTTTTTACTTTCATTTAAGGAGTATTACATTGTCTATTAAATACAATTTATTGCATTAACCTATCATTTTTAGTTTCCGAGATTTTTAACATTCTTTAAGTGACCCGGATTCATTGCTCTCGAGTGTAGTTTTATGTAGGTAACCCCATAACAAGAGGGCTAAAAACTGAATCCAAGAGGAGATACCGAATGTTGGACAAAGTAGTTATTATTATAATATGGCCCGCGACGAGCCTAGCGACCACAGAGTTTCTAATCTAGCTGAATAAAAGAAAAATCTTAGCTTCAAGGTCTCAGATGCATAAGTAAACCTGTTCTCGTATACTTAGCGGACCTGAGTTTATATTTCGGGGTCTGGTAGGATAACTACAATATCTGTATGCCTTCAATCTTACATATCTCAAATGCTTGGATACACGAGCCTAATGAAAAGACCATTAATTGCCATATTAATGAACAAAGTACTATTTATATCCTCGTCAATGAACTCGACACAACCGATAGTTAGAACCCGCTTAAACGACCGCTGCTGACTGAACTCTTTCATATCTAATAAACATAGCCTCCTTAATGTTACACCGATGTTACGAACGGATATTCAACAAGATTTAACCAGCTAAAACCCACAGAGTCCCTTCCTATCCGTGTGTCGCGGCAACAGGGGCCGACGTCCTAGAATACCCAGCAGAATTTGAGCAACATCGCAATTTTTGCCTCTTAATGTTACACCAATAGTTATCTATACTAATATAATAAAGAGAAAAAAAAATTGTTTTTTGTGTTTTTGTTTGTTTGTTTGTAACGAATAGGCTCCGGCACTACTAGACCGATTTGAAAAATTATTTCAATGTTGGGAAGCTGCTCTCTTTGCGGTGAACATAGGCTATATTTTATTCCCGTATTCCCACGGGAACGGGAACTACGCGGGTGAAACCGCGTGACGTCCGCTAGTTACATAAAATACCAAATGTCAACGACCAATCTTTTTGAAAGAACCTATAAATAAACTCATTCAGAACGACTATCATAAAAACCTTCTCGAACAATTTGCTCCCAACCTTCGGAACAAAAAGAGGGAGCCGACTAACGACATACACAAAGAACCCTTGATATATTCGCTATTTCATAGTTGAAATCTGACACAAGTGGAACCGCAGGCCGCCTAATTGGAGTGGATACAAGTACTTACCTGTATGTAGTTGTGTGGCTGAGATTGTTTTGTTGGTTGAGTATAGGCCTGATAGTTCAAAGTTATTTTCTAAATGGATTTTGGAACCACCAATTACTGAATAGATTCGATCGAAAGCATCCATGATGGATTTCCACGCATAAAAAACTTATATTAAGGTAACTGGACAGATGTTTCCTAACTTCGAAATAAATTTATTCTAAACTAGCTGATGCCCGCAGCTTCGCCCGCGATGGCGCTGTATGTGAAAAATGATTTTCCCGCTTTTCTGTTGAATTTTTTTCTGAATTTTCTTTGCTATAAACCTTGCGGAGCCCGAGACCTTTCCAACGAATGCAAAACCGTGGAAATCGGTTCATGCGTTCTGGAGTTATAGCGTCAGGAAGGAAAACCCGACTTATTTTTATATAATAGATTAGCTGTTGCCCGCGACTTCGAACGCTGCATTTTATATGTGATAACTTTTTTTTTTATGAACTGATTGACATGAAACACTAAATGTTAAGTAGAGCAAACCGCAACGCAATAAAGAAAACCGCAATGCAATCGGTTCAGCGGTTGCTGAGCTTAGCGTGCACAAACGTACAGACAAACAAACAAAAATTCTAAAAACCATTGTTTTGGGTTCTATTTCGTTCATAAAGCCGCCCTATTTTTTTTTTCTTGCATACCTTCAATGTACAGACAGCGACCTGTTACGATTTTTTGATATTGATTGATGTATTGATGATTGTCTTTATTTGGACATGATAGAAAGCATATATGCGCTTCACCAGCCTACTAATTTTGATAGTAATGTACAGCAGCTAGGTGTGGTATTCCTGACCGTGGAACCGGGTTAAGACTGCCAGCGACACCACCACCGTTTTCCGCCTAGTCTCTATCGAGGTTCGAGACAAAACTAGAGGTCAAATAGCTCTGTTTTGGTGAAGAGAGTCCCTGGTATTTTCTCTGGGGTTATAGTTAGTGATCCACGAACTCCACTACGAGTAAAATACTGTATCCTACTAATATTATAAATGTAAAAGTTTGTGAAGATGTTTGGATGTTGAGATGTTTGTATGTTTGTTACTCAATCACGCTCTAACGGCTGAACGGATTGGGCTGAAATTTGGTACAGAGATAGCTTATACTCTGGAATAACACATGGACTACTTTTCATCACAGAAAGCGGGAACGGGTACCGAATTTCACGCGGGCAAAGCCGCGCACATCAGCTAGTACTAACTATAAAAAACCTTGATGGTTAAGTAAATCCAAAGTCCATTTTGGTCTATTTTAACGTAAGGAAAATCTTACATGGATGCTATGTCGGACTTCAATCGACTAAAAACCACACGTTTTCTACCTAATGCCTACGGTTGGCAGCCCAAGGTAAGCCCTCGGAAGGATGTCGTCAGGACTCCCAACAGACCTTGGCTAACACTGCGGCCTTACCTTGGGGGTTCGGGTGCTATCCCACGTCTATGGGGGATTGTTCGGGTATCTCGCTCCTTGGGGCGTGTAACGTGCGTGAATGTTTCACGTCACGCTGTGTTGTTCTAACTTTGTTTCTTTTAGTGAACACGAATCGTGAAAGCCATAGACTCACAACCTATTCTCGTTTATCTAATTATATACTACTAGTGGACGTCACGCGGTTTAATCTGCGTAGTTCCCGTTCCCGTGGGAATACGGGAATAAAATATGGCCTATGTTCACCGCAAAGAGTGTAGCTTTCCAATAGAAAAAGAATTTTTCAAATCGGTCCAGTAGTTCCGGAGCCTATTAGTTACAAACAAACAAACAAAAAAAAAATCTTTTCTCTTTATAATATTAGTATAGAAAGTATAGATACATGTCATCCTGTGAACCATATTTCTAGCAAATAAAAGAAAAAAAAAGAAAAGATATTTAAAAGATAGAGAAATAGGGAAGTACATACTGGGGAAAAGAAGCAACTATGTACACTGTTTATAATGGTTGAGTTTAACTTTTTACAGCGCCATTTAAGTATAAGTTTCATAATATTCCCTTTAAAATTACACAAGGGGATAAAATAATGAATTCAAGCTAGACCTGGTAATGACCTAAGTATAATTAGTAAGCCCGACCGCGGTTCCGTGGCTTAAGCCGTTACGAGAGAGGAAATAACAGCTATTTATTGAGAATGTTAAATTTAAACATGAAATTGTTTAAACGGGGCTTATTTCATTTTGTTTTGAGTTACTCTTGCTTGACGATACTTATTGGAGTGGAAATAAGGGTTGATGAGACAAAACTGGTATCGTAAAGTATTTAAGCGGAATTTAAGTATATGCTCAGTAACAGTAGGTACTTACAGTCAGGCGCAGTAGGCTGGCTGTTTGCCATTGATTTACTGTTATAGTTTTTTTTTACTGTGGAAACTTTGTTTTTTTATTTATTTATTTATTTAAACTTTCTGCACAAATCAATTTGTACAAAGGCGGACTTAATGCCAAAGGCATTTTCTACCAGTCAACCTTTGGGTGATGCAGAGATAAGTTAAAGTAGGTGCTTAAAGTATATTGACGAAAGTTAAAGTATTAAATGGAACAAATTACAAGTTTCATAAAAAAATCTAATATTGAGAACTTGCAGTTACTAAGTACTAAGGTACATATATATGTATCATATTATAAAGATGAAATATATATCTACGTCATGTATAAGATAAAAAATAAAGATAAATACCTTACATGTATAAAAAATTCATTATTAAATAGATATTAATATAAATATATAGATATAAATAAATACAAACAGGATAATCCTAAACAATAATATTAATGTTCTGCCTATGGGACCATATAGAGTTGACGTACTCTGTTCTTAAACGATAAGCGGTTTGTCGATGTCCTGATTTCGAGAGGAAGGGCATTCCAGAGAAGAATGGATCGCACTGGAAAAGAGGAGTGGACAAGACTTGAAGTGTGAGTTGGACAGTGCAGAAGAAGATTATTAGAAGAGCGTAGATATTTGTCATGATTAGAGCCAAGTAGATGAAGTTGAGATTTTAAGTAAGTAGGGGCATTGGGAGAATTAAGAAGTGAAAAAATTAAACATACAGCTCGCAGACTACGCCGTCGACGAATAGTTAACCAACCCAGCTCCTCACGAAAAGCCGAAACATGGTCATACTTCCTAAGATTGTAGACGAATCGAATGCAGTTATTGAGAAGTCGGTCGAGTTTATTGAGCAGATCAGCATTCAGGTCGAGATAGCACACATCACCATAGTCAAAAATCGGGAAAATTAAAGTCTGCATAAGCATTGTTTTGGTTTTGGCAGGCAGAAAGTTTTTGAGACGATAAAGCGCCCGAAGTGTCCCAGTCACCCTTTGGCTGACTTTAGTAACCTGAACCCGCCAACTCAAGGTTGAATCAATATGTAAACCCAGATTCTTAACACTTACAGTAATAGGAATAACTTTTCTGTTAAAGGTTATGGACGGAAGAGTCAGTTTATTCAAACAGTTAACCATGTGATTAGTCCCGATTATTATACATTGGCATTTGTCGGGGTTGACTGCCAGCCCAAATCTATCACACCATCTACCTATTATTCCCAAATCCGTGTTCACACAATCGATCGCCTCTGAGATATTGTCCACAGAGGCTTGGCAATACAACTGCAAGTCATCAGCATATAAGTGATACGCACTCTGAAGATCAGAGGTTAAGAGGTTGATAAATATCGAAAAAAGAAGAGGAGATAGTATGCCGCCTTGAGGGACCCCAGAGTCAAGATTGCACCAACTCGACGACATCTCATCAACACAAACTGACTGCTGGCGACCCCGAAGATATGAAGAAAACCAATCCAGCTCGTCCGAAGAGATCTTTATGTGGGCAAGGATTGCCAAAAGTATGTCGTGATTAACGCAATTAAACGCGTTGGAAAAGTCCACTAAGACCATCACTGTGGCCTTAGCTGTTTCCATCCCATTTCTGATGTCACCAGTTACTTTTAGGAGTGCTGTAGTCGTGCTATGTCCTGGTCTAAATCCTGATTGTAGGGGATTTAGTATAGCATTACTGTGTACAAAGTTGGACAACTGTCTATGCACGCATGCCTCCAGCACTTTCGATAGAAAAGGAAGAATAGAGATTGGACGAAAATGGTTTGGGAGAGAGGGATTGGAAATTTTGGGAAGGGGACGAACATAGGCTTTACGCCACAAGCTTGGAACTTGTCCAGAAGTTAGGGAAAAGTTAATAATGTGTGAGATAGCAGGAAGAAGCAGGTCTAGGATAACCACGATCATCCGACGACTTATGTTGTCACAGCCCACTGCCTTCGATTTGATGGCCAAAATAATCCTCTTGATCTCAACGGACGTGACTGGAGAAAACTGAAAAGGTGGATAACTGGGAACTGTTAATCCGGCTACGAAGTCAACCGTTTGACGCTTGGTTAGGCCATCAATTGCGAGAGAGGTGGAGAAATAACTATTAATAGCATCTAACTCAATTGTCTTGGGTAGCTCCAGCTGCCTTGGTTTACCAATTCCCAGTGTCCCTAGAAACTTCCATACATTAGCTGGTGATGAATAAGTTATGTTGTCGAAGATGTGTCGGCGTTTAGCGTTGCGTATCACCTGATTACACCGATTCCTTGCTGTTTTGTAAGAGCTCCAATGTATGTCCGTACGATGTTTTTTAAATTTATGAAAAGCCCTATCTCTGCGTCTCATAGCAATTCGCACTTCATCCGTTAGCCACGGCGCTGGGGGATGCTTTAACTTCACCCTCCTAACAGGAGCATGAATATCGAAGAGGCTATTTAAAGTTTTATTAAAGTACAGAATTTTGTCATCGACTGTGGTAGCCTCTCCCAAAGGCTCCCAGTTGATCTCAGCAGCATCGGCGCACAACTTATTAACATCCATGCGCCCAAAACAACGTCTATGCAACACTTTAGGTTTGAGTTTAGGAGGTTTGAGAATATATGACAGATAAATTAAATCATGATGTGAAAAAGCCGGCGCTAAAAGCTGACCGTGCAAACGTACAAGATTAGGAGAAGAGGTAAGAATTAAGTCGAGCCAGGTATCATCTGTATCTTTATTGTGGTGTGTGGCCTCAAGTGGCAAAATATGAAGACTGGCTGACTCGACTATGTGAAGGAGTTTTTCAGCTCTTGAAGAGTCTACTAGAAGATTAGTGTTAAAGTCACCCATGATGATGTAATGCTCATAATCAGACCCCAAAGATTCTAAAACCAATTCGAAATCGGTGAAATAATCAACGCTGGGGGGACTATAGACAACGCCAAGAATCGTTTTTATACCCTTGACCCAAACCTCAAGAAAGAGGAACTCTGCAGTGGCTGAGTATTGGGGAGGAGATGAGGCAACTATTTTGAAAGGCAGATCACTACGGAGGTATATTGCAACCCCACCTCGCTCCTTACCGATCCTGTCGTTTCTAATTAAAATAAATCCTGGGAGAGGGTAGGAAGTAGAGAGTAGTTCAGGCTTTAGGAAGCTCTCAGAAATCAGAACCGCATGGGCGTGTGAGTCAGCGAAAGTAGCTACAAAGTCACTGTAATGACCAGCCACGCTTTCTGCATTAATATGACAAATATTAAATGACCGTCCCAGTTCTCGTTCAAAACGCATACGAAGTTCATCACCAACTGTAGCAGTGTTATTTGTGATTGAGCAAAAACTGTCATTCTCAGATGGTGTATCAGTTTCATAGGCAGAGTGGAAGGAATCATTATTAGCAAACAAGTCACTCATAATGTTTAAAATAAAATAATAATAATATATATAAATATTGTATAAGTACTTAGATAATTATTAATATACTTACGATAAAGAAAAGTACCAGTATAATTATAATATTTACGCTGAGCTGATGTAAGTCTCAGTCTCTGCACACCAGTTGCATATACCTACTGCTCCATCGAGGCAGTCGACTTTTGTTCAAACTATGAAATTGTATATGCCAGGGCTTCCCAACCTGTGCGCCGCGGCGCCCTGGGGCGCCGTAGAAAGTCCAGAGGGGCGCCGCGAGGCGCCTCGCGGCGCCCCTCTCTCAAAAAATAAAAAGAGCACAAAAAGAATAGCCCGCCAAGATTTTTGCCAAATCTGCTTAAGCGGGCCGCGTTCCGAACTGGTGGTGGTACTAACTTTGATTTGTATTCATGAACGTGTCGCAAGTGCCTATGTAGTAGGACTATAATGAGTTTGAGTTTGACCCGTCGCCTTCGTTTTCCGAGTCGCGGACTCCACTCTAAAACTCCTTTGCAAAAAAGGATCTGGCTGTCAAGACAACTATTTAGATTTTTTTAAACTAATCTACGCGGTGTCTGAGAATACTTAGAGGCGAAAGTTGCCACCTTCCGCCCAAGGAAATTGGCCAAGTCCTCACCGCGTTGACCATCTTGAAGAGTCTTAGTTGATCTCTCAACTTAGGTGGGGATCGATAATAAACGAGTAGCTGGAGAAGAGCCATGGCAATCTCTTCTACCGGTTGTCACCGATAATTAAGAGCACGGATGCTTCGATAAGTATCTGTGGCGATGACGCCGGGAGACCACGGCTCAGTGTCAGCACTGCGAAGGAAGCAGCGAGGACACAGCGCTCCATACAGAGCATAGCGTGGGCGCCAGGTCCTAGTGGCAGGTCTTGACCTGAACATTATCTCGCTGGAGACTCCGGTGCGAGCGATGATTTCCAACGGGAGTACGTGGGACGCTGCCACGTCTTTCTGCGAGCAGGTCATTCTCGTGAAAGAGATGGCGGGGAGGGAGCAGGGAGATAACTCTCCAACCCGAGATTTCCAGTCTGCGGCGAGGGTGCCATACACTCTATTTTACCCATACTATCGGACTCTATGACCGGGGGCCTAAGGTCGAAGCGGGGGCTGTTCACCGTCCTTACAGAAGCAGGCCCAAGACGATAGCGTGACGTTAAAGTTTTTCGCTCGAAACACGACCCAGGAAGCGAGAGTGACACCCGAAAGCTTCCAAAGACGCGGGGAAGTACTTGAACCAAACGAAGTAAAGTAGATGACGTCGCTGTGGTAGCTAAAGTCTGTCGCTAATCCTGGGACATCTTTCTCGAGGCTCCCGACCGTAGGTAGTGGTAGAGCATGAGCACCGTATGGCTTCAGTCGGTAAGATTTCGGCACACAGATTCCACAAGTAAAAAAGAAGGCAGTTTCCCTACATAACGCCGGCTTCACATGTTTTCCCGGATTTAGTCTGCATAATGACTTGGCCGAGGCTCCATGGCACAGGAAAGTGGCTTATGCGGAGGATTACTAGTCGAGGGGGGGGGATTACACGTGATATGATGGGGAGCCGTGAAAAATTTCAAGACCTATAAGGGCGCCGCGGCCTGCAAAAGGTTGGGAACCCCTGGTATATGCACAAATGGATCTAGCGTGTCCCAATGCAGCGCTTACCTATTTAGGTAGGTATTTTTAATAAATATACCTTTTTAGGGTTCCCTACATAAAGGGTAAAAACGAGACTCTATTTATCAGACTCTGGCGTTCGTCTGTCTGTCTGTCCGTCACGAGGCTGTATCTCAGGAACCGTGCTAGCTATAGAGCTGAAGTTTTCTTAGATGATGTATTTCTGTTGCCGCTAAGACTAATTCTTGACAACAAATCTTACTAATATTATAAATGTGAAAGTTTGTGAGTGTGGATGTTTGTTACTCTTTCACGCTCTAACGGTTAAACGGATCTGGCTGAAAATTGGTATAGGTATAGATTGTAGTCTGGAATACATAGGCTACTTTTTAACTTGGGAATAAGTTCCCACGGGTAGCGGTAACGGGAACAAAACAACGCGGGCGAAGCTGCGGGCATCAGCTAGTGTATAATATGTACCTACATATTTAGAAATATATACCTTAAGTGTGTATATCAGTCATCTATATCCCATACAAAAAGTTTATATTAGCTTAATTTGGGCTAGATGATGTATGTGAAGGTCCACAAATATTTTATTTATTTACTATACTTATGCAAATATTCCAAAACTATTATAAAATGCCTAAAACATAACCAACTACAAAGTGCTTTTTTAACAACTTGTGAATTCATAAAGATACTTTTCATTCATGCATTTCATTTCGCAGGAAGTAATTTCATAGACAGCGGTTTCCATTAGCCATTCCCATTGAACTAACGAAATTACGTCATAAAAACATTAGAGAGCGTGTCCGTTGGAGTGAATCCTATACAATTATTTGCTCAAGCAACTTTCGCCTTTAACCTAATTGAATTAAGATAATTAATCCTTCGGTTAATCCTGTGGAAACTAAGTTAAAAGAGCTTTATTGTTGCTGAATGTTACACTGTAGTGCAAATGGGACCAATTTTAATACATATGATGAACATTTTTTAGAGACGTTATCGATGGTACCACGGGTAACAGTTCTCCCTCGTAGTCCCACTGCTGTTGAAAATAGTGGACCACAAAAAAATAGGCATCTATGCTATTACACACATACATCACAAAATTATACCACACCACAAACTAAACTCTTACTGACTAAAAAACCTCACGTAACGCCCAACAGCCTACGGTTGGGAGTCCCGGGTAAGCCCTCGGAAGGATGTCCCAGAACTCCCAACAGACCTACGGCTACCACTGCGACCTCGTCCAGGGGGCGGTTTGGGTGCTATCCCGCGTCTAGGGGGTTTCGGTAGCCTTCGGCGAAGACACGTCGGCGACGCCAAAGCCGCCGACTGCGGAACTCGGTTGGAAGAGATCTCTCCCGTTCCCGTCCCGCCCGCGCCGCCTCTTTCACGAGCATGACCTGCTCGCAGAAAGAGGCGGCATTTAGTAAATTAATGGTCATACTTTCTTACAATGAATGTATTTGGTAATACCGGACGTCACGCGGTTTCACCCGCATAGCTTCAGTTTCTTTGGGAATATGGGAATAAAATATAGCCTATGTTACTCATGGTGAATGTAGCTTTCCAATGGTGAAAGAATTTTAAAATCGGCACAGTAGTTGTAGAGTTTATTCATTACAAACATACAAAAATACAAGATTTACCCAGTACTTTTGACAAAACTATTGTCAAAGTATGGATTTGTAATGTGCCTCTGTCTACCATTCCGGAGAAATGACTTGGTATTTAGTATTTATGTTACCTACTTGCTTGTAAATAGATTCAGTTGAACGAAGAAACAAAATCTATTTGTCCTAGGCAAATAGATTTACTGTTACAACTTAAATATAGTCTTGCAATCTGCATAACAGGATAAAAACATGACTGAGAAAAAAGGTTTGACTAGACGAGTTGGAGCTTGGAGCAGCCGCTTGGGAGTTAATCACGACTCGAGTTGGCGGGAAAATTGTACAATGTACCAGTTCAGCGTTAACGTTGACACGATGCAAACGAAAACTAGTACTACATAAATATAAAAATAAATATTCACGGACATTTGCACACAACGCTATTTGATCCCTAATATTCCCCAAGTAAGCTAGGAATAACCTGCTTGTGTCATAGGTATCAGAACACGAAGATACATAATATACATAGAAACTCGCAGCCTCTCGAGACAAAGATTTATAGACTACACAAATTTTTGTCATCGGTGGGACTCGAACAACTTGTGATCCGCAGTATTACATTTCAACCTCTAGACCAACGAGGCAGTCAAAAGTAAGTAAGGTTAGTACGTATTTTTGTTGATGGTGTCAGTAGCAGACCAACGAGGCAGTCAAAAGTAAGTAAGGTTAGTACGTTTTTTTGTTGATGGTGTCAGTAGCATACAAACGAGGCAGTCAAAAGTAAGTAAGGTTAGTACGTTTTTTTGTTGATGGTGTCAGTAGCAGACCAACGAGACAGTCAAAAGTAAGTAAGGTCAGTACGTTTTTTTGTTGATGGTGTCAGTAGCAGACCAACGAGGCAGTCAAAAGTAAGTAAGGTTAGTACGTTTTTTGTTGATGGTGTGCTACTGTAAAGGTTGCAAGGTGAACAGCGTGAGTATAGCGCCTCTGCTCTGGTGTTGCAAACATCCATAGACTAAGTGAGCACTTTCCAGTAGGTAAAAATTTACCTGCAATTAGGAACAGACTGTTGAACAGACGGACGGGTCATTCATAAGTCATAATCAGTATTTTGAAATGTTAGGGGCAATTCTGACTGGACGAAATTGGAGTAGAGCGAACGGCGCATAGTCAGCGGAGCATAATAATGTGAGTATTTTGTTATTATTTAGTACTAGTTGATGCCCGCAGCTTCGCTCGCGCTCCGTTTCGCCCGTTTTCTCTTCCCGTAGGAACTTATTCCCGGGATAATAAGTAGCCTATGTGTTATTCCAGACTATAATGGATCCCTGTACAAAATTTCTGCCAGATCCAATCGTTTTGTTACTCTTTCAGTGGGAAAGAGTAACAAACATTCGCATTTATAATATTAGTAAGAAGTAAGACTTTTACATTACACTACTACATGTGCTACTGGCAGAGAAGACCAATTTTAATTGGAAACTGAAACAAAGGTTGATCTGATGGTAAATATATAAAACCTTGCGTATTGTTATCACATAAGGCAGGAATCACGTTACTGTTAGACAGTTTGTATGTTTTCAATAGATAACTCTATTGGCTTCCATGGCCGGGGGTCTGAGGACGGTGAGAGGGCTGCTCACCGTCCTTACAGAAGCAGGCCCTAGACGGCAGCGTGACGTGAGGGATTCACGCACGCCCCTCTTAGAAGCGGGATCACACCCGAAACAACCCAAAGACACGGGATAGCACCCGAACCGCCCCCTGGGCGAGGCTGCAGTGGTGGCTGTAGGTCTGTTGGGAGTCCTGGGACATCCTTCCGAGGGCTTACCCGGGGCTTCCAAACATAGGCTTTTGGGCGTTACGTGAGGTTTTTTAGTTGGTAGGAGTCCGGCATCGCATCCATGATGGATTTTCCTTCGAGTTAAAAAAAGCCTTATAAAGAAAAGCGTACAATTCATTACGTCAATGATTTCTCGTGTAATCCTTGACGAAAAGCTAGGTATTAACAAAAAATAATTACAATGGATATAAATTAATACTTCACAAAAGAAAAATAAAAAGGGACTTAGTTAAAAATTTTGTTATTCAATTTGGCATCCGACATTCAACTTTCTTGCTCGTGTCGTTAGAGACAAATTAAAAAAAAATGTCCGTTCATTATCACAAATTCCTTTCAGACTTGATTCTCGTTTTAATTAATTAAAACCGGCCATCTAGTTGATAAGGGTCCCTGAAAAAAATTGAAAATGGTTTCTAGCCCAATGTTTGTATTCCTGGTAGTGTCATTATTATGTTGGATAGTACATTACTGCAGGCTGTTTTTTTTTTGTTTAACGTGAGGGAAAATCCTCATGGAAGTTATGCCGGACTCCTACCGACTAAAAAAAACCTCACGTAACGCCCAACAGCCTATGGTTGGGAGCCCCGGGGAAGCCCTCGGGAGGATGTCCCAGGACTATCAACAGACTTACGGCCGTCTTTGCGGCCTCGCCCAGGGGGTGGTTCGGGTGCTATCCCGCGTCTTTGGGGGGTTTCGGGTGTGATTCCGCTTCTAAGGGGGGCGTGCGTGAGTTGCTCACGTCACGCTGCCGTCATGGGCCTGCTTCTGTAAGGACGGTGAGCGACCCTCTCACCGTCCTCAGACCCCTGGTCATGGAGGCCGATAGTCATTACTGCTGGCTGCTGGCCTTGTACTTAAACTTCTTTGCAAGACTTCGACAATATTCCGGTTGAATTCATACGCGTATTTGCTACTATCAATATAATAGAATCGATAGTAGGTAGGGTACTAAAGTCGGCTAAAATATTAATACCCGCACAGCTTTAAAATATAATTAGTTAATTGTCAATGTTTCTGGTTGAACGAGTAAAACTTATGTTTTATTTTTCACTTGAACTGACACCAATCAGTTAATAAATTAATTCTTAATTATTTTTTTCTCATTAAGGCCTCAACTGAAACTGGGGTATCCTTCCGAGGGCTTACCCGGGGCTCCCAACCATAGGCTGTTGTGCAGGATACGTGAGGTTTTAGAAGTCGGACATAGCAACCATGTAGGACTTTCCCTCACGTGAAAAAACATTGACAAAAATAAGGCCTAGCGGGGCGCAGGCGATTGCGGCATGAGCGAGGCCCACGGGTACCTAAGGGTAGGCAACTTCAAACATACTTTAACAAACGCGCCGAGCCTGGTTTGCTCGCTTGCCGCCGACATCTAGGTTGACATCTTTATGTTTTAAAAACTTTTATCTTCTGCTCGGATAAATCATTTAAATGGAGTTAAAGAATCTTCTGCTCCATTGTATCTCTATCATTCATCTCATAAATTCAAGATGTGTTAAATACTAACACTACCGACGTTTTGGACTGCGATAGAGGACAGTGTTTGGTTTTACATACAAACATATGATCACAACCTCCATCCCTGAAGGAGGGGTAGGCAGAGGCATATTATATGCCCACATTTCATCTTATTAGATTTTGTCCCACGTAATAGGCGGTGAGCCGTATTGCCGTGATGATATGGACAGGTGAAGGTGGTGACGACCAGCAGTTAAAATTTTCAAGCCGCCCGTAAGTCTTTCAACTTAGTTTAACGATTGTCATTTTGCTGACAACCTGGTTTCATTTCGAGGTTTCCTTCTCAACGCAATGGTTCGTTTTGCGAAAGTGTTTCCTTACTTGCCTCTTACAACATCCTCGGGATATATTGGGGTGGCGACATTTGGTTAGTTACGGGTAACTAGTTACTGGTATTAAAGTAACCTATCCTTTCACAAGCTCTACTCTTCGGTTTTGTGGTTCTGGCGGGGAAGTATTTGCGGACAAATATTGGTGGACAATCTCACACAACATTATATACATAGCCCAAATTAAGCTAGTATAAGCTTGTGCTATGTGATCTATACGACTGATAAACATACTTATTAAATTTGTAAATACATACATTTATTATACATAGAAAACACCCAAACTACGAAACAAACATTTGTGAATCACACAAATATTTAGACCAACCCAGGAATTGAACTCAGGACCTCCAGCACGGCAGGCGGTTACACCACCGACTATGCCTCAGAGGCAGTCAGAAATATGAAAGACAGATTTTCTCTTTCTTTATATATTAGTAAGGAAGCAGGCATATATCTAAATTGCTCTCCATAATAGGGGAAGTTGAGTGAAAGAGTAATGACGTCAAAGATCATGCGTCTTCCTTTACGAATCGCAAGGATTGTGGGTTTATTGAACTTTATGTCCTGTGCCCGTATTGCTCTAGCCATTCAATAAATCGAAGAGGTTTATCGTAAAAGGTTTTTGGGTTCACCGTAGTGTATAGTCATATATTAAGACAAGAGCCTTTTTTTGTAATATTTGATGAATTTAATATTGCTATCGCTATTTTAGGGGTCATGACACTTCGCCGTCCGTCTGAGTGTCCGTCACGTGGCTGTATCTCAGGAACCGTGATAGCTAGAGAGCTGACATTTTCACAGTTGATGTATTTTTTTTGCCGCTATTACAACAATACATAAAGTCAGAAAAAAGGGGGATTAAGGGGACTTCCCATACAACAAACGTGATTTTTTGCCGTTTTTTGGTACGAAACCCTCTGTGCGCGGGTCTTAGTCGCACTTGGCCGGTTTTTATATTATGCTAGTAAAATTGACATCACACGCTGATGGAAAGCCCATGGCGACATCTAGCGATTGAGGGCCGCTCTCACAGTCCGTACGACTTCTGACAGTGGTCCTCAAGTTGACGGCCCCGTGATGTGCCTCTTCAATCTGTAACGAAAGAAAAACCCAAGGTCATCCCAAGTTTTTATACTTCGATAGAGGAACGATCTTCGGATTTTATATTCTTACGCCGTGATACTCGTACCTAGTTACAATTAAAAGCCTCGAGTCGTACTCAAATTTCATGTCAAAACGAATATAATTATGTGATCAGAAACTTTAGTTTCGGACACTATTAATTCAAAAGTACTCATATTTATAGAATTCGGGACTTCACGCGAAATACATTTACTTACATTCACCGACGTTTTGGAGACGTAGATCCATAATAGCGTATTGGTAAAAAGAATTTCGCGTGAAGTCCTGAACTATTTAAGTATAAGTGTTAAAAACCGCGATAGTTTAAAAATAATTCATAAGAATTTTTTTAGGTGCCGTCTTAACCTGATTTGGGCCAGCAGCGTAGTAAAATTATATCACAGAAATTTTCACAGAAGCTTTAGAATATTGCTAATGGAATCAATGTTTACATAATGTTTAGTTTACACAAAAATCTGACACTATCCAACCGTCCACTGCCGGTTTATTTGCAAGACGTGGTCGGCATTGGTTTGCAGAGCTCTCCGCTGCCGTGCTGTTTGCGCCGCAATTCCACTACAATTCGCTGCGACCGGTGGAGGGTTAAATCGTTCTAGAATCGATCTTGTTCACTACTGTTACTACTTACTACTGTTTGATTTTAGTAGTACCTATAAATGTGAGACAGTGCAAGCCAGAGCTACATTCAAGCCACCAGCGTTGGGCGATGGCTGTGATGAAGTCTAAACTCATGGTAAAACTTAACTACATACACAGCATAAACTAGAAATTTATTAAACACCCAGCTGAGCTCAGAGGAAGAAAATAATTCCATGTTCGTAGCTAGTTACGAAAGATCAGTTACGATGATGGACCAAAGGAAACCATCCTTCCTTTACCGTCACGCCAACCAGCTTAGCATTATTTTTTTCTATTTGCAAAACTTAACAATGATTTGACTGCATCGGTGGCGCATTCGGTATGGTAACTCCTGCCGCGCTTAGGTTTGTGTTTGTAAAATATTTGTGTGATCCACAAAGGTTTGTTTCGAAGTTCGGGTGTTTCTATGTATAATATGCATGTATTTAGGAATATATAAGTATGTCTATCGCATATACATGTATACGTAATATACATACATACATACATACATACGTATGTATGTCCAATCCTGCCCGATCTGGCAATAATGTAAACATGTCATGTTTTGACAATCGTTGTCTAAGACAGATGAGTAGAAAAATATAGTATGACAAATCATTGAATTTTTTACTATCCTGAGTAGGTATTTTAAATGAAAATAAACTATCATGAAGAAGTTATTTGGTGTCGAAATGATTGTAATAACACCCTGTCCGGGTTTCCGTCGGGGGTTAAAAACACTGTATGACTCCTGGATACTGGAATATAATCAATATGAATACTCAATTGCAAGTAACTATGTATATTTTTGCGCAAAGCTATTGAAATACAGTATATGTCTATCAGTTATGTAGATCCCTTAGCACAAGCTTATATTAGCTTAATTTGAACTAGAAGACTTTATGTAAAAATGTCAAAAAAAAATATTTCTTAAGAATTTTTGCTAACAGGTAAATAAGAATATTCATTATTCACATAACAAAATATATATCAACACAATGTGTCTACTCTGCACAGTTTAACGGAGCGTATGTAGGCAAATGTTGACGTATTATGAGTCCACGTCAAACAAACGTTTAGCTAACGCTATGTAACTAAACATCAGCGGTCAAGTCAGTCACGGGTTGAAATTTTTGAACATTCTGTTTCATAAATTTATCTGTCAGGAAAAAAGTCGTGATTATAATATATGTTTTTTTTAACGTGAGGTTAAATCCTCATGGATGCTATTCCGGACTCCTACCGACTAAAAAAACCTCACGTTACACCCAATAGCCTATGGTAGGGAGCCCCGGGTAAGCCCTCGGAAGGATGTCCCAGGACTCAGGCGTGACTATATGTATGTAAATTTGTTTAAAATAAATAAAAGGGCTTCAAAACTACAGGATACTAAAGCCACTCACTGGAAGTTCAGAGTTATCCCTACCAATATTTTAAATGCGAAAGTAACTCTTGTTGTCTGTTAAGTTTTCACGCCTAAACCGCTGAACTGACTTTAATAAAATTTGATATAGAAATCAAAAAGGAAGGACGTAGGCAACATTTAAACTCACTGCGCAAAGGAGGGTACTTAATGATTTTACGCGATAACTACTTCTACGCGGACGAAGTGGCGGGGAACGGTTAGTATTTTACAAATAATAATTTAACATTATATACCTACATAGTACGACCCTTGTCCTCGAAGGGGTTGGCAGAGGCAAAGTATACGCTCAGGTTGTGACGACCCACAGTTGAAATTATTCAAGCTTCCCGTATGGCCTTCAACTTAGCTTAACGATTGTCATTTTACTGACAACCAGGTTTCACTTCGAGTTTCCATCTCTACGCAATGGTTCGTCATTTTGCGAAAGTGTTCCTTTAGTCGCCTCTTACGACACCCTCGGGATGAACTGGGGCAGCTGTAGTGATCTTTTGGACAGGTTGAAGAGTTGTGATGATAATGGTCTAAAGATAATATACATACATTTTGTTTTAAATACACGATATACATAGAAAAGTACAAGTAGTAAAAGTAGGTCCTACTAAAAATTCAAAGAATTAGTTCCAAAATGATGTCCACGGTTATTTTGCACCTTTCGGCACAGATGTGACTGTAGGATTCTGTTTCAAGTTATCCTTCTTTCGTCATAACCTTGTCCGATAGTGGACACCACTCGAAGGTGACGTTGTTTTTCACGCGTTGAGTGTTTTTACGCACAGTCTTCCCAGCCACAAAGCCCACTGGTAAGGTGTTAGGGGCCTCCCGATTCCGTAAGGGATCGTCCTAACCACTAAACCTCGCGGTATTCCTTTTGGTCGAGGGAAAACCTGGAGACCTCTGAAGAGACGAATCGCCCTCAAAATTCGGTGTGCAAAAATTTTGTACCCAAATAATTGGAGACCATTATCAGCTACAATTAATAACAGACTCAATGTTGCGTAGAGTACGGGATGTTAAACCAAAACAAACAACAAAGGGAGATTTATGCGTTTTCTTGGCTTGTTTTTTAACATTTTTATGTTTACGTATTCCAAGTGAGTGATTTATGCCTACTTTTACCTTCTGTAATATTTGTGACGTTTTCGTGCATATAAAAAGGGAAAGTGACTTGGAAGATTACAAGTTACCTCCGTTTGGACAGACAGCTGTCACTTCTAACACAGCCAAAAAGTCTTACCAATGGTAGACAATTTTATCGTGAACCGCGTGTGTTCAGAAGGTTGAATGGCCCCATATCGTAATACGAGGATGATATCATATGCCTAGAGCCCGTTACTGGTAGCTTGTTGTGTACTTGTTGTGACTAAGGCTGGTTATAGTCTGACCATAACTGCTGTGCACTCCATGTTGTCGATGATTTTGATCTTAGAGTTATCAGAAGAAAAGTTCATCAGTTGTAAAAATGTAAAGTGATATCGTAAGATTTGTCCGACGTGTATTAATCGTATGTGTACTCGTGCTCTTTTTTCCCCGGCTCCCACCTCGCCGCGCATACCTCAGAGAGTGCACAACAGTTATGGCCAGACTATAAGACTTATTACCGTTCCTGCTAATGCACTGTGAAGTGACGTGGATTTGCATCCACTTGTGATTGAAATAATCACGAGAGGTAAAGAATTCAGGTGAGGTCTTACTCCAACCAAGCAGTGGGACACGCCGTGCCTGGTGAGAGGCAGCCCATAGTTTGATATTGACTTGTACGTCTTTCTTTGTCACTAGAATTCCAGTAGGGTTTAAAGTACTCTCTGTAGTGCGAGAACTTCAATCGCGTGATGCAGAATGCTTAGTATTGCAGTGGTTTTACACTATCTAGCGCCGATCGCCACAGAATATAACTGAGGAGGTCCGGAACAAAAGCCGATAATTCCACTTTGCGCCCGATGTCTTTTTATAGTTTTTATTGGTAGTTGAAGTAGTCATACATGATATACAACACTCACACCGCAACAGATCCCGTTAAAAACGTACTAAATAAGGCTCTTATGATGGGCAGCCGGATCAAAACTCGACAAATACACGTATTTTAAAGGCTTTCTTTAATTTTCGGAACAATAACCGATAAATCCTATACAAGTTCTCTAGATTATTTTCGTGTTCAGTCCATTTACCGACAAATATTTTTTATATTGTTTTTTCGACTGAAAACATTAATTTCGGGATAGAAATAGTTTATAGAATGTTAACAACACTTATTTAATATAATAATAATAAATTTAATACTCCTGCTACCTTTAAGCTACTAAAATTAATAAAATTATTAGAAGAAATGAAAATTAATATTAAATTTTTGTTTTATTTAATTTATTCTATTTAATTTAATAAATAACTAAAACTAATGATCGGAGTATTATTGACGAATTTAAGTGGTACAGAGATTTAGTACAAAACGAAAGCCATCGTGAGCATGAATCTGATGATGAAGAGTTATGTGCGACTGTACTGAAGAAGAAACTTTTGGTCCACCTTCGTTTCCGTATAAAAATTGTAATTTTTGATAATTAAACTATCTTACATTGATTTAACAAAATTTAACACGTATTTTACTAGTTTTACCTATCCATTATACAAAAACTTGCAACAATCGTAATGTCGATTTTTGCGGAAGTACCGGGACAAAAGCCGATAATTACAAAATAGCCAGTCAAATCCCGATAAATACATTATGATCGTACCAAATCCCGATTATTCCATATTTGAAATTAAATTTGTGAAGAAACTATCAATACTAGATTTTTTTAGCCATAACTATTTGAAAGTCCTTTCTACACGCCAAATTGAGGTAATATTAGTTTAAAAAACCATATAAGTATTCTTAGGTAAATCATTCTTTTGTATTTCCTGAAAAATTACGAAAAGTGGATTTATCGGCTTTTGTACTGGACCTCCTCAACTGCTTTAACAGACATATCAAAACGAAAATAAACAAAATCTCTGTAACATCCTTTCTTCAAACAAGAAGCTTGTTGCTAAAAACAAAATAGTGTAAAATATTTTTTCGGATACGGCACAATTGTACACATTTGCGCGCCGACGGTGTACGCAGCCCGTATATTTTGAAAGCAAAAGCCCGCATATCCAGTAGCTTTGTTTGCATCCATGCATCTGTATTACTAGCTTAACAAATGGTAGAAAAGTTGGTTGCTCCAGAAATTTACAGATATTTTGCACCGGAATTTGCTTACAAAGTTTTTTTGTGAGCTAGTTCCTGAATTCTTTGAGGGAAGCTTATAAGCCATAGGTTTCATTGTTATTAGCCTTAAGTTACGCTAAGGACCTTCAATGTTAGCAAATCTAGTATAAAATAGAAACTATTGATTGTATTTCAGAATATAAACACCAACACCAACGGTCAAGCGATTGTGAAAAGATTGTCAATCAATTCAGGCAATCGGTCGTTTGTTTTTTGAGTAAAATAAAGTTAGTATATTACTTTTATTTATAAAAACAACATCGTACATTGATTGTCTTCTATTATAAAGGTATAAATTATAACACCCTCGTTGAGCTCCTTATGGGTGGAATTTTGAAACATCCTTTGTTACTGGATGCCTGTATTTTAAGAATGACTGACTTCTAAATTTCAAACTTCTGGATTCAAAAAGTGAGTGCCTAACCCGGCAATTTCATTATAGATAAAGAAAATAAAGTTTTTGTTATGATTTTCTTGAAGTTTAATTCACCAATTCAAAATACACGAAAGTTTTCAGTCACCGAAACTCAATTTCCGTCACAATGCGATAGCCTGAACATGACAGTGTCGCTCTAAAGGACGCAACGGGCTATTTTCGATCAAAATGTCATTGAGCCATTCTATCACTACGTGGCGTTCGGTCATCATTCAGGAGGCCTACTCTCTTTCTACGAAAACGAAACTTCGTTTACGAACGAAAGCAAAACGAAGTTTCGTGGCTGAGCATATTCTGTATCATTTGCGGATCGAAGCCCGAACTTCGGATGCATAGATACATTTCGTGAACGACAATGATAGGGGGAGGTCTGCTGATGTCTTATTCCGGTAATTACGGTTATCACTTTTATTAGAATTTAAAAACAAGTAAGTTTTAATTTAAAGTTTTACGTGTAACAAATGGTTTTATTACATTTCTTGTAAAATGTAAACAGTAAATAAGAATAAAAAGGTATTATTATATATAATTGTATAGTTTCAACCCTTTTGATATAGACTACTATAGAGATGCAAATGTCATAACCTTACGTTAAAAATGTATTTGACGTTTGTTTCATGTCAACAATAATGTAATGAAAATTATTATTATAAGAAATCTATATGTATCTATAACATATAAATCGTATTTAAAAACATAAAAACCTTTGTAAGTAAACAATTCATATTACGGTGCAATTGATGTGTTTATTCTATTCAATATCGCACACACGTGAGATATATCTTGTTGAGTAACTTATTTTTAATGTGAATTTATTTTGCAGCTTTTGTACCGACTGCCCCTAGGCGGAGGGGACAATCTTCTGGCTCTGATGTGAGATGGAGATTGTTTGAGATAGAGGAGGTGCGTGCAGAGAATGACACACTTAGAAATACCGAGCTTGCTGGGATCATGAATATACTGATGCAGATTCAAGCTGCTCTGTTGGAACCGATTCAAATTATTAGGGACAAATTGGATAGGAGATAATATGAATCAATGAAAGACAAATAGTATATAGATTGTATCAGTTAATAAAAGTTTGGCAAGACAATTGTTTTCGTTTTATTTTATCTAAATATACATAGCTACATATTTTCAGTATGAACTAGCACAAAAGAAAAAGCCTGAAGCGGTAGAAAATTAAAAAAATCTACTACTTTTCTTCCAGTTGGTGTCGAGACCGCGTTGTACCCCATGGACCTGCGGTGCATGGGGTACAATGCTTGTGGACTTTTTGGTTGAGTCGACGGTGACCTAAGGGCTAGCAGTTATTTCTCCCAATGAATAGGCATCGCTTGGGGAATGCTCCCAGTCTTTTGGGCCTTTTTTCTAACGTGAGGGAAAATCTTTATTGGATGCTATGCCGGACTCCTACCGACAAGAAAAACCTAACGTAATGCCCAATAGCCAATAGCCTATGGTTGGGAGCCCCGGATAAGCCCTCGGAAGGATGTCCCAGGACTCCCAACAGACCTACGGTTACCACTGCGGCCTCGCCTATGGCCTAGGGGGTGGTTCGCGTGCTATCCCGCGTCTTTGGGGGGTTTTGGGTGTGATCCCGCTTCTAAGAGGGGCGTGGATGAACCCCTAACGTCACGCTGCGGTTATGGGCGAGGGCCTAAACTCTTTCTACGAAAACGAAACTTCGTTAACGAACGAAAACAAAACGAAGTTTCGTAGCTGACCCTATTCTATATCAATTGCGGATCGGAGCACGAACTTCGGATGCATAGACACATTTCGTGAACGACAATGATAGGGAGGTCATTTGCTGATGTCTTAATCCGGTAAATACGGTTTTCACTTTTATTAAAATTTAAAAACAAGTAAGTTTTAATAAAATAATTTACATGTAACAAGTGGTTTATAATACATTTCTTGTAAAATGTATGCAGAAAATAAGAATAAAAAGGTATTATATATATAATTGTATATTTTCAACCATTTTTATAAAGACAAACTAGAGATGCAAATGTAAACCTTACGTTAAAAAATGTATCTGACGTTTGTTTCATGTCAACCAACAATAATGTAATGAAAATTAAGATTATTATTACTTGAAATCTATAACTAAAACATATTATATCGTTTATACATATAAACATAAAAACCTTTGTAAGTAAACAATTCATATTACAGTGCAATTGAATGTTATTTATTCTATTGAATATCACACACACACGTGAGATATTGTCTTGATGAGTAACTTATTTTTATTGTGAATTTATTTTGCAGCTTCTGTACCAACTGCCCCTAGGTGGAGGGGACTATCTTCTGGCTCTGATATGAGACGGAGATTGTTTGATATAGAGGGAGTGCGTGCAGAGAATGACACACTTAGAAATACCGAGCTCGCTGGGATCATGAATATACTGATGCAGATTCAAGCTGCTCTGTTAGAACTGATTCAAGATATTAGAAACAAATAGGATAGGAGATACTATATAATAGGAAAGAATGAAAGATAAATAGTTTATAGATTGTATCAGTTAATAAAAGTTGGGCAAGACAATTGTTTTCGTTTTATTTTACCTAAATAAACATACATTATTTTCAGTATGAACTAGTACAAGAGAAAACGCCCGGAAGCGGTAGAAAATAAAAAAAAAACATCTAAGTAGGTATCAGGGTCTCGGCTTGTCTTACAGTTTTCTTCCAGTTGGTGTCGAGACCGCGTTGCACCTCATGGACCTACGGTGCATGGGATCCAACACACATACTTTTTGGTCGAGTCGACTGGTGATCCAAGGGCTAGCAGTTACTTCTCCCAAAGAATAGGCATCGCTATTCAAAGGGGAATGCTCCTAGTCTTTTGGGCCCAATGCCAAGGGGGCTATTTTTCTTAACGTGAGATAAAATCCCCATAGATACAAAAAAACTACACGTATCCTGCCTAACAGCCTACGGTTGAAAACTCTCGGTAAACCCTCGAAAGAATACCCCAGGACTCCCAACAGACCTATGGCTACCACGGACAGTGGGCAGTCCCCTCACCATCCTCAGGCCCCCGGTCATGGAGGCGGATAGTTGGGCGAAGGCGCCCCCGCCGCTGACTGCGGAACTCGGGTGGGAGGGCTCTCTCCCGTAGCTAACTATTTCTTAGCACAACTCCTCAAACAGTTGCCGACTGAGCCTATAGTTTACAATTAATTCTACTTCGGAAATAATCATAAAATTGACATAATTTGGCAGTCTACGACGATTTCTTCTACGCTCTAATCGTTCCTCACGTAGAGCAGCCTCAATGAGTAACATTCTAGACATTTTATTTTAAATTCTTACAAAATATACAAGGAAACGAAAATCAAACGGTAGCACTTTTGGTTTCGTCAATATTAGGTTAATATTCCGAACAATTATCTGTCAAAGTTGAATTTTCGTTCGTACGATTTGTGAATTAGAGTAGGTTTAACGTCAAACAACTTCGTTTCGTCCGCAATTTGCGGAACGAATGGAACCGTAGTGGGTTTTATACGAAACTTCGGCCCGAACTTCGTTGTTCGTTGAAACAGAATAGGTGAATTAGAGTAGGTTTAACGTCACACAACTTCGTTTCGTCCGCAAGTTGCGGAACGTATGGAACCGTAGTAGGTTTTATACGAAACTTCGGCCCGAACTTCGTTGTTCGTTGAAACAGAATGGCCTTTAAAAGTCGATAATAAAAATAAAAAAGGGGAAGTCCCTGGACAATAGAGTTGGAAGTAATTTTTCACGCGTGTATAGAGTTATGTTCGATATAAGGCCGTGTCTACATGTTGATAGCAATTTTCATAGATTAACGTTTTGCATATGACTTAGTAAAATTACTTGATAAAATCAATTCTTTTTTTATAAATTTAAAATTAATCTATCCGTCTATAATGTTTTCACGCCTAAATCATTGAGCTGATCCTGATGAAATGTAGTACAGAGAAGAATAGAATAGAAATGGGAAAAGACTTTTACCCCTGAAACAAGTTCTTGTGGAAAGTTCGTGCAGTAGGAACTCACCACTACAAGTGGAGTCATGGGCATTAGCTATCTAATATTTATACGACGTTTCGATCAGATTATCCTGGCCTTGACCATAATAATTATAAAATAGACAAAGAAGCCAGCTAAAACAAGGGCATTTGAGATGACAATCACTTTTGTGATTCTTTCTATGAGATCGCGACATATGATTCAGCATGTCTTGCAAAGCGCGAAAACACTCGAATAGAAAAATACAACATACACTTTGAGTTCTTCACCTTTGTTTTCAAATTGCTGAAGACAACAGCACAGTACCTTGGCAATCCTGTGGACAATAGTAGTTATCAACTGGGTCAGATGATGATGCTAATTCTCTGCCAGAAATATTTATCTTACTACATCTCAAAGAACAATCAATCTAGTATCATACTGCGAAATTAAAATCCAAACAAACCCCTCGATGGAATCAATTCCGCTTGCGTATTTTTTTTCCGCGTAACAATTTTCCCGAGGCATAATTGAACAACAAAACAATTTAGGTCAGAAACTGTCATTTTTGATCGCAAAATTATAGTTTGAATTTAAACTTTTATGAAAAAAAACAGCAAGTTAAACCCTTGTCAAAATTTACCCTATTTAGTAGTTACAGCTACACGAAACCTACTCGTATCATTGTGAACTCGGCTTTAAGCTATATAACTATTATCTGTTGGGGGTAATAATGTTCTATTGTACAGGAAAATTCACTCTATATTGCTCGGTGACTCGTGGTTTTAATTCACTGCCAAAATGTTATTTAGCCAGACATTTTTGCTACCCTGTTTTCAAGGTACACGGTTGAATAATAGTATTAGCGTACAATAGATTACCACAGCCTATTTAGGAGTACGCTTTTGGAATTAAAAATGAACCGAGAAACTAGTTGAACGTGAAGATTAGTAAAATGATTCTTGGCTTTTTTATGTATGGAAATCCTTCATGGATGCTATGCCGAACTCTAACCAACTTAAACCACACGGTGCACTACCACCGCCTATGGCCCGGAGCCCTTGACGAGCTCTTGGAAGAATATTACAGGATTATTGATATACTTTGGCTACCACCACCACCCCAACTTTGAGATCGCGTATACTTATGATGGAGTCTCTATTGTGCATTGTAGGCGTATCGTATGCCTACTCCGTCGGGGACAGGGGCTTGACTATTTTCTAAATTGAATCTGTGTTAATAGTAGTATAGAAACATAGGTGTGGGAGAGTCACGTCTCCACGCTTAGTTTAGGCTGTTGTATATCTATTTGTCATTCCTCAGTGCGAAAACTACCTTATCGCCTGTAGGCGAGAGCTTTCATAAGATGATGTTTTTACTCTTATTACCTTAGCCTTTTTTTTTTTTTTTTGTTTAACGTGGGGGAAAATCCTCATGGATGTTATGCCGGACTCCTACCGACTAAAAAACCCCGGGTAAGCCCTCGGAAGGATGTCCCAGGACACCCAACAGACCCACGGCCGCCACTGCGGCCTCGCCCAGGGGGTGGTTCGGGTGCAATCCCGCGTCTTTGGGGGGGTTTCGGGTGTGATCCCGCTTCTAAGGGGGGGAGGCGTGCGTGAGTTCCTCACGTCACGCTGCCGTCATCGGCCTGCTTCTGTAAGGACGGTGAGCCGCCCTCTCACCGTCCTCAGGCCCCCGGTCATGGAGGCCGATAGTCCTCGGCGAAGACACGTCGGCGGCGCCCAAGCCGCCGACTGCGGAACTCGGGTGGGAGAGTTCTCTCCCGTTCCCGCCCCGCCGCCTCTTTCACGAGCATGACCTGCTCGCAGAAAGAGGCGGCGCAGTCCCACTTACTCCCGCTGGAGAGCATGGCTCGCACCATGGTCTCGAGCGAGAGAGTGTCTACGTCCAGACCCAACACAAGGACCTGGCGCTGTTGCGCCCACGCTGTGCACTCCACCAGCGTGTGGAGCGCCGTGTCATCGCTGCGGTCCTCGCAGTGCTGACATTCGGCCGTGGTTTCCCGGTGTTTTCGCCACAGATACCTACCGAAGCTACCGTGCCCGGCAAGTATCTGTGTCAACCGGTAGGAGAGAGCACCGTGTCTCCTCTCCAGCCACTCGTCCATGACCGGTCTGACGGCCGCGATTGTGGCGAATCCCCCCTTTGGTTGCTCAAGTCGTACCTTCCATGTCTCCACGGTTTCCTGGTGGAGCAGGGATCGCTGGGCCTCGATTTCTCGAGACTCAGGCCTTTGGCCCCGCTCGAGCGCCTCCTTGCGCCATCTAAACAGCGACGCAAGGGCTCTCGCTTCCAGGTCCCATGGGGGGGTCCCAGCTAGGAGACATGCCGCCTCACCGGATTATTACCTTAGCCTTGTAGTAACCTCAGTATGAAAGATCATCCACTTTCTCATTCCAAAGGAATTACCTCACAATACCTTCTTATAATAGGGTATAGATAGGACCAGTGTCCTATCTATACCCTGAGAGTTGAATTTGGGGATCAGTATCCCCAAATTCAACTCTTGCCGATTGACAGATCCCAATGTAAGCTAGCTATTCTTTAATTTAGCCTTATGAAAATTTATGTTATCAAGACAGTATAAAGATCGAAAAATTGGTTATTCATTAATAACTCATTCATAAAGACAACAGCTACGTGATTCAAATAATAACAAAAAATGATGATTTAAGGTTAAAGTAATTTCAAACCAAATTATCAAATCAAATTTCAAAAAAACATGCATAGCAATTTAAATTGTATCATGAATATTATTTTTACTGAAAATATCAACGTAGCAGAATAAAATTTGAAATTTTGTTTTGAAAATAAAGTAAAAGCAATCTCGAAATTTAATTAATGTTACAAGCAGATATGTAAATGCAAGAATGGCAATTTAAATAATGATACGAATTAAATAGGTTGCTTTTTTTTTTTTTTTGTTTAACGTGAGGGAAAATCCTCAAAGGATGTTATGCCGGACTCTTACCGACTAAAAAACCTCACGCCACGCCTAACAGTCTATGGTTGAGAGCCCCGGGTAAGCCCTCAGGAAGGATGTCCCGTGACTCCCAACAGACCTACGGCCGCCAATGCGGCCTCGCCCAGGGGGTGGGTCGGGTGCAATCCCGCGTCTATGGGGGGTTTCAGGTGTGACCCCGCTTCTAAGGGGGGGGGGCGTGCGTGAGTTGCTCACGTCACGCTGCCGTCATGGGCCTGCTTCTGTAAGGACGGTGAGCAGCCCTCTCACCGTCCCCAGACCTCCGGTCATGGAGGCCGATAGTCCTCGGCGAAGACACGACGGCGGTGCCCAGGGTGCCGACTGCGGAACTCGGGTGGGAGAGTTCTCTCCCGCACCCGGCCCGCCGCCTCCTTCGCGAGCATGACCTGCTCGCAGAAAGAGGCGGCGCAGTCCCACTTACTCCCGCTGGAGAGCATGGCTCGCACCATGGCCTCGAGCGAGAGAGTGTCCACGCCCAGACCCATTAAATAGGTTGCTATTCAAATATTCATTGATTTATTGTAAATTAATGCAAATATTTTCTATGCTCTTCAAATATATATGCTCTTTCACGAGCATGACCTGCTCGCAGAAAAAGGGGCGCCGTCCCACTTACTCCCGCTGGAAAGCATAACTCGCACCATGGTCTCAAGCGAGAGAGTGTCCACGTCCAGACCCACCACGAGGACCTGGCGCTGTTGCGCTCACGCCGTGCACTCCACCAGCGTGTGAAGCGCCGTGTCATCGCTGCGGTCCTTTCCTAGTAATGCCTTAAATAAAATTTCTACACATTCTCATGGCAGGGCCTGTGGACGGTAAGGGTCCACAAGATCAAGGGTCTCACCGTCCTTACAGAAGCAGGCTCAAGACGACGGCGTGACGTGATAGTTTCACGTTCGCCACACGTCCCAAGAAGCGGGATAACACCCTAACAACCCCCCCAAAGACGCGGGATAGTGAACCCCACAGTGGTAGCCAAGTTCTGTTAGAAATATTCGGGATATCCTTTCGAGGGCTTACTCGGGGCTCCCAACCGTAGGCCAATAAGGAACGTGTTGGTTTTTAGTCGGTAAGAGTTCGGCATAGCATCCGTGATGGATTTTTCACACGTCAAAAAAACACATGTCTTACAACTCTTTCTTTTACGAATGGAAATCCATCGTCATGAATGCTATGAAAGATTCCTTTCAGCTATAACCAGACAGTGCCCTATCATCTGCCAGGAGTTCTGGATATGACATTCAATCCAAGTGCTCTCTAAATATCAGGTATTCAGCTTTATGTTAATATGGCTAATTACTTTAGGACCTTATTTACGAAATTTCAACTGTGACTATGCCTGAGTAAATAAATTTCACTTGACCTTTTACTCGACCAATTACATTAGCGACTTGTAATTTAACCTTTCTGACCTGTGGTCCCTGTGGTCCACCTATTTCGTCGATTGTTTGAGTAATTTCGATACTATTTAAAATCATCTAAACCTTTGAGAATGTCGTAAGGCGAAACTTGTCAGGTGTATCTTATAAATATTGTGGAACAGTACAAGTGTCGTTTTCAATAGATTATTTCGTCGCCTAAGTGGTCCACGCTTAACTCGTGTCACGTTGGTTCAACTGGTGTTATACGGTTAACTTTTGTACTCTTCGTCAACCTAGGTGTTCCCCGGTTACTTTATAACTTTTTTATACACTTAAGTCCATCATGTGGGGCCGTAAACTGGCTCCGCCTGGTGGACTGTGGTCAGAGTTGCTTACTTACTTTTTTTAAACATAGGTTTTACAAAGTTGTTCGATTTGGTATAAGTACTCAATGACCTACCACTTGAAGTGGTGTACAAATATTAATTGTATTGAAAAATTATACATTATAAAATTGCATTAAGTGGACAAATAACTACTAATTGACAAATAAACAAATGATAAAGTATATAGACAAATAAAAAAATAATAAACAAATTAAAATAATGAAGCAAATGTCAAACAGGTCAAAATTACAATAATGTCTTAATACTCCCTACATACATAAATGGTCACGCCTTTTTTCCCCGAAGGGAAAGACAGGGGCAATATGCCCACATTCCACCTTTTAGCTTTTTGTCCCACGTAATATATATATATCAGCCGTATTGTAACCCAA